>JASPKZ010007750.1:340000-453513 GCA_030220185.1 Diploptera punctata | reverse complement strand
TCATTGATAATCATGATAATCATGATAATCATGATTATCATGATTATCATGATTATCATGATATAATGATTATTATGATTATCATGATTATCATGATTATCATATTATCATGATATCATGTTATCATGATTATCATTATTATATGATTATCATGATATCATATTATCATGATTATCATGATTATCCTGTTATCATGATTATCATGATATCAGATTTCATGATTATCCTGATTATCATGCTTTCATGATTATTGATATCATGATTATCATGATTATCAGATTCATGATTATCGGATTATCATGATTATCATGATTATCAGGATTATCATGATATCATGTTATCATGATATCATGATATCATGATTATCATGATTATCATGATTATCATGATTATTATGATTTCAGATTATCTGATATCATGATATCATTATTATCATGATTATCATGATTATCATTATTATCATGATTATCCTGATTATCTATTATCATGATTATCATGATTATCATGATATCATGCTATCTGATATCATGATTATCATGATTATCATGATTTCATGATTATCATGATTATCATGTTATCATGATTCATGATTTCATGTTATCATGATTATCATATTATCTGATTATCATGATTTCATGATTATCATGATTATCATGATTATCATGATTTCTGATTACATGATTATCATGATTATCATTATTACATGATTATCATGATTATCATGATATCATATATCATGATTCTCATGATTATCCTGATATCATGATTATCATGATTATCATGATTATCATGATTATCATGATTATCCTTGATTATCATGATTATCAGATTATCATTGATGTATCATGATATCATGATTATCATGATTATTGATGATTATCATGATTATCATGATTATCATGATTATCATGATTATCATGATTATCATGTATTATCATGATTATCTGATTATCATGATTATCATGATTATCATGATTATCATGATATCATGATATCATGATTATCATGATTATCATGATTATCATGATTATCTGATTATCATGATTATCATGATTATCATGAATTATCATGATTATATGATTATCATGATTATCATGTTATCATGATTATCATGATTATCATGATTATCATGATTATCATGATTTATCATGTTATCATGATTATCATGATTATCATGATTATCATGATTATCTGATTATCATGATTATCATGATTATCATGTTATCATGATTATCATGATTATCATGATTTCATGATTATCATGTTTATCATGATTATCATGATTATCATGATTATCATGATTATCATGATTATCATGATTATCATGATTATCATGATTATCATGATTATCATGATTTCTCATGATTATCTGTTATCATGATTATCATGATGATCATGATTATCATGATTATGATTTCATGATTATCATGATTATCATTGATTACATGATATCATGATTATCATGATTATCATGATTATCATTGTTATCATGATTATCATGATTATCATGATTATCATGATTATCATGAGTTATCATGATTATCATGATTATCATGATTATCATGATTATCATGATTATCATGATTATCATGATTATCATGATTATCATGATTATCTGATTATCATGATTATCATGATTATCATGATTATCATGATTATCATGATTATCATGATTATCATGATTATCAGGATTATCATGATTATCATGATTATCATGATTATCATGATTTCATGAATTATCATGGTGATTATCATGATTATCATGATTATCATGATTATCATGATTATCATGATTATCATGATTATCATGATTATCATGATTATCATGATTATCATGATTATCATGATATCATGATTCTCATGATTATCATGATTATCATGATATCATGATTATCATGATTATCATGATTATCATGATTATCATGATTGTCATGGTTATCATGATTATCATGATTACATGTATTATCATGATTCTCATGATTATCATGATTATCATGATTATCATGATTATCATGATTATCATGATTATCATGATTATCTGATTATCATGATTATCATGATTATCATGATTATCATGATTATCATGATTATCATGATTATCATGATTATCATGATTATCATGATTATCATGATTATGATGTATCATGATTATCATGATTATCATGATTATCATGATTATCATGATTATCATGATTATCATGATTATCATGATTATCATGATTATGTTATGATATTTCATGATTATCATGATTATCATGATTATCATGATTATCATGATTATCATGATTATCATGATATCATGATTATCATGATTATCATGATTATCATGATTATCATGATTATCATGATTATCATGATTATCATGATTTCATGATTATCATGATTATCCTGATTATCATGATTATCATGATTTCATGATTATCATGATTATCATGATTATCATGATTGTCATGATTATCATGATTATCATGATTATCATGATTATCATGATTATCATGATTATCATGATTATCATGATTATCATGATTATCATGATTATCATGATTATCATGATTATCATGATTATCATTGATTATCATGATTATCATGATTATCATGATTATCATGATTATCATGATTATCATGATTATCATGATTATCATGATTATCATGTATCATGATTATCATGATTATCTGATTATCATGATTATCATGATTATCATGATTATCATGATTATCATGATTATCATGATTATCATGATTATCATGTTATCATGATTATCATGATTATCATGATTATCATGATTATCATGATTATCATGATTATCATGATTATCATGATTATCATGATTATCATGATATCATGATTATCATGATTATCATGATTATCATGATTATCATGATTATCATGATTATCATGATTATCATGATTATCATGATTATCATGATTATCATGATTATCATGATTATCATGATTATCATGATTATCATGATTATCATGATTATCATGATTATCATGATTATCATGATTATCATGATTATCATGATTATCATGATTATCATGATTATCATGATTATCATGATTATCATGATTATCATGATTATCATGATTATCATGATTATCATGATTATCATGATTATCATGATTATCATGATTATCATGATTATCATGATTATCATGATTATCATGATTATCATGATTATCATGATTATCATGATTATCATGATTATCATGATTATCATGATTATCATGATTATCATGATTATCATGATTATCATGATTATCATGATTATCATGATTATCATGATTATCATGATTATCATGATTATCATGATTATCATGATTATCATGATTATCATGATTATCATGATTATCATGATTATCATGATTATCATGATTATCATGATTATCATGATTATCATGATTATCATGATTATCATGATTATCATGATTATCATGATTATCATGATTATCATGATTATCATGATTATCATGATTATCATGATTATCATGATTATCATGATTATCATGATTATCATGATTATCATGATTATCATGATTATCATGATTATCATGATTATCATGATTATCATGATTATCATGATTATCATGATTATCATGATTATCATGATTATCATGATTATCATGATTATCATGATTATCATGATTATCATGATTATCATGATTATCATGATTATCATGATTATCATGATTATCATGATTATCATGATTATCATGATTATCATGATTATCATGATTATCATGATTATCATGATTATCATGATTATCATGATTATCATGATTATCATGATTATCATGATTATCATGATTATCATGATTATCATGATTATCATGATTATCATGATTATCATGATTATCATGATTATCATGATTATCATGATTATCATGATTATCATGATTATCATGATTATCATGATTATCATGATTATCATGATTATCATGATTATCATGATTATCATGATTATCATGATTTTCATGATTATCATGATTATCATGATTATCATGATTATCATGATTATCATGATTATCATGATTATCATGATTATCATGATTATCATGATTATCATGATTATCATGATTATCATGATTATCATGATTATCATGATTATCATGATTATCATGATTATCATGATTATCATGATTATCATGATTATCATGATTATCATGATTATCATGATTATCATGATTATCATGATTATCATGATTATCATGATTATCATGATTATCATGATTATCATGATTATCATGATATCATGATTATCATGATTATCATGATTATCATGATTATCATGATTATCATGATTATCATGATTATCATGATTATCATGATTATCATGATTATCATGATTATCATGATTATCATGATTATCATGATTATCATGATTATCATGATTATCATGATTATCATGATTATCATGATTATCATGATTATCATGATTATCATGATTATCATGATTATCATGATTATCATGATTATCATGATTATCATGATTATCATGATTATCATGATTATCATGATTATCATGATTATCATGATTATCATGATTATCATGATTATCATGATTATCATGATTATCATGATTATCATGATTATCATGATTATCATGATTATCATGATTATCATGATTATCATGATTATCATGATTATCATGATTATCATGATTATCATGATTATCATGATTATCATGATTATCATGATTATCATGATTATCATGATTATCATGATTATCATGATTATCATGATTATCATGATTATCATGATTATCATGATTATCATGATTATCATGATTATCATGATTATCATGATTATCATGATTATCATGATTATCATGATTATCATGATTATCATGATTATCATGATTATTATGATTATCATGATTATCATGATTATCATGATTATCATGATTATCATGATTATCATGATTATCATGATTATCATGATTATCATGATTATCATGATTATCATGATTATCATGATTATTATGATTATTATGATTATTATGATTATCATGATTATCATGATTATCATGATTATCATGATTATCATGATTATTATGATTATTATGATTATCATGATTATCATGATTATCATGATTATTATGATTATTATGATTATTATGATTATTATGATTATTATGATTATCATGATTATCATGATTATTATGATTATTATGATTATTATGATTATTATTATTATTATTATTATTATTATTATTATTATTATTATTATTATTATTATTATTATTATTATGCTCTGAATCGAATTCCTCACCAGTTGATGATGGCTGTGTTAGACGTTGAGAAGGAAATTCTGCGAACTTTGAATCTCCGTATCTCGTATTCCAAAATACTCAGAAATGCAACATAACACGGTGTTTGTTTCATCACACGAAGAATGGATTGGGGGAAGTTTAAAGGTGATCCCCACATTCGAAAAGGACAATTCCGATACCGAGTATGTTCTTTGTGATGGATAACTTGTAATTTGGAGAAATAAAAACTGGTATAACGTGACGACATTACACAATTGATTAATTATGTTACACACCAGTACAGGAATTCTGTAAGTGGCATAACAGCTAGGTTTCTGCTTTGAACATTTAGATACATATTTTTTTAGAACATTTGTACCACTAAATGACGTATATGTTGAAGTTTAAAAATCTATAATTAAATTTTTAAAATTATTATAAACACACAATTTTTGTAAAGTATATTTGCTTGAATGTCATTTTTTCACCCTAGCGTATGTGTACATGGGTTTAGAGGATATAAGATATATTTCAAACATGATGCCATATAGATGGAGTTGGTTTATATAAGAGAGATAAAAACCTTCATTCCACGAAGGCGGAACAAGACTGAAGTTGATTGATTTGGATAGATAAAGAGTAGGGCATAAATACCTGATAATTTTAAAGTAATTTAAAACTGTTTTCTGGGTCAAATATATATTTGAGTAATTTTGAAATATATACAATTCTAAGGAGTTTTAGAAGACATTGTTCACTGACATATTTAGTGTTCGTTTTAGAAGTTAGTAACACAGTTGACAAGCAGTGGTTGTCATCTGACAATGCAGTTTGATAGAGTATTGACCTGTACTGGAACGAATTTAGGCAGACTGACTGGCTGTTCTTGACAGCTGTTTGTGCTGCCCAGTGTGCATTTTGCTGGGACTGTTATTTGTCCCTTGACGGCGAATTCGCGTAAGTGTGTGCAGTATTGGGTTTCGCTGTTTTGCCTTAGCCTATACGGCGGTTATATGGGGATTGATTCTATTTTAGCATGTGCTATTGCTATTGATATAATGTGAATGTTTGATTCCAAGGCAGATAGATCTCGCTTGATTGGGGCATCGGAAACCGTGTCGCTGATAACATTCAGGACCGGAATGAGTCACGCCAATCTGCGCTGACCTCTCTGGTCTTGGTTATTTCATGTTGAATACTATGGGTGGTTTAATGTGTCGAATATGTTTCTATATGCAGTACGCCATTGTGGAAAAATTTAGGCAGTAAGAACAAACTCCATTATACCTATTCTGCTGGATTTTCAGACTTGCAATGCTCCCTCTAGCAACAATGTGTTACTATGGGCTAGAAGATTCTGTATATGATACAAAACTGCAAGTCTGTAGCTCTTCTCAAAGCCTGTATGATAACACTACAAAATTAAGCTTGTTTATGAAATAAAGTAGCCTGATTTCATCTTCCTAATTTTGGTCAATCGGTTACGCTTAATTTCTTGACATCATAGGAAGGTTATTTTACCTTAAAATATATACTAACAGCAGCTATTGAACCATGTCATATCAAATTACATGAAATATTACATATTTCAACATGACTCTAATATATATTGTACCAAGCTCACGGTGTTAAACAATTTTAAAACAATTTTAGACTGACGGGGCAAAGTGATTTATCTGCCAAAATTTTCAAAATTAACTTTTTTCATCTAAATTGGTCTATGTCCCCTTGCCAATGCACTGCTATTTGATTTAACCTTAAATATGTACTTCTACTATTTGAAAGAATCGCCACTATATGGTGCATACTGTACGTCCTATACCATATTTCGCATGTAATTTTCACTTATTCCTAAAATAATTATTTTGGTACTTAGATCACTTTGCCCCGCCACTCTACAATTAGGTATTTATACTCCACCTTTTACATGCCATACGTACGTGTTTCATAATTACATATCTGCGCTTGCACAATATGTTCACATTATCACCTGCACAAGATACTACTGATATTCATAAACCTTTAAAGAAATCTATTAACACAAATTCCCTAAACCCTGTAATTTCCTTCAAAATATATAATTGGCAATTGCATATGTTCATAAGTTAACCGTCAACGTCACTTATTACATCTGACCAAATTACTCTTGCGTGTCCATCAGATTTAAAGACTCTGTATGATGTACCGGTAACTAAAGCCAGAACTTGGTCTCTAGTGTCAGTGAGTCGTTCATTAACATGAGTTGCTAGACTGTTGTAGAGTTTTTCAACGGGGAAAGGGGAGGTGTAAATGAACTGAAACCGGGTCACTAGAGTTAGTTCGTAAATTAGGGACGTTTTCCAAAGTTGCTTAGCATAGACAATAGAAAAGTGAACATACTTACAATTTCTGTTTTCACTACAGTATTATTTCACGACTAACATGTTATATTTCTAATGGTATAAAACATAAATTTGAGGAAAATGTGAAAGATATATATTTCTTCTTCCTTTTGTTGTTTACATTGAGAGTTTTATTTCTTTTTTATTTTCTCTCTTATACTTTTAGTGTTTGCTTCCCAACTGCATTTTTTTCGCATTTCATCTTCCACTATTTCATTTCTTCTTTCATACAATGTAAGTTCTCTCTCCTATTTTTTCATCTAAGCATTGCACTTATTCTTACAGTATTTTATGATAACACAGTTATATTTATAATAAATTGTATCAATGCAAAAGAGAAAGTAAAGTGACATTTAAAAAATATATTTTAATTGCAATATATTTTATGTTAACGTTTTCCCAGGGATATTCTATACCATACTACACTTGTTTAACTTACATATCAGTTTTCTTTATTTCAATTTTCTTTCCACAAACGTATAAATATCGCGGAACCTCACAAGACAAGGGAAACCCACCAATCCCAGGTCACACGCACTCGGCAATTTAAAATCCAGTAACTCGGACGGGAATCAAACATTGATATTCGGAGTGGAGGTTATGAAATCTACGATTCTTACGATCAGCTGAAAAGTCTTACCAAGTGTCGACTTAAACTACATATTGATATTTATATTGTAATATTGCATTAATTATGTTGCTCTTTGGCGCTTCTGGTGGGTTAGTAGATACCCTGCTGGATTCTGCTTCTAAGATTCGCAGGTTCAAACCCACCCTGCGTCCGTGGATATTTCAGAGTATGAAAATCCTGAATGGGTTCTTTTGGATGTACGTCATAAAAGAACCTCAGCCTGAAAAAATCAGATTTCTGGGCAAAAATGTGTAGGCACTTTCACGCCCATGTTTGAATTTCGACGCTAATGATTTAGTTGTTAAA
This sequence comes from Diploptera punctata, assembly GCA_030220185.1. Classification (NCBI taxonomy): domain Eukaryota; kingdom Metazoa; phylum Arthropoda; class Insecta; order Blattodea; family Blaberidae; genus Diploptera; species Diploptera punctata. The sequence continues at coordinate 444,942 of JASPKZ010007750.1, read as the reverse complement.
GAACGTTGTTAAAAATATCAATGACATAGCTCTATAGTAAAGATCTAACTATGGTTTTGAGTTCAATCCCACCAGATAATCATTCCTGGATTCTTCGGGTAATTCTTCTCGCGAATGCACGTAACAATTTCCTATCCACCTACTTCGAATGTCCCCACACATTGCCTCCGGGGTTCTTCTGACAGACGGTTCTTATTTGTGACTCGCGCATCACGATAAGAGGTATGTTAGATTTAATTTGTTCTTAAGACGCTCTTAAATATATCAGTATAGTTGCGTCGCGAATCAATGCTGGGCATGAAAGGGCCGAGCATTTGTGTTCAGAAATAGTTTATTTCAGGCTACAAGTTCTTTATGTATGTTGCTATATAAGTATATCTACGACACGGAAACTGTAGTGTTTTTGTTTTCTCCAAAGGAAACCACACTACATTTTCTACGCCTAAAAAAACCGTTTAATTCCAACCGAGCTTAAAAACCACGAATTTCTGTGTCAGTCTATAAATATGTGTTTCAGCAACATTTCATTTCTATAGGTGCGATGGCATTTATATCCAAAAGTAAATATATTACAGCCATACAGCCATAAATATACAATGAAGAAAAACATACAAAAATAATAATTTAAGTAAAGGACCTCAGACACAAGCGCGAATACACAAGGCCGAGTTATTTGGCTACGGATTTGAGGTGTGCAGCTTTATTGAAATCGAAATTTTACTGTAAAAGTTCTTAAGGAGCCTTATATTGGACATGATCTTCCTTTCTCCTTGTTTCTTTGTATTTTTATCTCTTTTCCCTCTTTTTCCGTGCAAGCGGTATCTGTTGCTCACATTGAGAATTCTCAAGAACAAACGAGCTGTTTGAGGCGTCCCAGGAATGTGGCCTGGTTTCTTAATCACAAATCTTGCGTCGAGCCGTCGGAGAACTATTTCCTCAGTTGAATAGCGCTAGCAGGTAAACAAACAATGGGAGCCATAACTCCTTATATTAAAATCCTTCACACAATGAAACCTCCTCCCCTTCAAGTTTCCAGCAAAATTACACCAGTTAAAAAATTTCGCAACCAATAAATAATCACATGCCACATGAGCATGCGCGAATTTTTAAAATATAGGCCTAGCTACATTCTGGTTCTCTAAAAATATGAAGTAGCTAGTATTCTTTTAGGGTATATTTATTGATTTAAACCACATCTATATAATTCACTAAGATTTTATACTTACTTAAATAACAATTCTGATTCTAAGCATCCCTTTACTGTAAGAAAGATTTGGCAACCCGAGGTTCAATATGCAGCTTAGAAAAAGTAAATATCCGCGTGAAGTGTGCGTCAAAATTTTCATCAGATGTAAAAATATTTCAAACGTTCCACATGGATTCGGGGTATTATGCAACCTGAAGTACAGTCAATTCAAATTCCAAGAGATCATGCAAGCGGCTTAAGTCTTCAACACAAGGCGTTGGGAATAGAATGAAGAAATTTAGCTGATTATAGAGAGATTATACACAAACATTTTGAGATAAAAATTAGAGACACAGGATCTCAAACAACAAATATCCGAGTTATCAGTAGTTGAAGTTTATATTCCATATTCATAATCCAGTATTAATTCCGAATAGGAGAATAGGATGAAGTGAGATTGCCTCAAAACTTAATTAGGGAATGGATGGAATCCATCTACTGGAATCTAATTCCAGTTACTATTTTTTGTTATTAAAGAATTTATTATTAATTGCTGCAATTTTACTTCTTCTTCATTCGTACAAGTCTTAGTGCAATAGGCATGTTACGATCTCACTGGTGAATTTAGTAACCAGCGCTTCCTTGGACGACCCGAAGATCTCTTCCCTGTTGGACAAAAACAAAGCGTGGCTTCGGGAAATCTATCTGAACTCATTCGTCGCAAATGGTTCACCCAGTTGTTTCGGTATTCAAATATGTACTTAATGACTGGATCTAAACGTAGTTTTTTAAGAATGAGCGTTGCGTTTATAATCTCACTGCTGTATATCTCAAGAACATTATTTAACTAGACGATATCCTACTTTCTTCTCCTTTCCTACAAGTTCATGCCTCTCTGCCATAGCAAAATTCAGGTCTTGCTAAGGTGTTGTATAAACGTACTCTTATATCTCTCTGGAGTAGTAAAAATGTCATTACTAAATTTATTATTCTCAAGGTTTTATTAAAATTGATAATTTTAATTGGCAGATCTACTGCATCCAAAAATGTTAATATATATATATATATATATATATATATATATATATATATACAAGATAAGTACATGAATTTACTCTTTCCAATACTTTTTTAATCTTACAGATTCTGTAAAAGCTAAATTTTGTAAAATGTTTTATTGGTTCTTAATCGTAGAGTTATATAAAATCCGTAACTAAGATCCGAAGCAGTGCTATACTGTTCCACACTCACATTTAAATTTAAACCTGGATTACGTTCATCAAACATAATGAAAATAACTGATAACTCAAGCATATTTTGTCTGAGACCTGGGTTCCCCACCTCAAATTTATTGGTTGAATAATTTCTGTAACAAAGTAAATTTCTTCGATTCACTTAATTTACACCCTTATAAATAACAAGTAATAATTTTTTTGTCATTTATTTCTGCTGGAATATATATATACATATATATATATATATATATATATATATATATATTGTGATATCTGAAGGATATCTGCAAACCCAAAGGAACTTGAATGATTTTGAAAAAGTTATGCTTTACGTTTGTGCACTGGGAATTTAACGAAAATTAAAACGTATTGTGACTTTTTATTATAATACATTTTCATTGCCTTGAATATGAAATGGCACTCGCAACTTACGTCCTCTGAGTTGAACAATGAAAAATCTCGTCAATGGGCGGCGACACTACTGAAACATGACTTTTACTTTATTATCCTAGTTGAATAGAGGTAGCGTGACGCAGATTTACAGCACGCAATTTAAGTCTAAAGCATTGCTCACATGAGTGCATATATATTCTTTCGTCTACATATATTAATAAATCTGTAATTATAATCATAAGTTCAGAACTCTCGACAACTATTAAGAAATAGTATTCCACGGCCACCAATTACGAATAAATAAAAAAACTGTCAAACTTGATCACGGTTTTACAAATAATTCCATGAATTTTCAGTTTCTTGCAGTTGTTATGACAAACAATAAAAATATATAAAATAATGGTTGTGGTTCAACTTGCTTTAGCAATTAACTAGTAACAAAATTTAGTTCATGATCAGGAAGAAATAAATAGGCCTATATCTATTAGTTGTCCAATATCCTGAGCAGTTACATAGTCAAAGTTTGTAGTATTAGGCATATACTTTATATTCATTAAAACTGTGTATCAGAATCTATAGAATAATTCCTATTTTACGATGTTCTATACTATATTTTGCACAGATATAACGGTTTAGGTATGACTGTACCTGTCTGTGCCACTGAATTATACGTCTCCCTGTGTCTCTGCCCAGCTCAGCTTCTCCATTACTCTTGTCATCACCTTCTCAGCGCCTCCAATCTTCTGATTGATGGGACTGACTTCTTTTCATACTTAGCTACACATATCATTCATGGCCTGCAACATTCATCATGCAGACGTGCATTGCTGCACCTTCCGAGCATACAGCAACAGTTGAGACTCCACTCGCCATACAATGTCAAGTCATACGTATTATGTAAAACCATTCCCACTCCGCGATGCCACGTGCCAATATTACCATGTTTAGTTATGTAGAATATTCAGGTTAGCAAATATCGAGAATGTATGCAAAAATTATTTATATTTCACTAATTTATCATTTTAATTACTATAAAACAAAGAGATGAACAGACAGGTGAATGGAGAAGACTACAATACAATGAACTACATGGCCTTCATACGAAGCCAGATATAATAAGAACAATTAAGTCTTGTAGACTACGATGGACAGGACATGTTGCACGTATGGGGAATGAAAGACTTGCATGGAAGATTCTTGTAGGAAAGCCAGAGGGAAAACGCCCAGTTGGTAGACTAAGAATGAGGTGGGAGAATAACATTAACTATGATTTGAGGGAAGTAGATTATACAGGCAATGATTTGAAAGCATTATCTCAGGATAGGGATGTATGGAGAGCTTATGTCCGCGCGGACATGAACCTACTGGTTCGATAGTGCCAGTGAGTGAGTGAGTGAGTGAGTCATACGTATTATGTAAAACCATTCCCACTCCGCGATGCCACGTGCCAATATTACCATGTTTAGTTATGTAGAATATTCAGGTTAGCAAATATCGAGAATGTATGCAAAAATTATTTATATTTCACTAATTTATCATTTTAATTACTATAAAACAAAGAGATGAACAGACAGGTGAAGGAAGAAGTCTTTCATAACAGTGAACTACAATACATGGTCTTTATTGGAATCCAGATATGGTAAGAATAGTTAAGTCTCGTAGACTGCGGTGGGCAGGACATGTGGCACGAATGGGGAATGAAAGACTTGCATTGAAGCTTCTTGTAGGAAAACCAGAGGGAAAACGTCCAGTTGGTAGACCAAAAATGAGGTGGGAGTATAACATTATCCATGATTTGAGGGAAGTAGATTATACAGGGAATGATTGGAAAACATTCGCTCAGGATAGGGATGGATGGAGAGCTTATGTCCGCGCGGCCAAGAACCTACGGGTTCGATAGTGCCAGTGAGTGAGTGAGTGAGTGAGTGAGTGAGTGAGTGAGTGAGTGAGTGAGTGAGTGAGTGAGTGAGTGAGTGAGTGAGTGAGTGAGTGAGTGAGTGGGTGAGTGAGTGGGTGAGTGGGTGAGTGGGTGAGTGAGTGAGTGAGTGAGTGAGTGAGTGAGTGAGTGAGTGAGTGAGTGAGTGAGTGGGTGATGTGATTGAGTGGGTGAGTGAGTGATGTGAGTTGAGTGAGTGGGTGAGTGAGTGGGTGAGCGAGTGAGTGAGTGAGGTGAGTGAGGAGTGAGTTGGGTGAGTGAGTGGGTGAGTGAGTGAGTCGAGTGAGTGAGTGATGTGAGTGAGTGAGTGAGTGAGTGAGTGAGGGAGTGGAGTGAGTGGGTGAGTGAGTGAGTGAGTGAGTGAGTGAGTGAGGTGGGTGAGTGGGTGAGTGGGTTGAGTGAGTGAGTCAGTGAGTGCGTGAGTGAGTGAGTGGGTGAGTGGGTGAGTGGGTGAGTAGGTGAATGGGTGAGTGGGTGAGTGAGTGGGTGGGTGAGTTGAGTGAGTGAGTGAGTGAGTGAAGTGAGTGGAGTGAGTGTAGTGAGGGGAGTGAGTTGAGTGGGTGAGTGAGTGGGTGAGTGAGGGTTGAGTGAGTGTGTGAGTGGGTGAGTGGGTGGTGTTGAGTGAGTGAGTGAGTGAGTGGAGTGAGGGAGTGAGTGAGTGGAGTGAGTGAGTGGAGTGAGTGAGTGAGTGAGGGAAGTGAGTGAGTGAGTGATGTGAGTGAGTGAGTGAGTGAGTGAGTGAGTGAGTGAGTGAGTGAGTGAGTGAGTGGGTGAGTGAGTGAGTGAGTGATGTGAGTGAGTGAGTGAGGGAGTGAGTGGACCGTGAGTGAGTGAGGTGAGTGAGTGAGTGAGTGAGTGAGTGAGTGCGTGAGTGAGTGAGTGAGTGAGTGGAGTTGAGTGAGTGAGTGAGTGGGTGAGTGAGTTGGTGAGTGAGTGGGTGTGTGAGTGGGTGAGTGGTTGAGTGGGTGGTGGGGTGAGTGAGTGGGTGGGTGAGTGAGTGAGTGAGTGCGTGAGTGGAGTGAGTGAGTGAGTGAGTGAGTGAGTGAGTGAGTGAGTGACGTGAGTGAGTGAGTGAGGTGAGTGAGTGAGTGAGTGAGTGAGTGAGTGAGTGAGTGAGTGGAGTGAAGTGAGTGAGTGAGTGAGTGAGTGAGTGAGGGAGTGAGTGAGTGAGTGAGTGAGTGAGTGATGTGAGTGGATGTGTGTGGGAGTGGTAGTGAAGTGAGTGAGGGATTTGAGTGAGTGAATGAGTGACGTGAGTGGAGTGAGTGCGTGAGTGAGGAGTGAGTGAGTGAGTGAGTGAGGGAGTGAGTGAGTGGAGTGGAGTGAGTGAGTGAGTGAGTGAGTGAGTGAGTGAGTGAGTGAGTGAGTGAGTGAGTGAGGGAGTGAGTGAGTGAGGTGAGTGAGTGAGTGAGTGAGTGAGTGAGTAGAGTGAGTGAGTGAGTGAGTGAGTGAGTGAGTGAGTGAGTGGGAGTGAGTGAGTGAGTGAGTGAGAGTGAGTGAGGGTGAGTGAGTGAGTGAGTGAGTGAGTGGAGTGAGTGAGTGAGTGAGTGAGGTGAGTGAGTGAGTGAGTGAGTGAGTGAGTGAGTGGAGTGAGTGAGTGAGTGAGTGAGTGAGTGAGTAAGTAATAAAGTAAGTAATTAAGTAAGTAATTAAGTAAGTAATAAGTAAGTAATTAAGTAAGTAATTAAGTAAGTAATTAAGTAAGTAATTAAGTAAGTAATTAAGTAAGTAATTAAGTAAGTAAGTAAGTAAGTAAGTAAGTAAGTAAGTAAGTAAGTAAGTAAGTAAGTAAGTAAGTAAGTAAGTAAGTAAGTAAGTAAGTAAGTAAGTAAGTAAGTAAGTAAGTAAGTAAGTAAGTAAGAAGTAAGTAAGTAAGTAAGTAAGAAGTAAGTAAGTAGTAAGTAAGTAAGTAAGTAAGTAAGTAAGTAAGTAAGTAAGTAAGTAAGTAAGGTAAGTAAGTAAGTATTAAGTAAGTAAGTAGTAAGTAAGTAAGTAAGTAAGTAAGTAAGTAAGTAAGTAAGTAAGTAAGTAAGTAAGTAAGTAAGTAAGTAAGTAGGTAAGTAAGTAAGAAGTAAGTAAGTAAGTAAGTAAGTAAGTAAGTAAGTAAGTAAGTAAGTAAGTAAGTAAGTAAGTAAGTAAGTAAGTAAGTAAGTAAGTAAGTAAGTAAGTAAGTAAGTAAGTAAGTAAGTAAGTAAGTAAGTAAGTAAGTAAGTAAGTAAGTAAGTAATAGTAAGTAAGTAAGTATAAGTAAGTAAGTAAGTAAGTAAGTAAGTAAGTAAGTAAGTAAGTAAGTAAGTAAGTAAGTAAGTAAGTAAAGTAAGTAAGTAAGAAAGTAAGTAAGAAAGAAAGTAAGTAAGTAAGTAAGTAAGTAAGTAAGTAAGTAAGTAAGTATTCAAGTAAGTAAGTAAGTAAGTAAGTAAGTAAGTAAGTAAGTAAGTAAGTAAGTAAGTAAGTAAGTAAGTAAGTAAGAAAGAAAGAAAGTAAGAAAGTAAGTAAGTAAGTAAGTAAGTAAAGTAAGTAAGTAAAGTAAGTAAGTAAGTATAAAACAACTTTAAATCAAACTACCTCAAATCTCAAATACGTAATGAGTTTACGGATCTGTGTACTGCTAAACTCACTTCGCTCACCTTTTGTTTAGACAAAATAAGACATTTATGAACAATGTATTAGAAATAAGGACCGGATTGTCCAAGGTTTGTTTAATCTAATTTGATACGCAAAGGTGGTATTATAATTCATGTAAAGGTCCATAGTAAATGAAGTGTATTATAATGCCCTCTATATAATTAAAGAAAATTAGCACAAAACATTTATAGGTCCGTTTTTATCGAATCTGCCTACCGTTAGTATACCTGCACTATAAGGCTGTGATGAAACTTGAGATTTTTCGGAAATAAACATACCGAACAAGAAAGTTGTTAATCGTTTACGAAAGATGGAGTCCTTGTCAACCATTATCTAAGCTGCTAAAATGTAAAAAGAATTTCCGAGAAATCCCATTACAAGGTGAACTAAGTTTTCAATCATTAAAATTTCATTAACGTGCTCTTATTCCTGTTAGCGTGATCTTTCTTAGTGTACTTTTGATAGAAATAAATATTCATTCATTTAAGTAAATAAAATCAAAATTTAAAATTACTCAAACGGGGAAACATATCCATAGTAATTCTGCCCGAAGGCAGGTCCTTCACTGCAATCACAGCATGTTCTTGCTATGCTTGCAGCTTTACTAGGGAAATGTAGGTGTGGTAGCTCTCCGTTGCTTTCCGCATCGGTGAAGGACGATGATGATGATAACGATAAGGATGGCCATATGATTTCGGAGACCGTTTGGGCCTTTAAGTTTTCCTGACATTTGTCTTACAGGTGAGGAAAAACCCCGATAAAAACCTCACCCAGAAAGACTGCCTCGACCGGGGATCGAACCCGGGCCCGCTGTGTGACAAGGCAGCACGCTACCTCGAGACTACAGCGGTGAACTGGGAAAACATATATAGAATGGTTATTTCAGGTTTCGTTTCATCGGCATTCCACTCTAGCATTCGAGAGGTCGTTTCAATAAACATGGATACTTAATATCAATTGTAACTCAATGTTCATTTAATCGTGTTTACTCTTATGTAGAGTAATATTACTGAATATGTTAAAGTTATTGTGTAGTAAGTGAAAGAAATATATTTAAAAAATTTACAAATAACAGTTATGAGTAAAAATTTTAACTTTTCCGATTGTCATGTGGAACTTTTACTTCACTGTGCATGTATTTCACTATGCAGCGTTTTAATCTATTTCCTCAGACCTCCAATCGCCATACCCCATTAGAAAACAGAACAGTAACCGTATGTGCATGTATTTCACTATGCTGCGTTTTAATCTACTTCCTTAGACCTCCAATGGCCATACCCCATTAGAAAAAAAGAACAGTAACTGTATGTGCATGTATTTCACTATGCAGCGTTTTAATCCATTTCCTTAGACCTCCAATCGCCATACCCCATTAGAAAATAGAACAGTAACCGTATATGCATGTATTTCACTATACAGCGTTTAAATCTATTTCCTTAGACCTCCTATCGCCATATCCCATTAGAAAACAGAACAGTGACCGTATGTGCATGTATTTCACTATGCAGCGTTTTAATATATTTACTTAGACCTCCAATCGCCATACCCCATTAGAAAACAGAACAGTAACCGTTTGTGCATGTATTTCACTATACAGCGTTTAAATCTATTTCCTTAGACCTCCTATCGCCATATCCCATTAGAAAACAGAACAGTGACCGTATGTGCATGTATTTCACTATGCAGCGTTTTAATCTATTTCCTTAGACCTCCAATCACCATACCCCATTAGAAAACAGAACAGTAACTGTATTAATGCATTTCACTATGTAGCGTTTTAATCCATTTTCTTAGACCTCCAATTGCCATACGCCACTACAAAACAGAACAGTAACCGAATGTGCATTAACAGTATTCTCTAGTTCCCAAATCAACTATCGAAAGAATGTATTCATAATTTCTTTGTACTTCAAGTTGGGACAGGCTCCAGGGTGAGGTTTTTTCTGGGTTTTTCCTCACCTGTAAGACAAATGTCTGGAAGCTTAGGGCCCAACGGTCCCCGAAAATCATCCGGCTATCATCATTACCGTTATTATTACCATTATCATCCTTCACTGGTGTGGAAAGCAATGGGAAGTTACCACCCCTGTAATTCTCTAGTAAAGCTGCAAAGATTAGCATGGAAATGCTATGATTGCAGTGAAAGACCTGCCCTCGGGCAGAATTACTATGGATGGATGGATCAAGATAAGCTACATGCTCTCTTCACGGTTAATTCCAGATCTCAAATGAGACTAAATTACCACTTAGTTTATGTAGGACGTGGGATATTTGTATTCTTGGATTTTTTAATTGTTATTTTTAAACAATTAAGATTAAAATTATATCTTAATTATATTGACCAACGGATACGTTCCTATTGACTGTGTGTAAATCTATTTCATATACGTAGTGGTAGTTAAATGAGTGCGCAGATTTTAATCGTAAATCCTTTACAGTGTATATAATCATAATGTGTCATACACTTCGGGTCGCAAATCTAAGTTTCTCTAAGTGGATTCTTTGCCACCATGCCACCAACAAATTCAAATAAAAAAACTAAAAAAAACAAACACAATTTATTGTTGCAATAGGGGCCTATGTGAATAATTACCTGAGAGAAATATATATGATGACTTTTTCCCAAAAGCTGTGAAAAATTCCTTAAAATAAAGAGAGGCGTTGAGCTCAAACTAACTTAAAATCAGCATATTTGTAATGTAAAATAACTAATGAACATTGCTCGGAGACAATAGTCAATTTATGCTTACAAAGTAGTGAACGCTAATCTAATATGTTTTACTAACTCACCCATTTTCTCACTCTTTCTTAAACTAACACTAACTTGCCTATTATCTCACCCTAACTTGCCAATAATGTAGTGGAATCTTGGGACATAATCACTTTACATGTGAGCATACATGTTGGCAATTGGCTCTAGAGGAAACATGCGTTATCACATTGGCTAACATGATGCTAAAATTCTCTTGTTTCCCGACCGAATATTCACTGGTGGCACGTTGGCATAGTTTGGACAATATTTTTATACACACTTTTATTGGTGCATAATGATGGCGAATATTAGTCTGATTTTCAACAGTGCATATGAGACCTAAAATGGAACAACATTTCATTTTGATTTATTTTAAATATCAATGTCTGTTTGAGCACAAATAGATTAAAACAAAGGAAAATGAATAAGAATTTGTTTTATATTACGCAAGATAAATTGAAAACATTGCAAGGGTAGATTACGTATCTTATTACAAAATACTAAAGTAAACATTTATTTTATATACTGGGTGAAAATCACTCAGATAAAAGCTATCAATATAATGTAATACACCAATAAACATATGTAAATAATATTTATTTCTGAGAACACCGTACATTAACTATCCTTAGGGCACAAGACATTTTATGATATTTGCAGTGGCGTGCGGTGACCAGAGCAATTACCCCAGCTGTATGACGAAAATATGACTTATCTAATCTAATCGCTGAGAGAGAAAATTCGCAGCTCTATTATTAGAGAAGAATGTGAAATTGAATCTATAAACCTCTGGATAAATGATAGAAGACTAAACTGCAACGATCACATAGATAGAATGGAGAACAGTAGATTAGTGAAGAAAGTAAGTGACTGGACACCTCAGCAGAAAAGGCCTTTAGGACGACCACAACTACGATGGAAGGACGTCACCATACCCCGGACCTGTAGTGAATGAACACGCAACAAGATGCCAGCTTTCATGCGTGAGGAGGAAGAAGAAGAAGATCTAAACTAATACATAAAATGAATGTTTGTTTGTACTTTATGCGCGGCCATACCGTTGGTCCGATTGTGATGGGGCTTTTTGCAAAATGTTCAGGAGATTCCCGGGATGAACATAGTCTATACGAGAGTTCTGATATTCAACTCCTACACCCTTAAAAATCGCCCTTTGTAGTGGAGAACGTGAAAAAAAGTAGCTCTTTGGACGCTTAAATGGCTTACGCTGCCTAAACCATAAAAAATACACAAGATTAATTTACACAGAATTGAATATCTCAAAAAGCCCTACAAGAAAGTCCGCGGCAGTATATGTAATATCTTACGAATGACTTAATATAACCATTTTTGTCTTTCATTGATTCCAAGTTGATCGAGACAAGTACGTAGATTCCTGTGCAAGCATAGCAGCACATGGCGGAAATTCTTTTACGGATAACTCACAATAACGAGTTTTGTCTTTCAGCTCATTTATGCCAAGAAGATCGGGTTTAGTAGATTCCCGTACATCGCCGGGTAAATAACACGGGTATCTAAAAATAATTACGATATAAATTTCTCCTTTTACTTATTCAACTAAACATAAAAAGCACATTAATTTTCATTTATTTAGGCGTAGCAGCACATGCCAGGTATTAGCTAGTGGTTTATAAAAACAATATTCCGAATTATTCAGTTGATAAACAGTATGAACATTTATTAATGTAAATGTGTTCATATAAATCTTCCATAATAGTACAACATATAAGAATTAACATATTAAAATTCATACCCATGCTAGCACAATTAAATATATTTAATAAGCAACAAATGAAGTGGTACTAAAATGTCTTGAAAATTTAGGTTTTTTTTTTTTAGATCTGAAGTTGGCTTACCTTGTTGTATGAAGTATTTTTTCTCGTTGAAAGGTGTGCACGAAAATTGTCTCCTATGTAAATTTTTAAATTATACAGTCACTTACAATAATTTTTACTAAATTGACAGATCACATTTATATGTTTATCAGTAACACTTCAAAACTCGAATTAATAACGTATTTGAACATACTCAGTGACAATATTAAATTCAATTTTTTTTTTAAATGCCCCAGGTTTGTCTTTTCGACATTCCTGGTTTCCCTCCTGGCATGGCGTATTTTTAACCCACTTCTGAGGTTGGGGCGCCTGGAAGGCGGGGTTATGTTGCCCCGATGATATGATGGATGATGATGATAATGGTGCGCCAGGAGAGTTCCTAATCCTAACCTAAGATGAATATGAATGATGATGTTTGCAATGACCATATGATTTCGGGGACTTTTCCTGACATTTGTCTTACAGGTGAAGAAAAACCCCGATAAAAACCTCACCCAGAAAAACTATCCCGACCGGGGATCGAACCCGGGCCCGCTGTGTGACAAGGCAGCACGCTACCCCGAGACCACAGCGGTGGACTTAAATTATTCAATTGTTGCTTTCCACAGAAAATATATAGACGTTCGTAATAATTCAATTGTTATTCAGTTATTTAAAGTAAATAAAGCTTCTTAAATTTACAGTTTGCTATATCTGACAAGTCCACCGCTGTGGTCTCGAAGTAGCGTGCTGCCTTGTCACGCAGCGGGCCCGGGTTCGATCTCCGGTCGGCGCAGCGGGAATTTTGAATGTTCATGTTCAGGCGTAATTGATTTGAATGAAATTTGGCAAATGTATCATTTTATTTTAATCCAAAATATACTAATTAGCTGGGGTGGCTCTGGTTGAATACACGCCACTGCATATTTGCCACAAGGAATTGATACTTAAAATCTGCACTTATGTCACCTCCAGCCTGCATAATAATGACTGATGTAGGTTGGAGGTATAGACTTTTAAAAAAATTGACGACTATAATGATATGTAATCATGTACAATTTTGCGGTAGAGTTGAAGACGAATTAATGCCTACATATATTTTGGATAGTATAATTATTTGGAATATTGGAGGCATCAGTTGTTGCCGGAAAGATTTATAAACTCAAATCGTAATAGATTGGCATGCTACGGGTTAATGGTAAACCCAGAAAATTGGATCTATGTGGGTAAATTTCAGGACAAGACGCAGAGAATAAGAACAAAACTCATTGGTGAATAAATAAATATGTAAGAATAAATTTAGTATTATTAATACTTTGTCCACCGCTGTGGTCTCGAGGTAGCGTACTGCCTTGTACGCAGCGGGCCAGGGTTCAATTAAAGGTCGGGACAGGCTTCTGGGTGAGATTTTTTCGGGGTTTTTCCTCACCTGTAAGGCAAATGTCAGGAAGCTTAGGGCCCAACGGTCCCCGAATATCATCCGGCCATCATCATCCTCCCTCACCGGTGTGGAAAGCAACGGGAAGCTACCACACCTAGAATATCCTAGTAAAGCTGCAAAGCTTAGCATGAAAATGCTATGATTGCACTGAAATACCTGCCCTCGGGCAGAATTACTGTGGATGGATGGATTAATACTTAATAACTATACATAGATTAATTAATGTATAATGTTTTTTTTCCTGATATGAACTGACAACAGCACGTATGGCATGCTGCCCATTCGATCCATATTTGTAAATATCATTCTATGTATCTTATTTTTAGTCTAATAAAATCCTACTACTAATATGTTAATGAGGTCTGCATGAAATTACGACATGTTTTAGAACATCACTACAGGAGAGAATAAAATACAATAAAATGAAAACGCATCTAAATATCGCCCGAGAGACTTGGTCTACCTAAGATGCAATCCTTTGACTTCAGGGAATTATAAGTTACGAGTCCAGATACATTTTGTTCTTAATATTGTTACAGAAGTAGGCCTAATTGAAAGGAAGGCTAGAACCAGAGTTAATACTATTATTTTTATACAACAAATTTTTACCTTAAAATATATATATATATATATATATATATATATATATATATAACTAATCTCTACCTTAACACAACAACATGTCAACAGAATAACTTCAGTTGAAATGGATTTTTGGAGAAGAGCTGTCAGAAAATCTAGACTGGAAAAAATTAGAAATACAGAAATTAGAAAATGGATGAATGCAGAAAGAAATATAATGGTTGAGATTGAACACAGAAGCTAAAATGGTAAGGACACGTAAGAAGAATGCAAGATGGAAGAGTGCCAAAGGCCATCTATGCATGGAATATTGAAAGAAGGAGCAGAAAGGAAGACCAAGAACAACCTGGAAGAACAACATTCAAATTTCAATGTGGAAATTTGGTGTAACGGATGAAGACACAGAGGACAGAGAACGATGGAGAACTTTAATTAAGGGAAAATTGTGAATGTTTGTTGCAAACTGATAGTCTATAAGTCCATTGTCATTTATATTTATTTTTTTTTATTTCATTTTAATTACTAAGATTGGTTGGAGAGAATCCTCAATGATGAGGAAAATTCTCAAAATAATAATAATAAATATTTACCTTATATATATAATCAATTCGTGTCCAATTCAAGGTCGGGTGGAGAGATGATAAGAGATCAAACCTTATACTTTAGAGTTCTGTGAACTTGCACCGTCATCGGGCCGGATAATCAAAATGAAACTAAAAGAATGAGATCAGTGCGAAAAAATTGTGGAACGTAATTTGTGGCTGGAATAAATGAGAGAAACCCCCGAGAAAAACCTGCCCATGCTCTGTTTCGTTCATTACGAAACTCGCGTGGAGTGACAGAGATTCGATCTCGAGACCCCAGCTATGAGAGGCAAGCTTCTAACCGCTTGCACAAAGGATCCGCCTAATGTTTGCCTTACAGGCCTACCAAAACGATTATAAAGACAAATGATTAATTTTAGTCTCAAATCTAGAAACACATCCGTTACACATTAGTGGGTCTCCTGCTGTTCCAATGGCTCTAAAAAGCGTTAAAATTAAAGTATATCATACTGTTACTCTTTCAGTTATGTTTTACAGATGCGAAACATGGTCTGTTATTTTAAGGGAGGATAAAATGTTGACGAGCATTTGAGAATAAAGTTCTCAAAAAATTTTTGGACTAAAGCAAAACTGACAAGTTAAAGGATATGAATAAAAAACAGTGAGTTACATATTCTTTATAAGAAATCAGATTAAAAAGAGCAGTTAAGTTCCCAGACTGTCATAGGCAGGATATGTGGCACGAATGGAGAAGGAAAGATAGGCATGGAAAATAATTGTAGGAAAATCGAGAGAAAGCGTCCAGTATTTAGGCCAAGATGAAGATGGGAGAATAATATTAACCATGATTTGAGGGATGTGAAATACATTAGCTCGGGATACGAATGTATGAAGAGCTTATGTCCACGTTTCCATGAACTTTCGGATTCCATTATGTTAGTGAGATTGTGGAAGAAGTTTTATTCATTTCTAAATTAATGGGTCGAACTATATTCAAGAAAGTTGATTTAATAAATACCCATGTATTTATTATTGTTCTACAGTTAAGGAAAATATGAAAAATAATTTGAAAATATGAACTGCTGAATGTTAAAAGTTACAACAACCCATGTAGTAATAATGCTACGTTGATTTTCGTGCGTAGGTCTGATCGACTTCCTGATTAGCAGTCATCCGGTGGCAGTCGCCTTACGGGAGCACGTCACCTTTAAGATCGTTCCGATGATGAATCCCGACGGAGTGTTTCTCGGTAACTACAGGTAAGTCAAGCGTCAACATAACGCACAGTTTACAAATGTTTCCTATTAAATAGCAAATATTTATTTCACGATTCACTATTTTTTCCTTCAGTCTCTGAGGATAATCGATTCTCACTCGAATGCAACATATTTTAATTCCGAGAAAAATATTTATAGAAAGATTCATTTTTCTTTTCTCCTGTAGCGCGAATGTTGTTATATATAAATATGACACACACAGAGTGATAACAGAGATGGATGGATGGACGGACAGACGGACAGACGGACAGACGGACAGACGGACAGACGGACAGACGGACAGACGGACAGACGGACAGACGGACAGACGGACAGACGGACAGACGGACAGACGGACAGACGGACAGACGGACAGACGGACAGACGGACAGACGGACAGACGGACAGACGGACAGACGGACAGACGGACAGACGGACAGACGGACAGACGGACAGACGGACAGACGGACAGACGGACAGACGGACAGACGGACAGACGGACAGACGGACAGACGGACAGACGGACAGACGGACAGACGGACAGACGGACAGACGCACAGACGCACAGACGCACAGACGCACAGACGCACAGACGCACAGACGCACAGACGCACAGACGCACAGACGCACAGACGCACAGACGCACAGACGCACAGACGGACAGACGCACAGACGCACAGACGCACAGACGCACAGACGCACAGACGCACAGACGCACAGACGCACAGACGGACAGACGGACAGACGGACAGACGGACAGACGGACAGACGGACAGACGGACAGACGGACAGACGGACAGACGGACAGACGGACAGACGGCAGACAGACGGACAGACGGACAGACGGACAGACGGACAGACGGACAGACGGACAGACGGACAGACGGACAGACGGACAGACGGACAGACGGACAGACGGACAGACGGACAGACGGACAGACGGACAGACGGACAGACGGACAGACGGACAGACGGACAGACGGACAGACGGACAGACGGACAGACGGACAGACGGACAGGTGGACAGATGGACAGATGGACAGATGGACAGATGGACAGATGGATAGATGGATAGATGGATAGATGGATAGATGGATAGATGATGGATAGATGGATAGATGGATAGATAGATAGATAGATAGATAGATAGATGGATAGATAGATAGATAGATAGATAGATAGATAAATCATCGGTTGATTAATATCTTTGACATCGTCCGATTCCTAATAGCCAATTTTGTCAGTCCATCCAATCTCCTGGTTGTAGATGTTTCTCCTTCATATATAAACATATTCCCTGACTCCAGGAGGTTTTAGGTCTTCCTCTGCTTCATCTTTCCTCAGGTTTCCATTCCAAAACAGATTTTGATAGTCGATCCTCTTCCATTCGCTGGACATGTCCGTACCATCTTAATTGCTGAGTTTTAATATAATCTAAAGTAGTGTCTTCAATCTTCATTTTCTCCCTTATAACTGAGTTCCTATTTTTTTCTCTTCTTGAAATTCTTGCGGCCCTTCGTATAAAATCCATTTCCGTTGACAAAAAGTTCTTATTTGTTTTTGTTGTTAATGACCAAAGTTCTGCTCCATAAGTAATGATGCTTTTAACAATTGTATGATATATATTCATTTTATTTTTATTACTTATATTTTTATCCCACAATACTCCATTGAGGCAAGGAATTGCAAATTTTCCTTTATTATTTCTATTTCTTATTTCCTCTTCATGACCCCCATTTTTATTCATTTTAATTCCTAAATATGTGATCTCA
This sequence comes from Diploptera punctata, assembly GCA_030220185.1. NCBI lineage: Eukaryota > Metazoa > Arthropoda > Insecta > Blattodea > Blaberidae > Diploptera > Diploptera punctata. Next base: position 427,387 of record JASPKZ010007750.1, on the reverse strand, counting down.
CTACAAGATTTTATTGATTCTCCAGTCTCCAAAATTAAATTTTGTTCTGGTTCACCAATTGTTATTATATATAAATATGACACACACAGAGTGATAACAGATATCATTACCAGAATACTCAACATACTCGACTTTTAGCCAAACAATTAAAAAATGTATCAAACCCGTGACCTTGCAGTACATAAGCTAACAATAGCTGTTTAGCCATTTAACTGAACTCCTGTGTATAATTATCGCAACAATCATTGCGATTATATTCAATTGCACAATGTACCCACAATTTGCCAAATTCTTCAATTTAAGTTAACGACAGTACGGAATCTTCCTAGAAAAATAATAGTACATTACGATTCGAGGTTGGGAAGTGGTTTTTACAGAATCGAGAAGAAATATTTAAAACCGAGCGATAGTGAGTTTTTTAATTTCCGAGATTCTGTAAAAACTTCAAAAACATACGTTGTACATTATTTTTTGCGCGATGGTGTTTTCAAAATAATAAATAATAGTAAAATAGTAAACATATTTGTTGGAAATATTTGCGTACATTATAAACAATTGACTAACGTTAAAATTGCAGTGCGGACCATGTTTTAGTTGAAACAACAAGAGGTATTTATTATTTTATATTTTTTCATATACAGTTCAGTTCATTTAAAATGCATTGATTTGTTTCATATAATGTATATTAACACTACCTTTTGGATATTTTCTGTATATAAATTGTACGTAGTATACATAGAGCGGAGTGGTTTTACTTCCCACACGCGGGTGTAAATGTAATATTTACAGTATAGTTATTTAGGTTGGCAACCCCGAATAGTAGAAGTTGAACTTTCAATAATGTTCGCCATTGCTGGTAAGTACGACAGAACGTACTATCGCGCAGAGAGACATTTTTTGTACTAGATCTCGTGGTGAAGGTATGATTTTCTGGTAGTTTTTACCACACACACACAAAACAAACAACACAACAAATACACAACATAGCACACACACGTCACACATACACACACACACACACACCACAATAAAAACACACGCACGCATCAAAAACAAACATACACACACACTAAAAACAAACACGCGACATTAATTATGACAATGCATATATTCTCTCACCACCCTCTCTGTCTGTCTCTTCCCCCCCCCTCTCTCTCTCTCTCCCCAAAATACACACATTTTATTTTCAATTGTGTTATCTACAAAGATAAAATATTCCAAATAATAAGAAAAGTAATAACCACACAATTTGAGAATAAAGTTCTTAGGAAATTTTTTGGACCTAAATATATTAACAGACAGGTGAATTGAGAAAACTACATAACAGTGAACTACATAGTCTTCATAGGAAGCCAGATATAATAAGAAAAGTTAAGTCCCGTTGACTACGATGGGCAGGACATGTGGCACAAACGGGAATGAAAGACGTGCATGGAAGCTTCTTGTAGGAAAACCAGAGGGAAAATGCCTATTTGGTTGACCAAAATGAGGTTGGGAATAATATTAACTACGATTTGAAGGAAGTAGATTATACAGGGAATGATTGGAAAATATTAGCTCAGGATAGGGATGTATGGGGGAGCTTATATCCGAGCGGCCATGAAACTACGGGTTCGATAGTGCCAGTGAGTTATTTTATAACCACACAAAAAATAAATAAATGTCGGTTAATTCAACTTAGTGTTTGATATTTATATAATGTCCAAATACTATATGAAAGTACTCTTTTTGTTAATTATATTACAATTTGAAGTATACATGTTAAGGAAGCGTTATTTACTGATAAACTATTGCTTTTATTAAGAAATTAATGTGGGCAAACTAAAGTAAATTTCTGGTACGTAACTGTTTGGAATGAAGTTCGGAAGACTTGTTCAGAGAACCAACTCCATAATAAGATGAAGTTCTACACAAAGTAACGAACAATACAGGTCTGAACATTTCAACATTGTGCTAGAAGTTTGTTAGACTTTGTAACATTTCATTTTCCTCGTATGTTATATCCCACGAATCTATATTAACGTGAACTAATTTGCTAAAATATCAGGAAATCTAATTAAATAAATGGCGAGAAGACTATCACCTAGGCACCTACAGAAACTCAGCCCATTGTCTACAGTTGTCTTGAACACTTCACTACTTAGACTTTACTGCCTTGAAATAAAAAGTGCATTCAATAGCATATAATGTTCATTTCCATCTTTAATAAATAATAGTTTTAAAAAACTAAAAGAACACGCTTTTATTAGAAAACTAAAGAATGAAAAATAATTTAATTTCCAATACGCTTGGGATAAAATAAAGTGATCAACAAAAAAAATCATCTCCAACACATATAGAATAAAATTAGAGTTATCAACAAAAAGAAAATAATTTTACCATCAAAAGCGTGGGTGCTTTTTATGATTTTTACATTTTCTTCTTAGAGAGCTTACTTTTACCAATATCTGCTTATTATCAAATATATTAATTGATATAGAGCACCCCACGCTTTTGATGGTAAAATTATTTTCTTTTTGTTGATAACTCTAATTTTATTCTATATGTGTTGGAGATGATTTTTTTTGTTGATCACTTTATTTTATCCCAAGCGTATTGGAAATTAAATAATTTTTCATTTTTTAGTTTTCTAATAAAGCGTGTTCTTTAGTTTTTTAAAACTATTATTTATTTTTTATTTTTTAGTTTTAATATTTTACAGAATAAGATAAAAATGTAAATATCTTTAAATTCGATACTATTGTAGTATTAGCTAAAAGTAATACTCTTCTATAAAAAAAACCCTCCCAGCCGGATTTGAACCAACGACGTATGGATTACTGAAATTATATACCAAGAGTTTACTGCTTTACCAACTGAGCTTTTAAAACGATTGACTAAAAACTCGACAAGTCCGCAACCTATTATACCAGTTTTCATTTTTTTGATTTTCGGATGATTCTGGCCAGGATTTTAGAAACAAAATATGAAATTATTGTATTGTCAGGGGTCCTCTACACGTATACAAAGTTTCAAGTCGATCCAATGTTTCTAAGTGGGTGAAAATCGCGTTGAAAGATTCCGTTACATTGATACAAAAACACTTTTTTTTATTTTCTGATGATTATGGCCAGGATTTTAGAAAATAAATATGAAATTATTGTATTGCCACGGGTCCTCTACAAGTATACAAAGTTTCAAGTCGATCCAATGTTTCTATGTGGGTGAAAATCGTGTTGAAAGATTCCGTTACATCGAAACAAAAACACTTTTTTTTTATTTTCCGATGATTATGGCCAGGATTTTAGAAAATAAATATGAAATTATTTTATTGTCACGGGTCCTTTACAAGTATACAAAGTTTCAAGTCGATCTAATGATTTTAAGTGGGTGAAAATCGCGTTGAAAGATTCCGTTACATAGATAGATAGATAGATACAGGTCAAGCTAATATAAAGCGTGTAAAAATAGATAGAAGGAATTGGAGTATTTTTTTTTCACCCATTCACTTAACTTACAAAAGGTTTAAAATATGATACAGTAAAATTAATTAATATACCAAGTACGTGGGTTTTCACGCGTATTAAGTAATTTTATTAACAGTACTATATCCACTGTTGATATTTTATCGAGAAATTCACAAACAAATTTGTTACGAGTGAATTTACAAGGAGATCGGACGTACTATGATTCATTGTATTTTTTATTTGACTAGTTGGTGGATAGGTGAAAATATAACAAAATCATATATACTTATATTTATACATATCAATAAAAAGCTTATAAAACATAATCCTTAATATTATGAATGTTCAATCCGCCATTTTAATTTCAGCTAGAACCGAAAAATTTAGTTCTAAGTTAGAAATACTTTTTTTTGGGGGGGATAAAATTTACAGTTATTTCAAACTATGCGAAAATCTGAAGACAATTGTGGACAGTATGAACCGAATAGCTCTCAGTTATAAATATATTTCATCCGCTGTTATGATGATTTTACAAAACAACAAAATTAGGGTCTATTATATGTAGTTGAGGTAACACAAAAGTGACAATGGAAAACAAATTATATATATTGAGCAATTCCATATGTGATTGACTGACATTTACAATACACTTTTGCAGCAAAATGGTTGCATAAATAGTACAATTGATTGAAATTAGGGGTGTTATCTACGTGATATAATAGAGGAATAGTGTGTGGTTAAGTCTGTACTTAAATATACAACTTATGAAGAAAAAAAGTGCTATTTATTATCTATCAAAGTATGTGTAAATGGCTAACATAAATGTCAACTCATCATGCAGCTTAACATGTTCATCTGCATCATGCTCTGAAGTGTGATTCCTAATTCAATTTTCCTAAATACCGTTTGGAGGACACATTTCAAGTTACATTCTCAACAAAAATCACAATTAAGACCATAGTTATAACCTAATATATGATGTGTGACTGACTGACTACATTCTATGACTGACTGACATATCTGAATTGTATTTAGACTTTAAATTCTGGAGCTGCAAATATTATACAAATATTACAAAATGATATGAAATTATAATAGATAAGTCCACCGCTGTGGTCTCGAGGTTGCGTGCTGCCTTGTCACGCAGCGGGTCCGGGTTCGATCCCCGGTCGGGTCAGTTTTTCTGGGTGAGGTTTTTATCGGAGTTTTTCCTCACCTGTAAGACAAATGTCAAGAAAACTTTAAGGCCCAAACGGTCCCCGAAACCATATGGCCATCATCATCCTTCACCGATGTGCAAAGCAACGGGAAGCTACCACATCTACAGTCTCTAGTAAAGCTGCAAGCAGAGCATGAAAATTCTATGTTTTCATAAGTAATGCCACGAGTGATTTCCAAATTATCGATAAATTCACGACTCACGAAGTGAGGAGTGAATTTATCTAGAGAATTTGGAAATCAAGAGTGGCATTTGTTAGGACTATTTAACGAATAAAATTAAGCTGTTTACTCACAAATCATTATTTAAATATAGTTATTTTTAAATATTTATATATTTAATGTAAACGGCGATGTTTGAAAACAAATGAGAAACGATAGGTACGCTTCTACTGCTTCTTTTGTTTATCACTGCAACCAGATCATACTATTTATTGCAAAAGTAACGCAATATTGTAAGGAGGAGCTTTCTTTAATATGGTAATTATAACACTGATAAATATTTGGTGAAACACGACTCTGATTGGTTGTAAAACAGAAATCATTCAAACGTGATTGGTCATTGGCTCCCATTTGGGGCATGAGTTAAATAGTCAGTGAAAGACCTGCCCTCGGGCAGAATTACTATGGATGGATAATATATAAAAAGCGATAATATGGAGATGAATAAAGAACTACACTCCGTTTTTCATGTATAGGAAATGTACAATTTGATATGCTGTAAAAATATTAAATAAATAGTGTAATTTATTTAACTTGGTTACCATGTATCATTTTAAATTTCACAAAATAAAGAAAACATTAACTTCTTAACAACAAATGGCCTTCTCTATAGTTAAAATATGCCTAATATGGGTATACTTTTATTACATCCGTATTAACTGATTAAAATGTATCTGATGCTATTAATAGATTGAACCATTGAAATAAATAAAAATGCCGATATGGAATTTTCATTGTTCGCTCCAGAACACTAAAATTAATTTTCACGCGTCTCAACTACAAAGACAAAAAAAAAATAATGAAAAGTACAGTATACAAATTATTAAATATTTTATTTAAATGTGGAAAATTCTGTTATAATTCTTTCAAAGCAACTGATTACAAATTATATCGCTGACATGAGTTCTATTTTTAAACTAAACAATCGAAAGAAATCTCTTACAATGCGCGAAATCTAAGTTTATGACTGATTGTTTCCAGGTGTCGCACACAGTACAGCGTTGTCATACGTATTTTCACTCTGTTGGTTTCCAATAACTCTACACCAAGTAATAACTTTAGTTTACACTACAGGTAATACATACTTTATCACATATACTCCACGCCAATTGTATTTTTATACAAGAAACTTCATATGATTTAAAACTGTTTTTTCAATCGACAAGCATGGCTGTTTCACAAAATGAATGTAAGCATGTGTGACAACATCGCACTGTGGATCCCCGATAATACGACACACATGGCATGTCAAAGGTCAAACTAATGCGAGAACATTTCAAGTTCAAGGACTCCCACACACATATTATCTAACACATAAGAACCGCGCACTTGTTTTTAATTCCACTTACTTAGTAACATACATGTTGAAGAATCGCATAATGAGGAATTATTTAAATGTTATTAATAAAAATATAAAAATGTAATTAATATAATTAACGTATTTCCTTTACAAGACAATGTCGTTAATCTTTTTTTGTTAGTTATGTACCGATAACGTAGAATCCCAGAGCGAATTTAGATCCATCAATTATCGTATTGTGTACAATAATTTTTGTATGTTTTATGTGACTGACTGTAGCTAACGCTTAATAATTATAGGGCGCATTTTAATTATCTAGAATATTATAATACAATTATTAGTATTACATTTATGATCAGGAAAGACCGAAATATGGTATAACAAAAGAGTCGGTGAAACAAAACAAATTTATACAGTGAAATCGTAAAACAAAATTTCGTTTAATTCAGGTTTCGGAATATATCATGTTCTACTATTAATTTAGATCAGAATAATCCGTATTTCAAACATTAACTTCTATAATCGTAAAATTTCATCTGCAAGAAAATATCTCATCGAAAAAATTACTCCTGCTCCAATTTCAAAATTTCACATCGGTATGGCATTTTCATGTAATTACTCTACATATAAATTCTTCCGCTGACTGCCTTTTAGCTCAAATTGTCACAGAAGAAGGGCCAGTAATTATTTTATGAAACAGCTGAGCCCAACAGTCTACCAGATTTCCTAAATCATGTTCATGTTAATACACAGCGGAGTCCAGCAAGCAACTGACTGCGTTATGCTTATTAGCAATATAAGTGAGGGGGACAAAAAGTCAGTCAGTCACGAGACTCCAGCGGGAAAAATAATGACTTTACAACAAAATGTCATCTATTCTTTTTTGTTAGCTGTGTACCGATAACGTAGAATCCAAGAGGAAATTTTAATCCATCAAATATTATGTTGTGTACAGTAATTGTTATCCGTTTTCTGTGACTGACTGACTATAACTTACAGTTAACAACTATAGGACACATTTATGGTATATAGAATATTAGAATCCAATTAATATTGTTTAATTTACGACCAAGGAGGACCAGAGTATGGTTTAACAAAAGATGTGAAATAAAACGAATTCATACGACCAATTCATTAAACAAGAAATTGGTAAAATTTTGCGTATTTTTTCAGGTTTGGAATATGACAAGTTCTACCGCTATTATTAGATTAAAATAATGCACATTTGAAACATTTTCTTATAGAATTATAAAATTTGATATTTACAGATATATATTACATCAACAAAATTATTCCTGCGTCAGTTTCAAAATTTTCACCTCGGTATGATATTTTCATGGAATCGCTCTATTATATGATGTTCTTTACCGGATTTTTCCTTGATTCAAAAACTAAATAAATATTATAGGAAGCACTGATTAAAGAGAACTTAATGGGCGAAAAAAGTATTGGAATGATATAAGGAGGAATCATCAGAATAATGAAGTATCCATAGCTTATTTTGTCACATTTTTGGAATATATGGTTGGCTTTCTGTAAAGGCGCCGATTGTTTCTCATTACTTTTGCGTATTCCTCATGAGGTAAGAACCCTGCTCCCACTAAATGCTTGATTTGAAAGGAGCCTTATATGAAATAAATAGGGCAGTTTATAGGGCCTGTATACTAACAATTTTTATTTATGTACGAGATCAGAATAAAATAATAATAATAATAATAATAATAATAATAATAATAGGCCTAATAACTGCATGGTGCTACAGGTCAAGAAGGCCCTTGGCCTACCAACCGGCAGATTACATTCACATAATTATGTTAGTAACAGAGCTGGACAATCTTACAGAAAGTATAGGGGTGGCATAAGTTCAGCATGTCGGATCCCCTAGTCGTTACAGCTTTTCTCAATCTGGAGACGCTACTTATTGCAGCTCCCCATTTTCCTGAAGATGATGGGTTGATACATGTCACACACTGGCTGAAATTCCATTCGAAAATTTATTCTCCAGCGCTCCAACCAGCGCAAGTCCCTTAGCTCTGCCCAAAGCACAACATCTTAAACCACTCTGCTATAGAGCGGAACTAATAATAATAATAATAATAATAATAATAATAATAATAATAATAATAATTAATAATAATAATAGTAATAATAATAATAAATATTATAATTACTTATTAATATTAACGTTCATATCGCCTAACAGAAGTATGCATATATGTAATACATAGGAATGCATACAGGCTAGAAAGGTTGAACGGTAATTACACCGACAAACTATAGGAATTGATTCCTGACTGGAAATGAAGGGAAAAGTACCTATAAACATGTGTCCGGAAATGAACGATGTGCATGCAACAACAAATCGTCCCGTCACAGAGTACATAGCATAATCGCATCCACGTCACAACATATGTTCAAAGTGGCCTCCATGGGATGCAATGCACGCGTTCACACGTCGTATCATGGATTGCCTCACTCTTTCGCATGTTCCAGCCTCCCTCCGAATAGCGTCACAGGTGATGTGGACACGCTGGTAAAGGGTAAGAACATCAGGATCTGGTACATCATACACAACGCTTTTCACATGCCCCCAGAGGTAAAAATCCAGGGGGTTTAAGTCCGGTGATCTAGTAGACCATGCAATAGTGCCGAGAGAATAATGTTATTCGTCATTGCCATCTACCATGGCAACGATGTATTTATGGTCACTTATTCGTAGGAAAAATTTTTTTCAGCATTTCCAGTCAGGAATCAGTCCCAGCAGTTTTTCGGTGTAATAAAATTCACTCTGTATACGTACACTCAGATATATTAAGAGCTATTAGATCTAGCATCTCTGTAGGCTTATAAACACGAAATAAAAAGGGGCGTATATACAGGTGGGTCTGTGTGTCTACATACCATCCATTCAACTGTACATTTATATCTTATTCGGCTAGTGAGGAATCCGTAGCTACGAAATTCCATTGGGTGCCATTTGAACACGAACACATATGTTATTTAGTTCAACATGAGTAATAATTTATAAAGACAAAAATTACATCTTCAATAAGAATGCCGTTTATATAGACAGTCCGGACTCCGTATAAATGCTTATAATGTTAATTGGTATAATGAAAAATATAAAATCATTCAATTGTTTATAATGCATTTGGTAAGGCTAATTACACTGGGCAACAAATTTTCACTTTCAGAACATTGCACAAACTTTGAGATATGCCTTTATATATTTCAGGTGAGCTGAAACCGAATCTGCAAACGGTTTCCTTGTATCTCTTCAGGAGTTTCTGAAAAACAGAGATTAGTGTAACGCTCAATGCACAAATGCAGTGGTTTTAAGACAAACTTCTTGTATCATGTTTTAAGTAAAATAATAATGCAGTCACCGTTAGAAATTATTAAATATTGCAATATTGTCAATTTAATTGCCACCTTAATATATACAGTGATAAAGAGTACAGTTAATAAACGTGATTTTTGTTTTACATGTGGAGCTTTTTCCTGTTGGCTTCCTTTTATAAACACTTCTATGAGTTTCCCTCCTCATTATCCAACAGTAGTCGGCGAGCATTGTGGTGCTCCACCTGCCTTGGTATCTTGTTTCTAATTCCTTGAGATATTGGTGGAATCTCTCCCGAAGTTCTTCACTGTAGTCCTCAAGATTCTCGGGAATGTATTCCAAGTGAGAATTTAGCATATGGACCTTGACACTCATGCTACATCCAAGTTCCTTGAATGCATTCAAGATTTTTTTACCACGTGTTTGTAATCTGGTTCATTTATATTACCTAGCAAATTTTTAACAACATTTCGGAATGATTGTCATAAGTAATGCCACGAGTGTTTTCCAATTTATCTCGAGAATTTGGAAATCAAGAGTGGCATTTGTTAGGACTCTTTAACGAATAAAATTAAGCTCTTTACTAAAAAATAATTGAGTATAGTTACCGGTGTTTTAAAATATGTATATAGTTAATGTAAACGGCGATGTTTGAAAAAAAAAATAGAAATGTGAGGTTATGTATATTCACTGCAACTCGATCATATTATTTATTGCTAAATAGGATCGCAATACTGTAAGAATGCACTCTAGTGGAGAAATAATGAAACACACCAAGCTATTATAATCAAAATTATAGGTTAATCAATTATATGAAGGGTCCAGGGGAAAAACGATGAATGTCACATTAAACTCAAACTGAAATAAATGAATTTTAAGTTTTGAAACGCTATATCATTTCCCTGTACACATTATTTTCAAAGCCTTATAAAACGTAACCCATAGCTACTTTAAACAGTTTTCGCCTTTTAAATGTTACTAGGGAACAGTACAAACTCTAAGAATATAAAACCTCAGTTTTTGTGATTTTGTGACATTCATCGTTTTTCCCCTGGACCCTTCATATTTTGAATAAACAACTCTGTAAAATCACTGAATCTATTCATTATTTGCTATATTCAATGTATTTGTTGGAGAAAAATAATGGTCCAACCTGTTCAGAATATTATAGAAGGAGGAGCTTTCTTTATCACAAAAGGAGGAGCGGATAAAGAGAAATCGATAAAGAACGAGCTGAAACACTACTGTCATTGGTGTAAAACATAATTCAATAAACGTGATTGTTCATTGATTGTCATTTGCGACATGAGTTAAATAGTCATGCTAACAACTCTCTCGAATTCATTTTACTTTCTAAAGTATCATCACGAAGCAGCTTCCTGATATCCGGGCCTGTAAATATACATTATTTCATTTTTGCAGTGATCATACCTGAGAACTTTTCACAAATGTACAAGAAGCAATGCACTTCCTTGTCCAAGGGCTTAAAAATTGTTTCATGAGGCCTAACTTAATATGGAGAGGAGATAAGATAACAATCAGATGCCTTAATAAAACTCTCGTTCTTAATGTTTTTGAACCAACATTTCGTTGTCTTCGGAGCCATTCCTTCTTAATCCAATGTTGTGCCTTTGCCCGAATGTCCCTCTCGCAAATGAAACACGGATATTTTGTATAACCTAACTGTTAACCCACCAAGAGTGAGTTGACTTTGAAATCTCCACACATTTGCCATTACGTTCTTCATATTTCGTCTTGGTTAACAGTACTTTCAGATTTTCGTAAGACTCTTTGTGAATCACTGCGTAACAAGTTGAAGTGAAGCATATAAATTCCCATTATGTAGGAGGACACCCTTATAACTGCGTTTTGACGCATCAATAAAAAGTCTCCATTGAGTAGGGTCATATCTATAATTTATGAGGAAATGCGATGTGATAGGATTTTTCTGAGTTCAAATCTGGATTCTGTAGGTAAGTTTCACCCTAGAGACAAATTATACTTAAACATAAATTTGTAGGTACTGTGAAAAAAAGGGTTTTCAGAAAATTGCACATAATGGAAATTCGTAAACTATAATTTTTGAGAAAATGTGAGGTGATAGGATTTTTCTGAGTTCAAATCTAGATTCTGTGGGTACGTTTCACCCTAGAAACGTTCAGAAGTTTCATGCAATGAAATCATTGTTGCCCAGTGTTATATGTCGAACAAATACCGATACTTTGCGTCCGATATCACCTACGACTAATTATATATATTCTATCCCTGCTCTGAATCACATAGTGGCCTTCAGACTCCTTCCTAATCCTTCCTCATTCTTCATCACTCTTTTTCCATTCCCTAACTTGCATTCTATCAAGCCTACAGACTAATTCTTGTAGCCAATATTTCCTTGGACTCTTCTTCTTTTATTCTTCACTATTATACTATTTTAAGGTTTTTGATCATTCTTTCTTCATTCATTCTTCAAACATGTCCTAGTCAACTCAGTTTAAGTATGATTTAATAAATTTTACGATAACTTGTCCTTTACGAATATCTTCTATTTCTCAATTATTTCTTTGTAGCTCTTTTCTCATGTCCATTTTTCTGACAATTTCCAAAAACATTATCACAAATTGTATATAGTAGCAAAATAATATTTCTCATAAAACTTCATTATTATTTACTTCACATTTCTAAATATATTTTATATTACTGATTATTTATCAATATATTTCATTGTTTGTGTTAATTATGATATATGCATATTATCCATATACGTTTATACAAGATTCCTCGAAACTTACCTTTTCACGTAAGCTCAATATAAATATAGATCGAAAAGAGGTAATTTCAGGGCTACCAGAGAGAATATATCTAAGCATCGATGCTGCTGTTTTACAAATCGTCAATTTCTATTCATATTAACAAGATATATTGTATTTCAGTATAAGAACATACCGTGTGTTTGTGTAATAATAATAATAATAATAATAATGTTTTAATTATCTGTGGGACAGTTAAGGTCATAAGGTCTTCTCTTCCACTCAACCAGCACAAATACACGTTTGGCAATATAGATGTACGCTATAATAATTTCAATCAATTTCAGTTTTAAGAAACCATCTTTTCTAAATTTTTACATTATCGTATGCATAGTCCACCGCTGTGGTCTCGAAGTAGCGTGCTGCCTTGTCACGCAGCGGGCCCCAGTTCGATCCCCGGTCAGGACAAGCTTCCTTGGTGAGTTCCTTTTCGGGGTTTCTCCTAACCTGTAAGATAAATGTCAGGAAGCTTAGGGCCCAATGGTCCCTGAAAGTCATCCGGCCATTATTAACATCCTTATCATTATCATCACCATCCTTCTCCGGTGTGGAAAGCAACGGGAAACTACCACACCTATAATTCCGTAGTAAAGCTGCAAAACATAGCATGAAAATGCTATGATTACAGTGAAAGACCTGCCCTAAGACAGAATCACTGTGGATGGATGGATAGTTTGCATACTTCAATTACAATTTGAAATTTTTCAATCTATTTACAAAATATATTTAATCAATTTCTAAAATTTATTATCTGTATCACTTGTCCTTGAGGCAAACTTCTAATGAGGAAAGTTGTATATAATAAAATACACTTAATAAAAAAAAGAGTTGAAAATATATTAAATGCAGCAATGTAAATTTCATATGCAAACAACATTTTATACGATAATTACTTACTTACTCACTGGCATTAACGAACCCGTAGGTTCATGGCCGCACGGACATAAGCTCTCCATACATCCCTATCCTGAGCTAGTGCTTTCCAATCATTCCCTGTATAATCTACTTCCCTCAAATCATAGTTAATTTTATTCTCCCACCTCATTCTTGGTCTACCAACTGGGCGTTTTCCCTCTGGCTTTCCTACAAGAAACTTCCATGCAAGTCTTTCATTCTCCATTCGTGCAACATGTCCTGCCCATCGCAGTATACGAGACTTAACTGTTTTTATTATATCTGGCTTCCTATAAAGACCATGTAGTTCATTGTTATGTAGTCTTCTCCATTCACCTGCCTGTTCATCTCTCTTTGGTACAAAAAATTTTCCTAAGTACTTTATTCTCAAATACTTGTAATCTCCTTTCCTCCCTTAAAGTAAGAGTCCATGTCTCGCACCCATATAATATAACTGGTAGAATAATAGTTTTATATATTTTCAGTTTAACGTTTTTTGAAAGGAGTTGGGACATCAAGAGTCTCTGGAATGCATAATAGCACGCATTTCCAGAATTGAGCCTATGTTTAATTTCTTTGTGCATCTCATTCCTATTTGTGATTATTGTTCCTAGGTATTTGAATTCAGCCACTTCCTCAAAATTTCCCTCATTTGTCATTAGCTGTCCATTTCCATTATATAATGAATTTCTACATGTGACCATATATTTAGTTTTATTGATATTTACTTCCAGTCCTAATTTCTTAGTGTTACTCAATAGTGTGTGCGTGTTGTGGCCTTTAGTATCTCCTCGCTATCAGCCAATAGTACTACATCATCAGCATAAACTAACAGCTTATTAATACCATTGAGTTGTAAGCCTTCCTCATTCTCTAAAGATTTAATGGCATGCTCTAGTACAAAATTAAATAGAAGAGGAGATAGTGCATCTCCTTGCTTCAACCCATTCTGGATTTCAAAAGTGTCCGAAAACTGTTTGCCTACACGCACCCTACTCTTTGTGCCATTTAGACACATTCGTATAAGTCTAACTAACATTTTAAGAATTCCGAACTCCAGCAGGATACTATATAACTTCTCCCTCTTAATTGAATCATATGCTTTTTTGAAGTCTACATATAGTTGATGTACAGTACCATTATATTCCCATTTCTTTTCTAAAATCTGTCTTATACTAAAAATCTGATCGGTTGTAGACCTGTTTCTTCTAAATGCACATTGATGATCTCCTAGAATGTCATCAATATAGGGAGTAAGTCTGCTTACTAATAAATTTGTTTGAATTTTGTACGAAGTTGAAAGTAATGAGCTGCCCCTGTAGTTGTTGCAATCAGTTTTATCTCCTTTCTTATAAATTGGTACGATAATTGATTTCTTCCATTCATCTGGAAGAGCTTCTTTTTCCCAAATCATACTAAGCAACCAGCATATCTTGTCCATCAATTTTTCTCCCCCTGAGTTTATCAGTTCTGCTGGGATCTCATCTGAACCTGATGCTTTATATATCTTCAATTTTTCAATCGCCATCTCAACCTCTAATGCACTTGGCTCTGCGACTAGCATTTCTGCTGTCTGTAAATTATCCTCCTCAATGTCCTGTTCTGTATGTACATTTAATAGCTGATTAAAGTAACTTTTCCATCTATTTAATATAATCCTGGAATCTGCAATCATATCCCCATTTTCATTCCGAATTATGTTTGTTCTAGCCTGAAACCCTTTCTTCTCTATACTAATTCCCTGATATAATTCTCTAATGTTCCTATTTTTTGCATTCATTTCAAGATCATTAATCTTCTCTCTCAAATATTCCCACTTTTCACTCTTTAGTAACTGCTAGGTGGTTTCCCGTTTAATACTACCCAATTGCTCTAAATTTACCTCATTTGGCTCGTGTAACCATTTAATTTTTGCTAACTTTTCTTTTCTTTACAACGTCGGCATATTCCTCATCAAACCATTTCTTGTTTTGCCTCTTTTTTAAACAACCAATGCTTTCTGATGCTGACAATTTAATAGTATCTCTTATAGCTTCCCATTCTTTATTTATATCAGTTTCTTCTTCGTTTGCCACATTGTCATCTGAAGATTCCAGTACTTCAAATCTATTAGCAATTTCGATTTTGTATTCTTGCCGAATTTCATCATTTCTCAAGTTTTTTAATTCAAATTTTTCAGAATCATCTTTAGCGTTTGTTCCTCTCATAAGCGATAGCCGTTGTCTGATTTTCACTCTGACCAGATGATGATTCGAATTGCAGTCTGTCCCTCTAACTGATCTAACATCGATGATGCTGCTGTGCCAGCGTTTATCCACTAATGCATGATCTATCTGTTTCCGAGTTTCTCCATCTGGGGACGTCCAGGTGTATTTATGAATATCCTTATGCTGAAATGTTGTGCTGTTAACAATGAGATTCTTCGATGTGGCAAATGTGACTAATCTAACCCCGTTGTCGTTACTATCTTCATATGAAGACTGAATTTGCCTATTGTTGGTTTGATTATATCTTCCAGCCCCACTTATGCATTAAAATTCCCTAAGACAATTTTCATATGATATCGTGAAAAGCTATCAAATAAGCATTCTAATTCTTCATAGAACTCATCCTTGATCTTGTCATCTTTATCTTCTGTGGTGCATGTACATTTTCAATTATAAAATCATGTCGTTTACTCTTTAGAATTATGTATAATATCCTATCACTAACAAACATAATATCTCGGATAGCGGATAGGATCCTCCTTCAGACTAAAAAACCCGTTCCAAATGCAGGTATTTCTGCACCCCCATAGTATAATGCCAAGCTTCCTGATTCCTGACTACCTTCTCCTGGCCACTTAACTTCCTGTAAAGCGACTATATCCAAGGGCGATTTATCTAATTCCCGTGTTAATATCTCTAGTGCCCCGCTATTATTTTATACGATAATAGCAATAATAATACTTACGATAATAATAATAATAATAATAATAATAATAATAATAATAATAATAATAATACTAATAATAATACTAATAATAATACTAATAATAATAAAATATAATAATAATATTAAAATAATGAAATAATAAAAATAAAATAATATAATAATAATAATAATAATAATAATAATAGTATAAATATAATTTTAAAGTAAACCGTGTTTAATCCGGAACGTGAATAATTGGCCCCGGCGAAATAATAGTAATTTTACATGTATTTATTTTGCATAAAACGAAATCTCTCCAACGCGGACATGGAAGGATATTTCTACACAATTCACGAAAAAAATTAAATCAGAAAGACAGAGAGTGAAATGAATTAGTTTACACTTAATTCCCTTTGGGCCAAAAAACAATAAGGAATGATTCCTGCCTTCGGGTGAACTAGAGATTCTACATGAAATTTTATTTCGGCCTCACTGCAC
Organism: Diploptera punctata; assembly: GCA_030220185.1. NCBI lineage: Eukaryota > Metazoa > Arthropoda > Insecta > Blattodea > Blaberidae > Diploptera > Diploptera punctata. The sequence continues at coordinate 410,749 of JASPKZ010007750.1, read as the reverse complement.
ACCCGTTATGCAAAATACAGATACCCTACCTGTCTTACAAATAACCATTGCACTGTAAAATCTTAAATTTGTTAAGTTCTGAGACCGATCATTCACAGGTAGCATTCTGAATTTACGGAATAAAGACGGCTAAAACGTATGTATCATTGTCATTAAACGAAAAAGTTAGAGTGGTGAAGGTGAAAAACTCCCAGTGTGTGAAATAAAGAATAAATTAAAATGAGAAAATACTCAAATTTATGAGACTTTAAAACACAAAGAAAAATAATTAATGATCTGATATTAGAAAATGGTCAAATGAAGAGAAAGCCAAAATAAAACAGGAAATGAAGAAATCAACAAGAAGTGTGGGAGTGTTTTACAAGTGCACGATCAAATCATCTCTAAATTTCCGGACCGATGTTCCAAAGTCAAGCTCTAGCTGTTGCTCAATCCCTAGGAAATAACGATTTCAAGGCATCCTGTTGGCTCTATTGTTTTAAATGACGATACAATGTAATGTGGATTGAAATTTGCAAGGAATCAAAGGATGTGGAAAAAATCTGTAGTTAGTGGCGGAAACCGAAACTACGTATGTTAATTTCAAGATACGCGCCTAAGAGAGACTTTTAACGCAGACGAAACGAGACTGTTTTATCGCGCGTTACCATCTAAGTCGCTCGTTCACACTATACTTAATTTTTCAACGGCAGCAGAACTACAACTAGTCCAAAGTACATAAAAAAGACGTATATGGTACTCTATAATCTAAAATTATTAATACATTTTAGTTCCTTTTATAATGCGTAATTTTGTCTAATGTGGAAAAAAGTTTGTCCCATGTGATTCCGTTATGAACAAGTTTTACTGTGTGTATATATATATATATATATATATCGATATTATAAATAAATTTTTGACATTGAGCAATGCAAGATGATAAGATATGAAAAATAAATGCTTGGACGGGATTTGAAACCGGACCTCTGGATTGATATATCAGTGCGCTACCAATTACGCTACCAAGCAAATCTAGTACAAACGTTTATGTTTCTTGATTTATATTCTCTATTACGAGAGGTAGCGGGGAACTCTGTCTCCACTGCCATCTAGTAGCTCCTATACCAAGTGAGCAAATTAAAGAGAATATTTTTACTTGATAGCAGTTGTGATTCTTTATTTCGATGTTATAATTAAAATTTTGACATTGAGTAATGCAAGCTTAATATGATCCCGTCGAAACATTCATTTCTTTTATCATATCATAAGTAATGCCACGAGTGATTTCCAAATTATCGATAAATTCACGACTCACGAAGTGAGGAGTGAATTTATCTAGAGAATTTGGAAATCAAGAGTGGCATTTGCTAGGACTATTTAACGAATAAAATAAAGCTGTTTACTCACAAATCATTATTTAACTACAGTTATTTAAAAATATTTTTATATTTAAAGTAAACGGTGATGTTTGAAAACTAATGAGAAACGATAGGTAGCCTACGCTTCTACTGCTTCTTTTGTTTATCACTGCAACCAGATCATACTATTTATTGCCAAAGGAACGCAATATTGTAAGAATGCTCTCTAGTGGAGAAAAAATGAAACACATCAATCTGTATATTAATTCATTTTTGATGTCGTATACATTTAAGAAAGTGCAAACAGTGGTTTCTTTTTTTGGTGGTATAATCAATTGCTACAAATGTTGACATGTAAGCACTATTATATACAATCTGGTAGCCGTATTTGTTATAGGCTCAGTCACTGCAAAATAACGGTCAGACCTGTTCAGAATATTAAAAAGGAGGAGCTTTGCTTAATATATGATAATCCTAACGTTGATAATTATTTCGTGAAACACGTCTCTGATTGGTTGTAATACAGAAATCATTGAAACGTGATTGGTCATTGACTCCCATTTGGGGCATGAGTTAAATAGTCATGTTAAGCTTGCATTGCTCAATGTAAAACATTAATTATAACATCGAAATAATGAAGCGTCACTGCTATAAAGTAAAAATATTCTCACTGTTTTGCTTACTTGTTATAGGAGCTTAGATGGCAGTGGAGACAGTGTTCCCGCTACCTCTCGTAATAGAGAATATATATATATATATATATATATAAAGAAATACATTTTTGTACTAGATGGTAGCGTAATTGGTAGCGCACTGGAACATCAATCCAGAGGTCTGGGTTCGAATCCCGTTCAAGCATATATTTTTCTTATATATATATTTGTTATGTCCACCGCTGTGGTCTCGAGGTAGCGTGCTGCCTTGTAACGCAGCGGGCCCGGGTTCGATCCCCGGTCGGGGCAGTTTTTCTGGGTGAGGTTTTATCGGAATATTTCCTCACCTGTAAGACAAATGTCAGGAAAACTTTAAGGCCCAAACGGTCCACGAAATCATATGGCCATCATCCTTATCATTATCATCCTTACCATTATCATCATCATCCTTCACCGGTGTGGAAAGCAACGGGAAGCTACCACACCTACACAATTCCCTAGTAAAGCTGCAAGCATAGCATGAAAATGCTATGATTGCAGTGAAGGACCTGCCTTCGGGCAGAATTATATGGATGGATATTTATTATAGTTAACCCTAAGGAAAAATAGAGGGGATGTTTCGGAAAAAAATATAGCAGTTTCTATAATCCTATGGTTCCTAAATTTAATACCATCTTATTTACGATCTTTACACGGTTAAAATATTACACGTATATGATAAAACATTAAATAGATCTAATGGTTTAAAACCTAAGTGCAAAAATTTAAATTTAAATCCATAGGGAATTGTACTTAACAAATTGAATGGTACTAGGTATAGACGCTTCCTTCGAAACCAATTAATACTCTTGCTAAATAATTTGTTAAATAAATGCGTGCAAATGTGATATGGCCTATACATGAGTGAAGGGACAACGGCCTGTTTTAATCTTAGGGTTGGATTGGTTGGGGAGGGCCAGTAACTTAACCTTTCCATTCTCCTATCCTCAAGCCTTGAGATTTCGGCATTGGGGACATTTAAAGACGAAGTTTTCATATTTGATGTAGACCCTACATGTATTACGAAAACGCGTGTACAATGCCTATCACGCAATTCGGCAACAACGAGGAGTGTTCCAATTAATGCGCATATCCCGTCAGAGGTAGGGTAAAATGTTGCATTGCAATGTATGACATACATTTATTCAAGTTTAGATCAAAGTTATTTGTAATAATTGAAAGAGATGGCAAATAATGTAACATAAGTCGTAAGATATACGTTTAAGAGAAAAGTTAATACAAACATTTTAGTTGTATTGCATTCCACCACCTCTCCAAATATTCGAATATAGATTTCATCACACCCTATATAGAGGGTGAATTTTAATTACATCGACAAACTGCGGGGACTGATTACTGACTGGAAATTGAGGGAAAATGTCCTATGAATAAGTGTTCATAAATGCTTCGTTGCCACAGTATATAGCACTGACCAATGGCATTCGCTCGGCCCTGTTGCATGGCCTGTTAGATCACTGGACTTAAGCCCTCTGGAATTTTACCTCTGGCGGCATCTCAAAAGCGTTGTGTATGCTCAACCAGCTCAACCAACCCTTCAAGAGCGTGTCCACGTCGCCTGTGACGCTATTCGGAGAAAGGCCGAAACATGCGAAAAAGTGAACAATCCTTGATAGACATGTGAACACGTGCATTGTATCCCATGGAGGCCACATTGAACATCTGTTTTGGCGTGGATGCGATTATGCTATGTACTGTGTACCGGGTCGATATGTGTCATTGCACGCACGTCGTTCATTTCCGAACACATGTTTATTGGACCTTTTTTCCTTAATTTACAGTCAGGAACCACTCCCTGAAGTTTGTCGGTGTAATTACCGTTCATCCTGTATATATGTTATATTGTAAAATTTCGCAGATTTAAGTATGATTAAGAGAGTTTTCTTGGTTTTTTTGCGTCATGGATTATAGGATGGCCTCTGGTCACTGATTCCGACGTTTCGACATGATCCCACATGCCACTCCGACGTTTCGACATGATCGCATGAGATCATACCAAAACATCGGAATCAGTGGCCAGAGGCCAACTTTCAAACCACGACACGGAAAACCAAAGAAAACTTTCTTAATATTATTTATATATATATATAACAGAAATGCAGGCCCAGGAAATTGATAGATAGATAGTATTTTATTAAACGACATTCTTTAACATGTCAGGTCAATAGCGTGGAAATTCAAGTCTAAGTGTGAAAATATATAAAAATAAATTTACACGGTTGTATCTCTCTTTTCAAAACTGAGGTTCTTTTATGTTCCGTAAATCTAACCACGTGACACACGGATTGACTTCCCTTCCGAAGGAAGCCATTATCAGGATTTTATATCCTACAAAATTCATCGACCTCGACCGGTTTCGAACTTACAAAGCATGGAGCCAGAAGCGACCGTGTTCCGCAGTTCTACAAGAGGTCCGATGCAGGTCCTTATGGGATGAACTATTATTGATCATCTACGTGTCCAGAAACAGGCCACTAGTTATTAAACCTATCGATAGTCAACGCTTGTTGTAAACGTGACTAGTTAAGTTTCCGCTATAGCAAAATATTTACTCAGGTTTCCGCTACAGGCAATTTTGTGTTCATTTATGTACACTTAGTGACAGAATGGGCCGACTCTTGGTCTCAAATATTCTATTTTCCAACGCGCGATTCACGCGAGTAAATTAATTGCGCAGTCGAGCTACAATAAGTTTCCCTTCTTCCATTGAAGAGTATTCCTTCAAGCGCAAATAGCCAGCGTACGCTTAGCTCAGTGCTTTAGTGGTTTGATTCGAATGAAAAGGTCACAGGTTCGATTACCGAGGAGGTTAAAATTTGTAATTGTTAATATGCTTTCTATTTTATTCTGTCTGTCCATTCTTAAAGAAAAAAAACGTACTAACTATTTTGAAGTACCGGTATTACTATTTTTATTACTTCTTTATTTATAAACAGGTTTTCAATGTAATAAAACATCTTCCTGTGCCCAAAGTTTTAAATGTCTATCTTCTTTCTCCATTCTTCTCTATCTTCACATTCCATTTCTTCCAGACCTAGCTCCCTCATATCTCTTCTTAAATCATCCATCCATTTAAATCTAGGAGAATCTCTCTTTCCTTTCCCAGGTGGAATCCATTCCAAAGCTTTTCTGGGTAATCTTTTCTTTGGCATCCTACGTGTATGACCATACAATTCTAGTGTCTGTATCTCACAAAATGTAATATTGAATTTTGGACTTCATTTGTGGTCTGATGATTGCATTTCTGATTTTTTCCAATTTAGAATGTCTAGTTGAGCGTCCTGAACAATCCATTTCAGTAGACTTAAGTTTTAAACTCAATTTTTTATTCAACTGTCACGTTTCTGCTACGTATGTTAACATGCTTCGAATTATGGATTTATAAATTTCTAATTTGGTATGCATTGATATGTTCTTATCCCACAAAACGACGTTTATTTCTGATTTGACTTTTTGAATTGTATATTTTATGTAATTTTCTTGAGTTCATTTTAAGTTAATTTTTATCCCCAGTTAATTACATTCTACACATTCTTTGATAGATCATATTATTAATATTATTATTATTATTATTATTACTACTATGGTTGATGGAAAATAATAATAATATGTTATTATTGTCATTATTATTATCATTATTACTGTCCATCATCTATGGGATATCACTATGCAGGACTTGACATATATAAACTAAATATTTAATCGAAGGGTGAAACTTTTCCCTCATTAATACGTAATAAATACATAAACACAAAAATATATGAAGCTATGTTATATTTTATTACATAAATTTATAGCATTATTATTAAAACGTTGTACTGCACACACAATTAAATTTATACTGGTAGCTAAATAGTGTCATAGGGTTTATTAAGGCAGGAATATTACTTAATTTAGCGTAAAGTGGACGTAGATTACATGGCTGGAATTAAATGTTATAGCATTTATAGGATGTATTTTGCATAAATACAAATTAATAGAAAATTTCGATGGATTCAAACCCTGAGATTTCATACATATTTCATCTTCTTTTAAGTGGTTTTACGATCTACGATATTCGAACGTCGGATACTAGTTGTCCAAATATTGCCTTCTACTTTTGTACTATGGACGAGAGTTTAACTTTATTTGAAATGTCGCAATTTGAGAAATATTGCACTTGTCAAACATTCGTAAATATCTAGAAACATGTCTCCTTCACTGTTCTTTAACTATTTAAGACGATTAAAACAAAATACAGCGTATTTAAAACATTTAACAGTGCGTTACCTCGTGAATCACAGCTTTAGCTTTTTGAGCATGCGCAGTGGGCCATAACAGAGACCGCTTTTTTAAGCGGCTCATTCTTTTTGTCGCTAAGTGTACATTTATAATTGATGAAAAGGCAATTTCATGAGCATGTTTTGATGAAAAAGATATTTGATACGCTATTTCGATGAAAAAGTTACTTGATGCACATATTTCGATGAAAAAAGCAATTTGATGCGCATAGTTTGAAAAAATGTAACATAATGCGCATATTTTAATAAAAGAGCAATTTTATGCTTACATTTTGATGAAAAGGCAATGTGATGCACAAATTATGATAAAAAAAATGCAATAAGCATATTTCGATAAAAAATCTATTTGATGCGCATACTTTGATGATCAGTTGTTGGAAATCTGACGTCATATTGCAGTTTATGTACTTTATTTATCTCGTTGAGAAAATGGGCATTTGGTTGAGAAATTAGGAAGATAAGTGAGAATAGATCACGCTAGTGTGCATCCGATTAGTTTACAGTTTTTGGATAATACGCATGCAATTTATTTCGTTCGGTTACCATTTATTGATGAAATAGGAATTGATGTGCATATGATGATGAAAGGTAGACGTATATTTATAGCAGACGTTACTAGAATGTTGTAAGATGTACTACTGTACCCGAGTGGAATATCCGATAAGAGCAGCTGGTCTGTTGTATAGAGTGATAATTTTCTTGTAATAACATAAAAACGGAACAGGTTTGAGTTATATCTTTTTTTATTAGAGATTTTTCAATAGATTGGCTATTATGTTTCCTCTATGAAAACAGCCATCATAGAGTACTTTAATTAATTATCCGTGCAGCCATATTGTCACGTATATATTGTGATTTCTTGGTTTTATATACGTAAATATCTCATTGAATTTTAAGGCATTTTAAGGATGTTTCTTGGGGAAAACAACACATATACATTCTTGAGGTTATTATTTATTTTTTATTATGTAATCAGTGTTCTTTTTTCTTCAAAGTATTTCTGAAGTTGGTTGTTCCAAGTATCATCCCCTTAGGAGTTGAATGCAGAATTCTCCAGTGTATTTGGTCCATTGGGATGAAAATTAAAAGCAATTAATTTAGAAACCTGAATAAACATAAACTCTATTTCTTGAATTAATTTAAATAAATTATTTAAATGGTAGGCTCTAATGCATTTTATTCCCTTAGTTGTACCTTTTCAGTAAAATAAACATATTTTACTATTTCGTTTTCACAATGTAGAGACGTAACTGAACTATTGATGAAAAAATTGTAAGTATTAATACCACATAGGCCGACTATATTACGTTCAAAGTTATCGGATCCAGATATTAAAAGGACAAGTGATCTCAATAAAAGTCTTTGGAGGCCCTCGGGATAATAGAAAGTTAATGTCCTCGCATTTCTAAACAATCAGCACTACATATCAGCCGGATTATTAGTCAAACGTGACAGCCGCCTTTTTCTCCAGAACAAATTAATTGATAAGTGTAAAGCACAAAATATGCATTATTAGTATATAGTTTATCTTGCTCATTTGTCACTCAGTTGGGTCAGGGATGATTGTCTGTTCTCGCACCATATGGCGTGGTATCTGTCACACTTTTTCCCGCACCACTCGCACTTACACTCGTTCGTCGGTTGGTGATATGTCTTGGTCTTACACACTTTGAAGTGGAAACCGTGCGTCGCTAGTCTTGTCACTGCGTGTCGAAGGTCATACAAATGTCTGGTACTCTTTTCCGTTAGAAGCTGAGTCAAACTCAAGGACATGGAGCCGTCGGAATGTTTGTCAGTTTAAAAATACTGGTTCCATCGAGACTCGAACCACTAACGTGTACCGTATTGGCTTATCCAACTATTATCAACGCAAATTTCTCTTCATTATGGGTCTAATGAATGTAAGACATCTTGTGAAAATTTCATTTTTACAGTGTTACAGTGATTTCCAATGGCATCTGCGAATATGTTGTTCGTGGGATCATATCCAGCCGGAATCGAAGTATTTTTATTTAAGGGCATAAAAATCTTAATACTTCTAAACAAAATAAGAAACATGAGTCCCGAGTGGTATATATGTTCTATGTAAACGAAGAACAAGCCCTAAATAAGAGGCTCTAAAAGTATTCGGCCCTTAAACATCCAGTTTTGAATTGCTATGCTATGATCTCAGATGTTAAAACAGTAGTTAAATAAAACACTACCTAACTCTCTTTATAGAGTATAGAAATTTTTTGATTAGACAATATGTAACAAGGAGATTCCTAATTTTAGGCTCTATCTCTTGAAAAAACTGTTTTATGAGCCGATTCAAAGAAGTTCAAGAGATATGCTGAGCTAAATTAACTGTTGTAATTATGGTTTATCTAACGACTTTCATTAATACGGAAGTGATTGTATGCACTATATTGAATATTGCAATACAGACAGTGTATTACTTTTGTTAATGCAAAATTATTAATTTGTAAATCCAAAAGTAACATATCATCATAATGAAACTACTGATGCCACATTAAGCATTAAGAAACTTTTTAGAATACGTATTTGATATTAAAGGACCTGCTACCTCCTACGTTAAGCATTAAGGTACTTTTTAGAATACGTATCTCATTTTAATATCCTCCTAGATCCTACATTAAGCATAAGGAACATTTTAGAGCACGTATATGATATTAAAGAACCTGCTAGATCCTACATTAAGCATAAGGATTATTTAGAATACGTATGCGTTATTATAGTACCTCCTAGATACTACATTAAGCATTATGGAGCTTTTTAGAATACGTAAAGTAAAGTGATCCCACAACAGGCCTCAGGAGACCCTTGGGGTAGTAGGAGGTTAAGGCTCCTACTTTTTCTAGACAATCGGCACTTGATGTCAGCCCTGCGTGACGGCCGCCTTTACCCCCAGAACAGGCGTCTGGTACTCATTTCCGTTAGAGGCTGAGTCGACCCCAGGGCCAGAGTGCCGCCAGAGGGTTTGGGTCAGTTTAAAAATCCTGACCCCAACGGGACTTGAACCCTCGACCCTCCGGCTTGTAGCTCAGTGCCTTAACCACTACGCTACGGCGGCGTGCCCCTTTTTAGAATAAGTATTGATATTAAATAACCTGCTAGATCTTACATTATGCATTTTGTAACTTTTTTGAATATGTATCTGATATTAAAGAACCTGCTAGATCCTAGATTAAGCATGAGGAACTATTTAGAATACGTATCGGATATTAAAGAACCTGCTAGATCCTAGATTAAGCATGAGGAACTATTTAGAATACGTATCTGATATTAAAGAACCTGCTATATCCTACATTAAGCATAATGAACTTTTAAACTACGTATCTGATATTAAAGAACCTGCTAAATCCTATATTAAGCATAAGGAACTTTTTGAATACATATCTGATATTAAAGAACTGCCAGATCCTACATTAAGCATTATGGAACTTTTTAAGTTATGATAAAAAAATATATAAATTGTTAAATTAATTTAAAAAGAAGATACTTAGAAGGATTTCGGACCCATATATGACTATGGTATTTGGAGTATTAAATATTCTTTCCATTAACGCAATTTAACCTTTCGCCTTATTGACTTAAGTAATGTTACTTGCCAAATACCTCTCGAGATTTACAGTGACACGACCTGTCGGGAGAGAGACTTTAACTATAGATCACATACATACATACATACATTTTGACCACACAAGGACATTGTTCCTCCCAGAATGAGTGATCAGCTCAATGTCAAGGCCTCCTCCGACACATCATAACATTAAAATTGAACATACCATTTGCACATATTTATACTAAATATATCTAGTATGAAAATGATTATGGTGCCCAGATGATGTTCGGGTACATTTTTGAGCTTAAAGGTTTCTGACACTTATCTTTCAGGTGAGGAAAATTCCCGAATAAACCTCACCCAGGAAATTAGTCCCGACTAGGGAACGAATTCGACCCACTACGTACGAGGTAACGACGCTACTCCGAGACCACAGCGATGGACTGCATTAGATATAACAGGGTATTATATGAAAAATATAAACAGCCAGAGGACGCTACAATTGTGAAATTCGGTATACTAGAATTAGCTGGATATGTTCAACAGATGAAAGACACTATTATCGCAAAAATGGCTATGAAAGGAACAATGTTAGGAAAGAGAGACATTGGAAAATAACAAAATAGTTGGATGGATGGCGTAAAGGAGGAGAGCCATTCTATGTTCCAATTTAAAATTTGGGAAATTAAATCGATGAAGAGAGTAGAATGGAGATGAAGCATCATTAAGAACAAGGTCCTTTTTTAGACTATAACATCATGTATTATGATCATTTATAAAACTATATTCAATAAATAGAAGAAAAAATCCTTAATACGCATTATACACGTTACAAACGTAACTTTTTATACCTAAAAGTCCGCTTCCTAGTCATTAGATACAAATTTAAGTATATAGCTTACTATCGTTTACTTTGTAGTAAAAACAAATCAGTCTTTTATTTCAAACAATGAAGCGCACTTGTTACTTGTTCAGATGAACACTGAACAAGTAGTTCAGCTCTACCCCCAAGTTCACGAGGGCCTTGTAGAGGCACTAAATCAGTAAACTTACGCAGGCAACTACTGCCACGTTTGTAATGAGGGCTATATTCCAGTTTAAATGACAACTGAAACTTTCGTGCAAAAAAAATAAAAAAAAACTAATAAAGACAAGATTTGTCCAACCTGCTGAATGCAAAATGATAATTGTAAATAAATGAAGTTTATGTCTATGTAATAAAAAGGTAAATGTTGAAATTCGTGAAAGGCTATAAGTTCAGAACACAATATAACCAAACATATCAAAAGAATTGATTGAATCGCCTCAATACAATTAATTTAAAACGTCTGCAAAAGAAGGTATTCCACATAAAACCAAAGGACACAGAGAGGAAGTCCTAAACAACGCTGGAAAAATTAAGAACATCTTGTGATGTAGGAACAGGCTCAATTGAGCTTCACCCGACATGTTTATGAAGATAATGATAAATAACCTAATGAGACAAACTATTTATACTACGAGAAGATGTCTCTTATCGTATGTATACGTACTCTACACTGTATCTATCATCATTGCACATTCTTTCTGAATCAAACGGCCAGGGATGGTTTAAAAAAAATGTTTCGTACCTTCAGTCATACCAAATGTTTCATTTGGTCAGTAATTGATATACATTTGGAGAAGTAGTAATCATGCCTTCTATTTACTATCTTAATGTTGTAACACTTTTTAGAATATCCTATGTATATACGAGTAGAACCAATTCAGCGTATCCATAGAACTGTTCGACAAATAGGAAGAAAGCAGTCTTCAACGTTGTATGTATCCGTAGATTGTAGTAATACTAGAATTACAAGCCCACGATTCTGAGATTAAGTTTTGTCAAAAGGGTTGTTCGTGCCGTCTTACATCCGTGACTGTATCTGGTCGTTATTCCATGAAACCAAGAGTATAGTGGTAAATATTTCGTACTACGTAGTAAATCTATAATTTTACGGCCTTATATAATGATCAAAAGATGAAACATTACCATTTACCGTAATATCTACTAAACGTACGCAATTTTCACCAAAGGTAGGCATTTAACAAGGTAAACTTATTTGGCAATTTTAAAAGTAAACAAGCTAGTGTTACCAAATAAATAAGTTCATATCGTAGGTAATTAATTATAATGTTAAAAAATTTCTCACATAAAAATTTTAATTTATAGCAGTTATGGTACCATTTGCATTTATTTTCAATTGGAAAAAAATTGAACCAGCATTAATTTGTTTTTTGTTAGAATTTTACGAGTATTTGAGAATAAAGTTCTTAGGAAAATGTTTGGTCCAAGGAGAGATGAACAGACAGGTGAAAGCAGAAAACTTCATAACAGTGAAGTACATGGTCTTTATAGGAAGCCAGATATACTAAGAAGAGTTAAGTCTCGTAGACTGCGATGGACAGGACATGTGGCACGAATGGGGAATGAAAGACGTGCATGGAAGCTTCTTGTAGGAAAACCAGAGGGAAAACGCCCATTTAGTAGACCAGGAATGAGGTGGGAGAATAATATTAACTATGATTTGAGAGAAGTAGATTTTACAGGGTATGACTGGAAACATTAGCTCAGGATAAGGATGTATGGAGAGTTTATGTCCGCGTGGTCATGAACCTAGGGGTTCGCTAGTTCCAGTGAGTTAGTTATTTAGAATGAATTTTGCAAAAAACTGAGTACACACGTTATGAGTTTAGTGCAAACAATATTTTTAGCGCATGTGTTTGACATATTAGTTTTCACTATAAGTTTATCTTGAAGTAATACCATCAATAACTCCATTATTCTATAGGTCACAAGTCAAATCGTTCTGATTACACTGGTGAACATGATTTTTGTCTCATGAGTACCAGTAGTTGTACTTAATGTAATTTTTTTATCGTGTTTTCAAGTATGTATTCGGAATTTCTCCATCGCCCACAGTTTTTTTATTTCAATTTCAATTAACGGATTTAAATAATAATTTTTTAATAAACATTTTTTTCATCCATTTGTCCATTGTAAAATAAAACCAAATGAGCTAACTCAGGAGATTTCAGCTACCGGTATGGAAAATATATATCTAGGCATATGGAATCATAATATGCTGGCCGATTATTGTTGGACCATCAAGAGGGATTCTCCACAAGCGAAATATAGCAGAAAATCGTCATTTCTTACTTTCTAGGTGAGTCCGAATGTTCGAATATTGTGTAGTTACGAATGTAGAAAATATTAAAGTGTTTGAAAATATAAATTCCTGTTTCTCGGAAACCTTGGGTGATGGAGAAAAACCGATATCATATTTGAATTCAGGAGAAAAATAAAATCAGATTCACATATTTTTCTATCTGAGATAAAAAAAAAAGTATCTTTTTTTGTTGCTCAGTGTTATATTTTGTGGATTTTTTTTTTCATCGTAATGGATTATATACCGTGCAGTTCTATATTTAATAGATACTAGCTAATACCCCACGCGCTGCTACGCGTAGATATATTAAAAGTGTTTTTAGGTTTAATTGAACAAGTAAGAAGAAAATAATTGTAAATTTATATCGCAATTATTTTTAGATACCCCGTTCTGATTAGGCAGCGTTGTCCAGGAATCTAATTATCCTGATCTTCTTGGCATCTATGAGATGAAAGAAAAAACTATTATTGAGAGTTATCCGTAGAAGATGGATATATGCTGTCCATGACTATTGTATAATATTTTGAGATATTCAATTCTGTGTGCATTAATTTGGTGTCTCTGTTGTGGTTTAGGCAGCGGTGACGATTTAAACGTCCAAAAAGCGTTATTTTAAGTACACCGATTCACTTTGTTTTTAGATACGGCCCTATTGTATGTAGGGTAATATGTTATATACATTAATTGTTCCAGAAAAAATCTCTAAATGATCGAGAAAAAAAAAACATTCAAATCGGTGAAGTAGTTTTTGAGTCCATGAAGGACAGGCAGACAGATGAACAGACTCTCGGTCAATTTTATACTAAACACTAGCTATTACACGGCGTGCGCTGCTACGCCTAAATAAATGAAAATTAATGTGCTTTTATGTTTAATCGAATAAGTAAGAGGAAAAATAATTATAAATTTATACTTTTTAGATACCCCGTGCTGATTACCCGGCGTTGCTAGGGAATCTACTTATCCCGACCTTCTTAACATAAATGAGCTGAAATATGAAAATTAATGTGTTTTTAGCTTAGTTAAATAAGTGGGGGAAAAATATATGTTATAATTATTTTTAGATACCCCATGCTGTTTACCTGGCGTTGTACGGGATTTATACTCATCCTGATTTTCTTGGCATAAATGAGCTGAAAGACAAAAATTAATGCACTTCTTATGATTAGTTGTATAAGTAAAATGAAAAATAACTATAAATGTATAACGTAATTATTTTAAGATTTCCCGTGCTGATTTCCCGGGAATCTACTTATCTCGATCTTCTTGGCATAAAAGAGCTAAAAGACAAAATTCGTTATTGTGAGTTATCCTTAAAAGAATACCCGTCATGTACTGCTATGCTTGCACAGGAATTTACGTACTTGTCTCTATCTTCTTGGCATCAATGAAGGACAAAAATGGTCATTGTCAGTTATCCGTAAGAGATAAACATATGCTGCCGCGGACTTTTTTGTAGAGGTTTTTTCAGATATTCAATTCTGTGTATATTAATTTTGGTATTTTGTTATGGTTTAGGCTGCGTAAGCCATTTAAGCGTCCTAAAAGCTATTTTTTCATGTTTTCCACTACAAAGGGCGATTTTTAAAGGTGTAGAGTTGAGTATCACAACTCTCTTATAGCCTATGTTCAACCCGGGAATCTCATGAACATTTTCAGAAAGCCCCATCACAATTGGATCAACGGTATGGCTGTGCATAACATATGAACAAACAAACATTCATTTTTATATATTAGATAATGAGAGTCAACATATAAAATACAATTATTTCTCTTGTAAGGATTGAAAGTGATTTACGTATTCATTTATAATTCCAACATCTGAGCTCGTCCTTAAAACGTAATTTTCAATCATTGTATTGGATAATTACTATTGATTTAATTTTATTTCTTTGTTAGCTAATTATGCGAAACATGAACCCTTACTTTAAGGGAGGAAAGGAGATTACGAGTATTTGAGAATAAAGTTCTTAGGAAATTTTTGGACGAAATCGAGATGACCAGACAGGTGAATGGAGAAAACTGCATAACAGTGAATTACATGGTCTTTATTGGAAGCTAGATATGATGAGAAAAGTTAAGTCTCGTAGACTGCGATGGGCAGGACGTTGCACGAATGGGGAATGAAAGACGTGCATGGAGGCTTCTTGTAGGAAAACCAGAGGGAAAACGTCCAGTTGGTAGACCAAGAATGAGGTGGGAGAATAACATTTACTATGATTTCAGGGAGTAGATTATACAGGAATACAGGGGATGGATTAGAAAACATGGGCTCTGGATAGTGCCTATATGGAGAGCTAGATGTCCGCGCGGCCCATGAACGTACGGACTGCGATAGTGCCAGTGAGTTAGTTAGTTAGCTAATAATTATTCCAAATGCCTGTATTCTGAATGCTGAAGAGACCGTGATGATCATGCGATCTTTGACGGAGACGTCGTGTGCACTTGCTTGTGAAGATTTGCATAGTGGTCTGCTTTCTTTGGATTAAGTAGCCCAGACTCTAAGAATACACAATTAATAAAGACAAGCTGCAAGTACCTTAACAATAATCGGCACGACGTGGCGGGTGAACTATCAGCCAGTTAAGCAACACCGTGCTCCGTCGCTTCCTCATCATCCGATTATAATTTTAATTATCTGAAATATACAAAAATGCAGTCACTTTAAGTGAGAAATATTAATAATCGGCCTAACTCTACAGAATTACATATTGCTTTATTCAAAACAATATATTACAGAGAAATATAAACTAACTACAGATAAATCTGTACGCAGACAAATCAATTTTTTGTATGGGGAAAATACGAATTCACACACTGTCTATAAAAGTGACGATGTGAAAGAGATAAGCTGTCCACTTTCGTCATACCAAATTCTGACACGTCACAAAGTCACAGGATACACACTGCCTAATCTTTATAAAATTATCTACCATCCCATTATAACCTGAATCCTAAACGCATAGTCGAGAAAAACTGTTACATAACATAACTGTATCGAACATCCTTCCTTGTTTTGGTTTTCCCGTCTGCTGAATTATTTCGTTTTCCTTCTTGCATCAAAGGACTATCCGACTTACAAAAAGTTAAAAAATAAGCTTACTAAACACTTGCTTACGTATTATAAATTAAACCGAGTTATATAAAACTATTTTTATTATTATTTCATTATTGTTATTATTATATCATCATCATCATACTGTGTAATTCAAAGAGTTGATGAGCGTATAAAGCTTTCGAAACACTTCCTTAGACAATATATTAAAAATTTGTATTATTCTTTCTATGTCATTATTATTATTATTATTATTATTATTATTATTATTATTATTATTATTATTATTATTATTTCCATCGCTGAGGTCTCGATGTAGCGTGCTGCCTTGTTACGCAGCGGGCCCGTGTTCGATCCCCGGTCGGGGCAGTTTTTCTGGGTGAGGTTTTTCCTCACCTGTAAGACAAATGTTAGGAAACCTCTAAGACCTAAACGGTCCCCGAAATCATCTGGCCATCATCATCATCCTTCACCGGTGTGGAAAGCAACGTGAAGCTACCACACCTACAATTCCCTAGTACAGCAGCAAGCATAGCATGAAAATGCTATGATTGCAGTGAAAGACCTGCCCTCGGGCAGAATTACTATGCATGGATGGATTATTATTATTATATAGTGTGCAATGTCGTAAAACGACGACTCTCCCAGTTACATTACGTGGATACGAAATATGGTCTCTCACTTTAAGAGAGGAGAAAACTTACGAGTATTTGAGAAAAAGTGCTATGGAAACATTTTGAACAAAGAAAGAAGATCAGATAGGTGAATGGAGAAAACTTCATAACAGTGAAATTTATATTTACGGAAAAACTGAAAAAATAAGAACAATTGTCTTGTAGATTGCGATGGGCAGACATTTGACACGAATGGGGAATGAAAGGACATAAACAACTAAGTTATTGATTTGTTCAGTCGACAATTTTTATCATTTTTATTTTTATTTTTATTTTTACTTTTATGTTAATATAGGAAAAGCAGAGGGAAAGTGTTCACCTGGTAGGACTTGAATGCAATGTGATTTGCAGGAGATCAATTATACTGGAAATTATTATAATATATTAGTTCTGAATTAGGACGGATAGGTAGCTCATATCCGCGTAGACAAGCGGTTCTCATTACGCGGCCCGCAGGCCGCATGCGGCTCTTGAAGGTATTTATTAAGGCTCTTGGAATAACTTTACCTTCATTACATTACATTTAAATTTTAAATTCTAAGTATAAAATAATATTATCTTTATTGAAATTCTACAAAACGTTGGATATCCCTGTATCATTCCGAGCAGTACAGTACCGCACGTGTTCAACAATGCAATGCAATGTTCTGGCTAGTGTTATTGGTTTTGAATATGTGTACGTTTGTTTTTAAAACCGTTTAAACTTCTACATTGTCGTCCGAATCTTTCAGAATGAAATATTATACAATTTTGTTTCTATGAACAAGCGACTGGATACTGTGTGTTACCTAATCAGTTGAATTGAAGTGAAGTGAAGTGAATTTCAGTGTTTAATAATGGCTGGTGTTTTTTCGAAAGGGAAAAAGAGAAAACTCGAAGATGAAGGAAGAGTTTTTCAAGATACTTGGGGGCATGAATTTTTCTTCATACCTGCTAAAAAGGAAGGCAGTGCGATGTGTTTATTATGTCGAGACGTAGTTCAAGGTTATCAACGATTTAATCTTAATAGGCAAACGGTGCATTCAAAGTTTGTGTGCAAATATCCTAAAGATTCTAAATTGAAAGCAGAAAAACTAAAAACATTAAAAATGTCAAGAGTGTCTGAACGGAAAATGATGTTGGCTACCGTAAGTGAAAATAAATTGATAACAATAGCATTATATGAAGTAGCAGAAATATTAGCACGCAAAATGAAATCGTTTGCCAATGCAAATATTTTTTAAGGAGTATTTTCTAGTCGTTTGTGACACATTATTTTCTAAATTCCCAAATGCAAAACATAAAAAGTGACATACAAAAGATACAACTTTCCGATTCAACTTGTGTTAGGAGAGTTAACGAAATATCTGTAGACATGTTCCTTTGTACTCTCGATGAAATTCGTGAATGTGACTATTTCAGCCTTGCTCTGGATTCGTCCACAGATATTCTCAGTTGCTTTTATTTGTTAAATATCGTAATAAGATAGGGATTATAAAGGAATAATTTTTAACTGTAATACCTATGACAGGTCAGACGCGGGGAATAGATTTTTTTGAAGCAGTTAAGTATTTTTTTTGATAAATACAAAATTGACCTAAACAAACTTTTATCAGTGTGCACTGACAGTTGTGCCTCAATGGTAGGTTGTCATACAGGATTAATTTCTCTGTTAAAAAAAATTTAAATAGAGACCACATATTAACATACCATTGCATTTTACATCAATAAAATCTTGCTGCTAAATTTGACGAAACTTTCAGATCTGTGATGAAGAAAGTAATTAACATTGTTAATTTCATTAGATCACGTGAACTAAATCATAGGCAATTCATAGAATTTGTCAAAGAGCTTAATTAACAGTATGATATTTATCACAGTGAGGTCAGGTGGCTGAGTAAAGGAAGAGTTTTGGAACGATTTTTTAATCTTCGCCATGAAATAAAACTCATTTTAAGTGAACGAGATAAAGAATACCCTGAACTAGACTCTACTTCGTGGTGGTTAAAAGTTGGCTTCCTGGCTGACATAACAGGAATACTGAATGATGTCCAAATTAAAATGCAAGGTACAAATAAACTTATTACTCAGCTCACAAGAGCAATTTTTTCTTTAGAAGAAAAATTAAAAATGTATAGAGAAGAACTTAGTAATAATGATTTCACTAGTTTCCCATTTTTTCCAAGACCTTATTGAAGAATATTCAGAGGAAGAAATAAACTTGCAACACTTCATAGAATTGCTCACTGTACTACACCATGATTTCAGCGAGAGATTTAATGATTTTAGAAAGTTTCGAAACCCATTTCGATTAGTTGAAAATCCCTGGTCAATAAAGACAACAAATGTAACTGGGTTGTCAATTCTTGGTCCTGAGATTAGAAATCTAAAAAATGAACTTATTGATCTCCATCAGGATTCAGAACTGGAAGGTATTTTTCAAGAGAAACGAAAAACGAATTTAATTTTAGAGTTTTGGAATACAGTTCCAGAAAAACAATTCGAAAACTTGGTGTAGTGTGCATATAAAATTCTGTGTCTTTTTGGATCAACGTATGTTTGTGAAATGACTTTCAGTAAGATAACGTTCATCAAGCGTAAACATAGATCTCGTCTCACCAATGTGAACTTGGAAAACCTGCTGCGGATATGTGTGGCAAATCAACCAGCTCGTATTGACAAAATTGTGCGGGAGAGTAGCAGAGTTCGACCATCAACTTCACAGCAGTAATCTACACAACTGTAAGTTGCCTTAAAATTATGAACAGTACCGTATATAATAATAATAATAATATAATAATAATAATAATAATAATAATAATAATAATAATAATAATAATTATTATTATTATTATTATATTATTATTATTATACTATTATTATTACTATTATTATTATTATAAAATAATAAACAGTTAATCATTAACAAAAATTAAATGACAGTAATCAGTAATTGTGTTTTGTCCATAAATGTAAAAAAAAAAAGCTGCGTGTTACCAAGACTGAGAACTGTGAAATTTGGTGCGGCTCTCGAACAGATATGGTTTCTTATATTTGGCTCTCTTGTAATTTCTAGTGAGTACCACTGGCGTAGACAATTTCAGAGTTCGATAATGACAGTGAGTAAGCGATTTAGCGAGTTTTAGATTATTCACAATTTTAAGTCCGTATTAACTGTCCCTAGAGAAAACTATGGTCTTAACTTCACCAGGTAAAACAACTTATTTTCTCCGTGGCGCGACAGGCCCTTGGCCTTTCCAACCGGAGGCTAATTTTGCATCAATTTGTATTAATCAGAGTAGTGGACGATCATCCAGCTTGTAGAGGAGAGAAATGTGGCCAGCATGTCAGGTATTGTCAGCTGTTATAGCATTTATTTTTCAACTTGGAGTCGCTACTTATAGAAGATACTCAAATTCCACAAGATAATGGGTGGCTACCGATCTCATACTGGCCTAGATTCCAAGAGAAAATGTCGTCCCCTATCGGGACTCGAACCACCTCATTGAGGCATGGTGTTTTAAACTGCTCAGCTACGGCGTCGGACTATTATTACTTTTTATTTTTACTTTAATTATTATTATTATTATTATTATTATTATTATTATCATCATTATCATCATCATTATCATCATTATCATCATCATTATCATCATCATTATCATTATCATTATCATTATCATCATCATTATCATTATTATCATCATTATCACCATTATCATGATTATCATCATTATCATTATCATCATCATTATCATTATCATCATCATTATCATTATTATCATCATTATCATTATTATCATCATCATCATTATCATCATCATTATCATTATCATTATCATCATCACCATTATTATCATCATTATCATTATCATTTTTATTATTATTATTATCATCTTAATATCAATATTATTACCATCACTATTATTATCGTTTCTGTTATAGTTATTATCATCATTATAATCGTCCTCATTAGACTATCATCACATTCTCTAAAATTGAATTGCCACAGATACAAAATTGAGACCCTCACTTTCATTCATCTATTTACATTACTCAAAAAATCAGAGGAACACATATTTAAACCAAATTCCACAAAAATATTCTAACCATTTAATTTTTGAGCGTCAGATGTTTTGAGTTCAAGTATTGTTTAAAATAAGATTGAAATCTTCTGGGTTTTATTAAATACATAGGGACTTTATTAGACTAAAGGTAAGATACATACAATGTTATTTACAAATATGGGTCGCACGGGCAATAAGCCGTACGTGCTGTTGGCAGTCCGTTACAATAAGTTGATGTTTGGTAATAATATACTTAAAACAAAAAAGAAAACACAATAATATTACAATTAGATAACAATACAATTACATTATACATTAACTTAGTTATTTAGAATTATTAAGAAATAATGGTATTGCAATTTGTTAACATATTTATTTATTCATGAATGAGTGTTGTTCTTATTTTTCGCGTTTCGTTCAGAAATCTACACAGGTTTATCCAATTTTCTGGGCTTACCAATAACTCGTAGCATGCCATTTTTTCACGATTTGAATTTAGAAATCTTTCCGGTAATAACTGATGCCTCCAATATTCCAAAACGTTATATTTTCCTAATATATGTATCTCGACTTCAAAGCTCCCGCACATTGGACATATTTTCATATCGTGATCGTCGCTAATTTTTAAAAAAAATTCCATGCCCCTAACCTGAATTAAGCAAGCCCTGATCTCCTTTAATTCCTTGATTGAGTATAAAAGATTATTTTCCCCAAACTTGTTTTAGGTCTCTTTAAAAACAGTGATCTTTTTCCCGAACATTCGGCCAAAATATTTTGTCGGTTTATATCAAAGTAACTCCTGCTTATTTTCTCCACACATTCTTGCGATTTCCAGTCCCTTTTTCTCATACCCAATCCATCCCAATCTATTGGAGTTCTCTCCTAACCTCGTCTGCCCAGAATTTCATAATTGCGTTCCTAATTTGGTGATCGTAACAAATTGCTATGAGCATTGTTTTTTAATTTTTCTCCGAATATGTTAGTGATATTCCAAGAGTTGCTGAAGCCAAAGTGAATTCGTATTGATTTATTTTTTTTTAAAACAGGCTTGGAGAATAATCTGTGGCAGGGAATTGTTATTCTTATATCTTCTGAAGCTAATACACAGCAATGAGACATCAGTTGCATTGATTGAAGATGGTCGTTCCATTCGCCATGTCTCTAGGATACTTGATGTCAGCCCTTCCGTCATCCATAGGCTGTGGAGGCGATATAGAGGGACACATGAATACAAGAGGAGACCGGGGCAAGGTCGTAATAAGAAGACGACAGACGTTCAGGATAGATTTGTCTTATCAGCTTTGTGCAGAAGAAAATCTACAGCCAGAGATCTACAAAATAATTTACGCACAGCAAGAGGGACGGTAATTTCTGATCGGACTGTAAGAAATAGACTGAGAAATGCAAGATTGAGGTCTAGAATCCCCTTTAAAGCCACTCGTTTAACACGTCAGCACAAAGAGGCCCGGCTGCGATTTGCTCTGAATCATGTCAACTGGCAGCTCCGCCAATGGAAGGGTGTTTTATTCACGGACGAATCAAGATTTCGTTTAACAAGTTCTGATGGTCGTACACGTGTATGTAGACGTCCTGGTAAACGTTTTGATCCAGCCACAATTATTGAACGTGGCAGATTTGGAGGTGGTTCGGTTATGGTTTGGGCTGGGATTACTATTGAGTCTCGGACAGATCTTGTTGTTGTCCCACAGCGCATGCATTCTAATGTTTACATTAATGACATTATTCTCAAACATGTTTTACCCTTTGCTTATGGTATGGACCCTTATTTTCTTCTAATGCAAGATAAAGCTAGATGTCATACAGCACAGGCTAACAGAGATGTCCTGTAAGAATGCCAAATTCGGGTGATGGGCTGCCCTGCATACAGTCCGAAACTTAATCCGATCGACCATATGTGGGATAAGTTGGAAAAACCTTGAACTTTCACATGCACTCACCGAGGAATGGGAGAGAATCTCACAAGTTTCTGTAAGCAGGCTTCTGCAAAGCATGCCTCGTAGGTGTAATGCGGTCATTCAGGCTCACGGTGGACACACCAACTACTGCGTGTTGAAATAACCATGGAAATATTGATTCCCAAAATTGTAAATCTTAAATTTCCTCTTTGTTTTCTGTTACAAACGAAAACATGTTTGTATTGCTAATACTGTAGATGAAAATATTGTTTGAATGTCTATTCTAATTTTACATAAATCTTCAATTTATAATTAGAAAAGTTCAAATATTACATTGTTCATATATTCATTCTCGTGTTTTGGTTTAACATGTGTTCCTCCAATTTTTTCAGTAGCGTATTTTTTTAAATTTAATTTTAAATGGAAACAGATCTCACATGCCATTATCAAATGGTCCCCATGTAAAGCTCAACTTGGAAAAGCCATTAGGGTTACAATCTTGTTCTGGGCGGCTATTCAATTTTAAGACTGTACTAGTACATAATTCCATATGTATTATTTATTCTCACAGTATGGGGTGTGACATATTGAATCCCATCCATACACAGAGAATTTCTAACAAGTTTCAGATAATGACGTCTCAATACCAAGAAACCACCAATAGCTGGCTGACAATTTATATAAATATTTGTAGAATTTTGGAATAAAGAACACTGTGATTGAATTCCTTCGTAACATTTCATAATATATCCAGTTCAGATCTTTAATTCATTTCCAACATAAAACGCACGTTTATCATTTAATGAGGTACTAGACACCATGCTTACTATAAGTTTTACGTGCATGTGTGTATGGTGTGAGTGAGTGAGGTGGTTAAGGAGGGGTAGAGGAGGGGTGAGAAGGGGGAGAGAGATTTATACAATATATTTAACATTTTTATAATTGTCTTTATGTTGTAATGAATTGTATTTATTCAGCATATTCACTACTCTTTTGTTTTCAGTACTTTAACTATGTGAAGTGGATAATCGGAAATAAAATTATAGAATGAGGGAGATAGATGGAGAGCCTGCTTCATGACTAACCTTTATATGTACACCCTTCGACAAAAAATGAGTCATCTCTTGAACGCACATTTCTTCCAAGTCATACTCGGCACAGCGCTGGGTTCAAACTAGGAAACTAGTCATAATTGTGCAGTCCCTGAGCTACTGTGTTATGTGGCATGAACAGAACACACTTCTACGTGTCCCGATAGCTCAGCAGTAAAGCACGCGGTCACTGTTTCTGTTAATGTAGATCGCAGGTTCGCGTCTTCAATTACGCAGTTTTTTCGTGATATTTGTATTAAAACGTTTTATGAATTAAATACATTTTATTTCGACATTTGAATTAATTTATACTTTTTAAGTTCATAATTTTTTATACCGTTGAGGTTATAACAATGTTAAATTATATATTTTTACCCGCTTTATATTAAATTGACCTGTATCTGTCTGTGTAACGAACCTGTATCTATGTTACGGAATCTTTGAACACGATTTTCATCCACTTCAAAACATTGGATCGACTTGAAACGTTGTATACTTGTAAAGGACCCATGACAATACAATAATTTCATTGTTTTTTTTTTTTCAAAAATCCTGGCCAGAATCACCGGAAAATCAAAATAAACCTGTGTAATAGGTTGCGGACTTATCGACTTTTTAGTCAATTGTTGCAAGAGCTCAGTTAGTAGAGCGGTGGACTGTAGTGGTATATAATTTCAGCAATCAATAGGTCGCTGGTTCAAATCCCGACCGGAAGTTTTTTTAGAAAGGTATTAAGCAATTACATTTTCATGGGATTCCGGTTTATGACAATCAATTAAACTAAAAATTAAAAAATAAATAATAGTTTAAAAACTGAAACAACACGCTTTATTAGATAACCAAACTAAAAAATAAAAAATGAATAATAGTTTAAAAAACAAAACAACACACTTTATTAGAAAACCGAACAAAAAAATTAAAAAATAATTTTAATTTCCAACACGCTTGGAGAAAAAAAAAATCTCTAACACATCTAGAAAAAAACCAGAGTTATCTGCAAAAAAAAATAATTTTACCATCAAATGCGTTGGGTGCTTTTTATGTTTTTACGTTTTCTTCTTAGAGACTTTACTTTTACCAATATCTGCTTAATATCAAATATAAGTATTCATTGATATAGAGCACCCCACGCTTTTGATATTAAAATTATTTTTTGTAGATAACTAGTTTTATTCTAAATGTGTTGGAGATTATTTTTTTGTTGACCACTTTAATTTTATCCCAAGCGTTTTGGAAAACAAAATTATTTTTCATTTTTTAGTTCGGTTTTCTAATAAAGCGTGTTGTTTTAGTTCGTTTAAACTATTATTTAGTTTTACCTTGTATACTACCGTCTTCCTAAACTATCTAAAATTTTCGTTGATTTCACTCTAGGCTTTCGATGTATGCTTCATCTTCTGGAGTTGTAGTAGTATTGAATTAACTGTATGTCTAACAGAGGGTTTTGCTTATTAGGCACATTTTCGTTGAAAATGTTTGTATTCTTGGCCTTCTTGATAATTTCGATTTCTTGTAAAATGTTAATTTTGTGTCTGTTGTTTTCTCTGTGTATAATTTACATTGTATTATCGATATTGTTGAAACTGTGGCCGCTTTCTGAAATATGTTTAGCAACATTTGATTTCATTGTTAAAGGAGAAGGCAAATGAAATTTCGCTGTTCACCAGATTGAATCCAATCGAAAATGTATGGGCTAAGATGAAAATAGAGATGAACTCTAATTGTCCTGCAGATGCACGAAAAACGAAAGATGGCTTATGTGCAAAAAAATTCAAGACGCCTGGTAAGATCTAGCCGATCGCCCACGTGCCAGTAGAAAGTTTTGACTTGCATCAATGTCTCCGTAACGATGCGGGCCGGCATTAGATGCTGAGAATTCATACACCCGATATTGATTTGGTGTTTGTTACAAGCTTCATTTTGGAATATATGATTTTCTGTCTTCATTTAATTATTAGACGGTTTTCGTTTATGTGTTTTTGTGTGTGAATTAAAGCCATAAAACTCAAATATAACAATTCAATATGATTGAAAACTGGATTACAGGCGAAATGCTTTATTCACCTAACATTTCAGTAAAAAAAATAGGTTAGAACGGTGAATGGAACCCGTGAAGTTACGAACGCAGATGATTTGTGTTAAACCTCTCGACCACGGAAACACACAAAGGCAAGCTCTCTCTTTTATGTTACTTGAGTGTGTACTACGTTAACTAGCAAGCACCACAGTACAATTACTGAAAACGTGTTAATGTGAATAAGGCTTCTGCGAGTGCTCACGAAGTTTCCCGATCGGTTGATATAATCAAAGGATGACTCATTTTTTTGTCTAAGGGTGTACATGTTACCATATACAAGTGTGTATTTATTTAACAAACCAATAAGCTGTTAGCAGTAACAATGGGTTTTTGGAGGCGATCGACAAGAATTTCAAGAATGGATAAGGTCTGAAACAGCACAGTAAGGGAAATTACGCAAGTTCAAAATAAAAACATATTAGAAAAAAATAGAAGAAAAACGTTTGAAATGGTATGGCCACCTCATAAGAATGGAATAAGAGAGAATACCAAAGAAGATCCTTAAATGGAAAGCTACTGGAAGATGTGAGAGAGACAGACCTAGAGAATGTTGGATGGATGGAATGAGGAGAAGTATGAAAGCTAGAGATTTGAGGGGAAAATATGCTCTATACAAGAATCTCTGGCGACAAATCACTTTGGGTTGAAGAGGAAACACTCTATTGTGAAACATTCTTAAATTAAAAAAATATTTTTTTCTTTAAATTATGGAATAAGATTAATCACTTATAACACAAAAGGCTACTGGGTAGAGCGAATGAAATTAACCTATAAAGCAACCTTAAAAATAGAAAGAAAATACATTTTATTATACGAAACCAGAATCCTTGATTACCTCTGAAAGTGGTAGGTGGTGGATTCGTTTCCGTTCTGTATATGGTTAATGAAGCAGTTACTTGTATTAAAAGCATGAAGGAAGAGGGAAGAGATTTCTGAGTTTATTATTGTTTCGGGAAGAGATTGTCTCGA
The DNA here is from genome assembly GCA_030220185.1 of Diploptera punctata. Classification (NCBI taxonomy): domain Eukaryota; kingdom Metazoa; phylum Arthropoda; class Insecta; order Blattodea; family Blaberidae; genus Diploptera; species Diploptera punctata. The sequence goes on along the minus strand of JASPKZ010007750.1, from coordinate 383,841 downwards.
GTTAATTTTATGCGACAAGACTAGCAACTGATTCTTAGAATCTGAAATGTGATCTTTAGGAGACAAGGGAAGAACAGATGCTAAATTAGTATGTATTCGGGGAATGTATACAATGAGACACAATGTAACTTAAACAATATTAAGCTTATAGGAGCGTACAAATTTACCGAGTTTTATGAAATTTTTGCTTGAAATTATAATCCTATAACAAATTCTAATATTCTATAGTAGACATTACTTTCATAGCAAAGTGAAATATACTTCTAAAGATATGAGTAATAATTTATTACTTTATTGTCTATTAACACAAAATATATCATCATCATAGTACATTAATGAATTTAGGCCATTTATTGACCTGTTTGGGCCTCAAGAGAAACACCATCCAGAAGTCTTTTGAGTGGACGTCCTGGCCTTCTTCTTCTTCCTGCAGGTTGATACCTTAACATTTGTTTGGGTATCCTGTGACCTTCCATTCGATGAACTTGTTGCATCCATCCTGACTTATAATCAGAAATTTTGTTTTCTAAAGGTTCCATGTGTAATTCTTCTCAGACGTCTTCTTTTTTTGTGATCTAGTAGTGAGTATCCAGCAGTCCTCCGAAGGTATCTCATTTCAGCAGATCTAAGTCTCTGTTTATCCTTCTGTTCCAACGTCCATGCTTCGCTACTTTACAAAAGAGTTGGAAGAGCCGGTGTTTTATACTCTTTTAGTCTTGAATGTTTTTGGACTAATCGTGGCTTGAAGATAGAATTTATTATCCCTAAAATTCTTAAAAAATTATATTTTTTGCATTTGCATCCTTTTCTTCTTCATATGAGTTAGATCCTAGATCCTAGATATGTAAAATTATTCACCTGCCCCAAAATGTTATTGTCAAGTACAATTTTACTTCTGACGGGAAATGCAATAATTTTTGTTTTATCTGTAGATATCTTCAATCCATATTCTTCTGACACAACATATAAATATAACAAAACTTCTGAATAATCGACACCTATGGGGAGAATAAAAATATTCTCTATTAAGAAGTGTCCACTATACAGAAGAGTATTCATAAGGACTTTATATAACTAAAAGTAAGATACATACAGTGTTATTTACAAATATGGATCGCACGGGCAGTAAGCCGTACGTGCTGTTGACAGTCCGTTATAATAAGTTGATGTTTAAAAAAAGAAAAACAAAAAGAAAACACAATAATATTACAATTAGATATCAATACAATTACATTATACATTAACTTAGTTATGTAGAATTATTAAGAATTAATGGTATTGCAATTTGGTAACATATTTATTTATTCTTGAATAAGTGTTGTTCATATTTTCCGAGTTTTGTCCAGAAATCTACCCAAGTTTATCAAATTTTCTGGGTTTACTAGTAACTCGTAGCATGCCAATCTTCCACGATTTGAATTTAGAAATCTTTCCGGTAATAACTGATGCCTCCAATATTCTAAATCATTACATTTCCCTAATATATATATATATATATATATATATATATATATCGTCTTCAAAGCTCCCGCACATTGGACATATTCGCATATCGTTATCGTCGCTAATTTTTAAAAAAATTCCATGCCCCTAACCTGAACCAAGCAAGCCCAGATCTCTCTTTAAATCCTAGATTGAGTATATAAGATTCTGTTCCCCAAACTTGTTTTAGGTCTCTTTGTAAAAACAGTGATCGTTTTCCCGCACATTCGGCCAAAATATTTTGTCGGTTTATATCTAAGTACCTCCTCCTAATTTTTCTCCACACGTTCTTGCGATTTTCCGTCCCTTTTTCCCATACCCAACCCATCCCAATCTTTTGGAGTTCTCTCTTAACCTCGTCTAAGTAATGAAATGCAGTAAAGTACGATATGCAATATTGTGGTACAAAGAAAATTACAGTACATGTGTAAATTAGTGAACATTTTCCTTTGATTGCAGTAATACTGCGAATGGTGCAGTAGGGTATTAATGTGTAGGGCTACAGTTGTATGTACAGTATATCTAAACAAATTACTACACTAATTTACACTACTGTACTTGATAAGTTTAGGCTAAATTAATCAATTCTGGAAGAGTGGAATGAAATGATCCTATATTTTTTTTATTTTTGGACAAGAGAGACATTTAGAATTATTGTCTTCTCAATGTGTTTCAACCGCAGACGTTAAACAGAGGACCTCTTCATTTTTCATTAAAAGTACTGTCTGAATGTCCTTACTTTTTCGTAGACATTGATAATCTCTACATTTGTATAGAGTGTTAATTTTTGCGTTTTTTGACGTTTCAGAAAAGACGCTACTTTATCTTTGAAGCCACACACAATATTCACATTAACATTCTGCTCCCAAGACTCAAGTTAAAAAGTGCTATAATAACGTTCAAAATTCGGGTTAATGTTCATTATGGCAAATAACTACATGTACAGTGTAAAGGTTTCTCTTCTCACGGTGTCCGTTATTCTGAAGTTTTAATAGTCGTTCGGAGATACGTTTTAGTGTCCGCGTCCGTTATTAAGAATGTCCGCTATTGGGAACAGATTTCCCCATAAGAACCAATGTTTTCTTTTGCAGGGGATTTTTTAAATGTCCGTTATTGACAGGCGTCCGCTATTGAGAAATGTCCGATAGAGGAAGTTTGGCTGTATAATGGCTTTTACATATAAAAAATTACGTTTTACGATTATTTGTAATATTTATACCGTATACGCTCAGAACGTAATTGCTGTCTAAGAAACAAAATCACACTGAGGGCCGGTATCACCTACGCCAGTTTCCCTGTGTATAATACATACCTTAAACTGGCGTAATACAGTTTTCCGCTGTATTTTACATAGGTTAAATTGGCATAATACAGTTACCTATGTTGGCGAAACCGACCCTTATTGAGTTATAGTCTACTATACAAAATACAGTACTATAATAAGTTTCTTTGTAAGATTCAAGAGCCGAATGCAATTCAAAACCATGGACCCGCTATAAATTTTATGAACAAGTGCACTATACCAAAGGAATATTTATAAATACTTAAACCGTATTAAAAACATTTTTAAAATAGTTAGAAATTGGCTGTGGGGTGCAGGTAAGCAGACACTCTTAGAATCTTTTACTTTTGAATTTCTGAATGGGTTGATGAAACGAAAACTCGTTATCTCATCTCCTGCTCAATTTTGTACTTCAGTATCCAATCATATATATATATATATTTATATACACACACACACTGTATATTAGTGTCCATTTGGGCGCCTGGACGCTGGGCCGCGCTTGAAAGCTTGGCTTGTCCGCAGTTTCTGTTCAACCGTAACCATCGATTAGTTGCTTAATCCCTAATGTTTATTTCGTCGTCATCCTAATATTGAGTGTCTGGTATGACTCTTTATAGTCACAGAAATTAAATTGTTTTCACATAGCGCTATAGAAGCTAAAGAGAATATGCAACTCAGTGGTGTTAATCAGCTGTTGAATTTTCCTGATGATGTATTATTAAGCGATACTGAGAAAACACTAAATACCAACACTAATAAACGGGGCTGGAAGTAAATATCAATATAGCTTGATATGTGGTCACATGTAGAAATACATAACTAAATGGGATTGGACACTTAACAGTAAATTAGGAAAAGTTGAATCGAAAAAATAAATGGAAAGAGATGCACAAAGAGATTAGAAATTCTAGAAACCTTGTTATTATACACTACAGGGAGCCTTGTTATTCAAGCTTCTCTAAAATGCGTTCAATGAAAAATGTAAGAACGTTGAATATTCTAGTTATATGGATGTGAAACATTGTATCTTACTTTAAGAGAGGAAAAAAAGGATACACGTATTTGAGAATAAAGTGCTTAGGGACAGTTAAGTCTTGTAGTCTGCGATGAGGAGGACACGTGGCACGAATGGAGGAAATAAACACGGGCATGCAAACTTCTTGTATGGACACCAGAATGTAAACTTTCGGTGAATGGTCCATGAATGATGTGGGAGAAGTTAATTATACAAGTAAAGACTGAAATGTATTAGCTCAGGTCAGGGATTTATGTAAAGATATTATGTCCGTACTGTCATTAACATGTGGGTTTGATTGTGCCAGATAGCTAGGCCTACAACTTCTATAGGGTTTCCAGTATAAAACCGGACACTCTGCGGCTGGCAGAGTGAAATGCGGACGAGGAGAGAGCGCAGCCTGACGGGTGAAACCTGTGAGGTGTATCCGGTTTTATATTGGAAGCCCTGTATTTATTTCCTTAAGGGTTATTTTATTAAAATACAGTATAAAGATTTTAATTTACGTGAATTGGAAGTAATTTTTATGTGGATGTAGCCAAAATATTTTGCTAATTCGATGTTCGTTAGGCACAGATTATGACTGATAATTATAACCTACAGTTTGCCTACTTTTGTCTGTCGGTGATCTATTCTTTCTGACCAATTTATTTCAGTGAAATATCAGTTTTCAGTATATATAGTTTATTTCATACTTTTCAAAATTTTCATCTCTTTTATCACTATACAGGTTATTAATACATTTCAGTTTTAAACTTTAAAACCCAACAAAATAACTTTCATCAACCTCATTTTCTTTCTAGCTTATGTTAATTGTTAGGTATATTTCGGTTAGATTACACATTTGTTTAGTCTTAAACTAAAAAAAAAAAATATAATTTTTCACACAACTGTATGATCCGCCGACAGAAGCAGCTAATCTGTGTAACTTATTTACCAAATCTTTAAATAAATATTAATGTCAATTTTAAATTACTATAATGGTCAAATTTTCCATCTAAATTTGTTTAAAGACTTGTGTGTAATTGTGCTTTTTTTAAATCTTGTTAATAATGTGGTCAAATTACTCAAGACTTTTTTGCGAGCCGATGGACATTGGCATCTCTTAAAATAAATCTGAATTCATATTTGCTCTAACCTCGACTTCAATATTACCCAGTGTAAGGTACATATATTATTTTTTTTGATTGCGGATGAGCCCATGTAGGACTACGCAGAGTACTTAGAGGCGTTTCCTTTGAGCCCAAATTTCTTTCATTTTTTTGCTATGAGCTTGTTTTCTATCATCTGTCCAAGTTGTTAGAGTTTTTTTCTTCGGTTTGTTCTCTTGGTCAACTTGCCACTTATTCACCTTAATTCTAAATATATCTCTGTTTGGGATATCTTCTTTAGTAATTCCTGCCAATTTTAAGTCCTTTTTGACTTCATCAATCCACTTCATAGTATCCACTGGAGCTTTACTTCTGTTTTCGTAGAATTCCATTATCTGTTTTGTAAGCCTATTTGAGTTCATTCGTTTACTATGGCCATAAAATTTTAACCTTCGTTTTCTAATATCACTATGAATGTCTGTATATATTTTTATTTCCTTTTTACTTCTGAGTCTAAATGCTTCACCTATGACTTGTGGACCTAAAACTTTTCTTATAATTTTGCATTCTTTTTTTCGCTATATTTTCGATATCTTTTTTTCTGTTCAAAATTAATGTTTCTGCTCCATAGAGGCATTCTGGTCTAATTACAGTGTTATAATGTCGTAATTTTGTATGTAAAGATATGCATTTTTTATTATAAGTGTTGTGAGTAAGCAGAAATGCTGTTTCCATTTTTTTGGCATCTACTTTTATTGGCTTTAGTTTCAATTCAATCTTCCTGAATTATTTCACCAAGATATTTAAATTGTGAAACACGTTTAATTTTTCCATATTTGGTTTCCGTATTATTATTATCATCATATACAATGTTTGAACATGAAATCTACATTGCAACATTTAAACTCTTCATAATTAGTATAGTGTATATCTACAGTATATTTGTCAAATATTTATTTGTATTTGTGCTGGTCGAGTGGAAGAGAAGGTCTTATGGCCTTAACTCTGCCAGAATAAATAAAACATTATTATTATTATTATTATTATTATTATCATCATAACTATATTACATATTCAGAAATTAATGAATCTGACCACCAATGACCAATACATTTATTAAACCATATATCATAAGTTGTCAAATAGTAAATGGTATATACCAACATATGGATAGGAAATCGAACAACATTTCTATCTCATAGTTTATCTTTTATTTGAAATTATAATAAACCTCGTCATATTCAACATCATCTTCTAAGAGCAATGTCTTATCAGTGAAATCAGTCCTCTCTTCTTTCAACTACCTACTATTTATTTATTATTTATTTTTTTATGGTACTGAAGTCCTATAATTTGTTACAAATTACAAAACAGTTTTCCATGCTGATTGAAATGGGAAATAATTTTTAAATTGTCAGTAGCCTAATCCATATACCGCTCATGGCATGCAAGAGTGGCACATTAAAAATATCTCAACTCCCAATAAAACTGTATTAAAACGGGAGAATAACTATCAAAGATGTTATTTAAATTCAAATATTTATGATTGTGATTTTATAGGCACCAGAATATAAACCTGGGTCTAGTTTCTAAATATATTAGGAGAAATAGCATTTTTATCACAATATTTTGACTGACGTGCAACTATTGCACCAATTATAAAAAACGAAGTTGTGTCGTTTTAAAAATAACCCGTTCTGTATGGATTTTTTAAAATAAATATGCGTTTCTAAATCACAATTTCACTCTGATTGCAAAAATTAAATCCGTTTTCGCGTACTACTTCATAATTTTTTACAATTCAAAATTGTGTGTTTTGAATATTTTTTTGTAATTCACGTACTATAGTGATTACAGTGTGTTTATCGTTTGTTAGATAGGCCCAATAGTTTATAATTTCAACTTTATTACTTAAAATGTGAAATAAATTAAATATTATATTTATATTTTACATTATTTTTATATTTATCAAAATCTGTTAACTACATCCGCCCTAGATGCGTACAAAATTTTCTTCAGCTTAAAATGAACAGGGGTTAAGATATCGGTTGTTTTCATGGAGACGGTTATCTCTCTGTATTGATCTTATCTATAAACAAGAAGTTGAAATGTTTAGTGTCTCGGCCATAAAAAAATTATTGTAGGAAATATTTACTCTTAGAGATTGCTATTAAAACCAGCAATGCATTTGAGTACTGACAGAGGGTCCCTGTATATATCGAAGTGCAGTCCAGCTTATAAGTCTAAAGAAAACCTTTCTGAGATAATGAACTTATCACATTTTAAAAGTTGTTTTCAAATTGGAGTTCAGTCCTGCGCTTTTCGTTGTCGTGTAAACGGGAAGTGTGAGAGTTCTTATTTGTTCTGCGAGAGTATTTTTTCTTAAAAATGACGACACGTGGTTATATAAATGATCAAAATCTGGTTTGCTACACATGTGGGTCATGAACGTCAGTAAAACAATTACAGAATATAACTGCTTTTGTAAAGAAAACCTACTTTCAATATTTTGGCATTAAGTTAGGAGACCACGATAAATCGTGGTGCCCTCACAAAATGTGTCGTAGTTGTGTTTCAGAGTTGAAGAGTTGAGGAGTTGGAAAACGGAAAAAAAAAAGAATTCATTGCCCTATGGTTTCCCTATGATTTTGAAAAACCTACAAATCATGGACACGATTGTTATTTTTGTACAGATAAGGTAGCAGGATATAATTCTAAAAAACAAGAAAGATATTGTATATCCTAAAATCCCCTCTGCCATTCGGCCCGTACCTCGTAGTCCTGGTATTCCGGTTTCCTTATACCCTGAATCAGATACGTACATTGCCGTCTGCATCCAGTAGCACTGAAACTGAATCTCCAGTGGGTGATGAACCATAAAATTCTGATCATGATAGATGTTTTAATCAAAGTGAGCTTAATGACTTAGTGAGGGATATAAATTTTCCTAAAGAATCAGCAGAACTGTTAGGCTCTAGGTTAAAAGAAAAAAGTATTGGCTGAGGGTACGTATTTTTCATGGTACTAGCAGCCTGAGAAGGAACTTGTCCCTTTTTTTGCTGAAGAAGAAAATTTAGATTATTGCCACGACATCCCGGTTGTCTTAAAATGTTATAACAAACTATAATTTCCAAAGAGTGGAGGTTCTTTTTAGATTCTTCCCAAAAATAAGTCTTAAATGTGTTATGCTTCATAATGGAAACATTCATCCTTCCATTCCTGTAGTCCATTCTTCTGTTTTAAAGGATATATACGAAATTGTAAAGTTTTTGTTACAAAAACTACAGTACGAAAACCATATATGGTCAGTTTGTGGAGATTTCAAGATTATTGAACTATTACTTGGTCAGCAAGCTGGTTTTACAAAATACACTTGCTTCTTATGTGAATGGGATAACAGAGCAAGGTCAGAACACTAGCAAACTTAACAGTGTCCACATAGGACTAATTTAATACTGGGCGAAAAAATATAAGAAGTGAAACTGTTGTTGTGTCTACTTTCTATTACAGATCAAAATAATATCAACCTCTATAAGTTGGCAATGTCGCTTGTAAATAGAAACAAGCAACGATATAATCCCAATATTGGGCAAGTTTCCTTTTGTCGTTCTCCTTTCCCTATCCGATTAATACTTTAATTCTTTGGCGTCTTGAATAACTTTCTTCCAATTACTGTTTTTCTTCGAATTCAGTATTTTTTCTTCAAATAAACAGATCTTTTCCTCTTGAGAAATTTAGGTCTAACATTAGCTTGCAATTGTCATTACAGGAATCCTTCATCAGTCTAGATGTTATCGGTGTACCTTTTGTTACGGTGTTGTAAGCTTTTCCACTCTTGCGTAATCTCTTAATTACATTTATTTTCCATTCCTTAGGGTTTGTGCTACCCTTTTCCTCATTTTATTATCTGCCAAGCTTTTGGATTGCCTTCAATAAATCATTAGTAGCTTCACGATGTTCTTTGTCGTGGATAACAACTCGTAACATGATTATTTGTTCAGATCATTTTTTTCCTTTCTCTGAAGATATTTAAGAATATGTTCCATGCTTTTAATTGGAATCCACTACGGAATCATCAGAAGAAGAAAAATAATTCCCAGGAATATCAAAATAAAAAACACGAAAAAATGAAATCAAAGATAATCAATCCAATTATATAACCTAAAATGTGAATAGGCCAAAATAAATAATTGTAATGAGTATTCGAAGTACAATAAAAACCACACAAACATAGCCTGACAGCACCAACATTGACTATAGGAATAAAAAATAAAACACCGCACACCCCCCCAAGCCCCCCCCCCCCCCCCAGAAGGTTTAATATATTAGTCCTATTTAACATAATTAAAAACTCTCTAAATACACTGTATTAGAGTCAAACACATGAACGTAATCATGGATAAACTGAAAACATTCATATAAAACATTCAATTAATTAAACTATACTAAATATCTGACCTTAGTAGTGACAAGTCCACAGAATACCTTTATTACTTTTAAAATTATATACACTACCAAAAAAATTAGAGGAACATATATTTAAACCAAAACACGAGAATGAATATTGAAAAAAATTAATGTTTGATCCTTTGTAATTATAAATTGAAGATTGATGTAAAATTAGAATATAAATTCAAACAATATTTTCTTCTACAGTATTAGCAATACGAACAAGTTATCATTTTTAACAGAAACTAAAGTGGAAATTTGAGATTTACAATTTTAGGAATCAATGTTTCCATGGTTATTTCAACACCCAGTACATAGGTGTGTCTTCCGTGGGCCTCAATGACCACATTACACCTACGAGGCATGCTTCGCAGATGCCTTCTTAAAGAAACTTGTGAGATTCTTTCCCATGCCTCGGTGAGTGCATGTGAAAGTTCTTCAAGATTCTGAGGTACAGCAGGACGCTTACGAACAAGTTTTTCCAACTTATCTCACATATGCTCGATCGGATTAAGTTTCGGACTGTATGCAGGCCAGTCCATCATCCGAATTTGCCATTCTTGCAGGACATCTCTGGTAGCCTGTGCTGTATGAAATCTAGCATTATATTGCATTAGATGAAAATTAGGGTCCATACCATAAACAAAGGGTACGACATGTTGGAGGATAATGCCATTAACGTAAATATCAGCATTCATGCGCTGTGGAACAACGACAAGCTCTGTCCGGGACTCAATAGTAATCCCAGCCCAAACCATATCCGAACCACCTCCAAATCTGTCAAGTTCAGTAATTGTGGCTGGATCAAAACGATCACCAGGACGTCTCCATATAGGCTACGTGTAGGACCATCAGAACCTGTTAGACTAAATCTTGATTCGTCCGTGAATAAAACACCCTTCCATTGGCGGAGCTGCCAGTTGACATGATTCTGAGCAAATCGCAGCCGGGCATCTTTATGATGACGTGTAAACGAGAGGCTTTAAAGGGGATTCTAGACCTCAACCTTGCATTTCTCAGTCTATTTCCTAGAGTCTGATCAGAAATTAACATCCCTGTTGCTGTGCGTAAAGTATTTTGTAGATCTCTGGCTGCAGATTTTCTTCTGCACAAAGCTGATAAGGCAAGAAATCTATCCTGTACGTGTGTAGTCTTCTTACGACCTAGCCCGGGTCTCCTCTTGTATCCATGTGTCTCTTTCTATATCGCCTCCACAGCCTAAGGATGACGGAAGAGCTGACATCAAGAAACCTAGAGACATGGCGAATGGAAGGACCATCTTCAATCAATACAACTGCTGGTGCAACTGATGTTTCATTCAGATGTCTCATTGCTCTGTATTAGCTTCAGAGAACACAAAAATATCAATTCCCTACCACAGATTATTCTTCAAACCTGTTTTTAAAAAAATAAATCAATACGACCTCAATTTGGTTTCAGCAACTCTTGGAATTTCACTAACATATTCTGAGAAAAATTAGTAAAACCCGGAAGATCTTCAATCTGATTTTAAACAATACTTGAACTCAAAACATCTGACTCTCAAAAATTAAATTGTTACAATATTTATTTTGTGGCTTTGGTTTAAACATGTGTTCCTCTAATTTGTTTGAGTAGTGTGTGTGTGTGTGTGTGTGTGTGTGTGTGTGTGTGTATATATATTTTTTTTTCATCTCATACAATTAATGTTTACTATTTATTTGCTGTAAATATACTTTCCATGAAAACTCGCACGATAATATTATTACAACTAACATTCTCATTAATTGTGATTAAGTGGATTCAGATATCATATTCGACTATGTCCACCGCTGAGGTCTCGAGGTAGCGTTCTGCCTTGTCACTCAGCGGGCCCGGGTTCGTTTCCCGATCGGGACAGGCTCCTGTGTGAGGTTTCTTTCGGGTTTTTCCCCACCTGTAAAGACAAATGTTTGGAAGCGTAGGGTCCAACAGGCCCTGAAAATCATTCGGCCATCATCTTCATAATTATCATCTCCATCCTTTACCGGTGTGGAAAGCTTCGGGAAGCTACCACACGTATAATTGCCTAGTAAAGCTGCAAAACATAGCATGGAAATGCTATGATTGCAGTATAAGACCTGCCCACGGGCAGAATTACTAAGGATGGATGGATGGATGGATGGATGGATGATATTCAACTATATACATGTAATTTGGAAAAAAAAAAGGTGCGTAACAGACCTTGCCACATCTGGGAATTGAAAGAAGTTATATCTTCCCGCTAGCTTTACCACCAAATCTATTTCAGTTTCTGTCAATCTTATTAAATATGAAGTAGTCCACTTGCTCCACAAACTGCCAAGTTCTTACTTGTCACCATGTGTGGCAGGATTCCAGAAGTTTTCTCTCAGTACATCAGCGCTATCGTATTACAATATATTTTAAAACTGAATAAAAAATGTAAGAGCGGTTATTCCATCACAGGGCTATTAAAAAAACTTGTCAACAGTGATCTAACAGGAGGTTGTGTTTTCTGAAAAAAATACGAACAAAGTCGCGAGTGATTTTATCTAATGAAAAACTCAACCTCGCGTTGGAATTGGAATGACTATTTGGGGAATAATACAACGTCAGAAGCTAAACATATTTATAATGTTTAATATGTACCGAATGTGATGTTATGTATTCCGATCTTACTTCCGGGTGATTTCTAAGCCGGCTGTATTGATATAAATAGCACATATTTACTGTTAAATTTCTTTGGGCTTGGGAAAATCAATAACAAATGATTGCATGAAAAACAATTATTAACAATAATGCAGATGCACTATACAACATTTAATACTTTTTTAGAGGCAACATAACTTTGTTTTTTGTAATTTTTGAAGTTGTTTTCAGTGTGGGGGGGCATTTCTGTGCTGTACCATAGTGATCGTGATATTGTTGAATCTATATCCTTGTTACAATAAGTTAACTTGCGGAGACATCCCTCATTACGAACAGGAAGTGGCAAAATTATCAACAGAAAGAGGAAAAATTATCGGTCTATGAGTTAAATAGTCATCACAATCATTATGGGTTGATCATCTGGCCTGTTCCGTCCCAATTATTAAATTTGAACTCGTCACCCCTTCGTCGTTTTGGCTGTCCTACATTTCGTCGTCCATGGGTCTCTAGTTATACAAAATTCTTGAGATATGCTTTGGTTACATTCACTCCACATGTTGATGCCATATATATAACTGTGCGTTACACCTATTACATTCAGAATGTTTAATTCCTGTCAAAAGTCAATTTCGTTTATAACATAGAAAGGTGTAATTGATTAATTTAAACAATTTTGGTTTGTTGATGACAACTGCCATCACAGGTGCAATATTTTATTGTTTTAAATATTTAACAATAATCTCAAAAATGGTTAATAATATCTAAAAGAATTGACTAGCAGTGTATGTCCCACCAGTGCCCTTAATAGCTTCAATTCTATTATCCCAATTATTCAATTTGTTGTTTAGTTACGGTATTTTCCAAACCTCTGAGCCACGTACCATTATTAGTACAGCCATAAATATGTAGAACTTCAGAATATGTCTGTCCTTTATCTCCCTGACGAAGGTACTTTTAATTGTCTTTATTATTTCATTTTTTTTAATTTTAATGTATGTTTGCCAAAATTGTTTATAATTTCACATGCCAATGTGCAATCTGAATGATAAAAATGGTTCACTTGTTTTTATTGACTTATCATTAAGAAGTGAATATTTTTTAATGTACCCTTTTGTATTAAACTCGTGGTTGCAGGAAATAAGAACTGGAATGAGAGCAAGAGGACTGGAGGACATGGATTGGAGATATATATATATATATATATATATATAGAGAGAGGGAGAGAGAGAGGGAGGAGAGGAGAGGGAGAGAGAGAGAGAGAGAGAGAGAAAATGAATAACTATTGCAACTTCGCATTACTTTTTTACAAAATACATGGCATAATAGAAGTTACATATTTCTATTACTAATATAAAATGCATCTGATTAATTTAAATTAAGTTAGTATCGAATTCCATTATACAAGTAAGTCCTGAAGTACAGCACCGGTTCATACAGACAATTTCTATGAGAGATAGTTGTGGTCTATTGGAGGGAGCTTCTGTTTTCCGTTCATAAGGTCGCGTGTTCGATACTGCTCTCATGATTTTTTTACAGCACTACATATTTACACGAATTGTTTTCCATTGCACGACACACAACGAAATATATCGGATTTACTTTCTCAAATATATATGAGCTGTTTCCTTTAATTTATTTATTTCCATATATTCCATTCATAGTTATTCTGCCCGAGGACAGGTCTTTCACAGCAATCATAGCATTTTCATGCTATGCATTGCAGCTTTACTAGGGAATTATAGATGTATTAGCTTCCCGTTTCTTTCCACACCGGTAAAGAATAATGATGGCCGGATGATTTTCGGGGACCGTTGGGCCCTAAGCTTCCTGACATTTATCTTACAGGTGAGAAAAAAACCCGAAAAAATCTTACCCAGGAGCCTGTCCCGACTGTGAATATTTCCATATATATACAAATGTATTTATATAACGAAGCCTGCTAACATGTAGGCATTATGGACATTAACGACGTTATTAAATAATAATAAATAAAAATAAAAATAATATATATATATACTTGATCAGAAACGAACGTGGACCCGCGTCGTCGCATAAAGGACATCTTACCGACTGCTCCACTGAAGCGAACGATACGAATGCTGCATGAAGAGAGACTGTCGTCCGCTTTATGCTCAAACGAGTCAGAACATGTAACAACGTACTGGAGTGAATCGCTCTTCAATACTCTTAACTTTCCATCATCAAGAGCAGCCCTCATTTTTTTCAAAGGCTGTACCTTCTTAGGCCAGTGCCGTCGTCCGCAACTTGCAAAAAGATATGTATGCTTTTTGTCTGAAGGCCTTTCAGAATATCTATTCCATCATTAGCAGGTGTTTCTTCGCTACATTTATTGATGTTCTCGATGCTGGTCTTAATGAAGTGTTGTCCGTGACTTAAATAATGTACATATCTTAATTTTATTTTATTTTATGACTATCCATCTCAACGATTTTAAACACTGAATTTTATTAGTATTGATACTATTTCTTGCCAAATAGGATCACAATATTGTTAGAATGCATCCTAGTGGAGAAAACATGACACAAGGAGGAGGTTTCTCTATTTTGGTAATCAAAATTCGATAACTACCGAGGTGAAACACGACTGGGTTGTAAATCAAAATTCATTGAAACGTGATTGGTCATTGAGTCCCATTTAGGGCATGAGTTAAATAGTCAAGTAATCAAGGTTATTAAGTATAATTCCCTAAGAAATAGTACATTCGAAAGTTATCCTTCACATGAACTTTCGATATTTCCTAATACAAATTTTGAAAACTCTTCTACTAGCAATCATTCTAACTACGTTAACTACCCATTTGAATTTCCAAAAGGGGGAAGACAAGGAGGAGAGGGGAGGAGGGAGGAAGAGGAGGAGGAGTAGGGGAAGAGGAGGAGAGGAGGAGGAGGAGGAAGAGCAGAGGAGGGAGGAGGAGGAGGAAAGAGGAAGGAGGAGGAAGAGGAGAGGAGGAAGAGGAGGAGCGAGAGGACGGAAGAGGAGGAGGGGAGGAAGAGGAGGAGAGGAAGAGGAGGAGGATGATTAGGAAGAGGAGGACTAGGTAGGAGGGAGTCGGAATAGGATGGAGTAGGAGGGATGAGGATAGGTGGAGTATGATGATTATGTGAATAGGAGGGAGGAGGAGGAGTAGTAGGATAGTCTGAGGCGGATGATTATGTAATAGGATAGGATTATATTAGGAATAGTATTTATTATTATTATTAATAGTATTATTATTAATAGTATTATTATTATTTTATTATTATTATTATTATTATTATTATTATTATTATTATAAAAATACAAATTCATATATAAAAGAAAAAATGCAGGTACAATATTCAATATTAGATTTATAAAGAAGAAGAAACAATTAAATTGGTACGGACACATTAGAAGGATGGAAGAAGGAAGACTACCTAAGATAATCATGGATTGGGGAACCACAGGAAAGGAAAAAGAAGGGTAGACCCAAATATTACGTGGATTCAGGGAATCAATTAAATACTAAGAGGGAATGGGAAATAGAAGAAGATATATGGATGAACAGATAAGAATGGAAAAATGTGTTGAAACAAATGTGTAGTTAACTGTGAACATGGGTACCGGAAAAATGTATATTCATTGTAAAAGCCGGAATAATAAAAAAAAATTATTATATTAATATTATTTATTATTATTATTATTATTATTATTATTATTATTATTATTATTATTATTATTATTATTATTATTATTATTATTATTATTATTATTATTATACAATCAACATCAATGGCAAACACAAGATGGCAGTTAAATAATATATGATACACAAAACATCAAAGAATATCTTATTCTTTTTTCACTGCCAGACTTATAATTTATTGATATTTCATTTTTATTAGAAATTCAACTAACTCACTCACACACTGCCCCTATCGAACTCCTATGTTTATGCCCGCGCGGGCGTAAGTTCCCACACATTCTGAGCTTATTTATTCCAATCATCCCCTGTAATTTCTACTTCCCTCAAATCATGATCAATATTTGTGATAAATACATGGCTAATAAATCCAGTTGGGCCCATAACAATGTTATTCTCCTACAACATTCCTGGTCTACCAAATGGGCGTTTTCCCTCTGGTTTTCCTACAAGAAGCTTCCATGCACCTCTTTCAATCCCCATTCGTGCTACATGTCCTGACCATCGCAGTCTATGAGACATAATTCTTATTATATCTGGCTTCCTATAAAGACCATGTAGTTCACTGTTAAAAAGTCTTCTACATTCACATGTCTGTTCATGTCTCTTTGGTCCAAATTGTTTCCTAATAACTTTATTCTTCAATACTCGTAATCTCCTTTCCTCACTTAAAATAAGAGTACATGTTTCGTATCCATATAATATAATTGGGAGAATAACAGTTTCGTTTATTTTTAGTTTAACGTTTTTTGAAAGGGATTGGGACAAGTGTACCTGTAATGCATAGTAGCATGAATTTCCAGAATTGAGCCTGCATTTAATTTCTTTGTTCATCTCATTCCTGTTTGTAATTATTGTTCCTAGGTATTTGAATTTAGGCTCTTCTTCAAAATTTCCCTCATTTGTCAATAGCTGTCCATTTCCATTATACAATGTTTTTCTATATTAGAACACACATATAGTATTACTTATGTTTACTTCTAGTCCCAATTTCTTAGTGTTAGTAATAAATTAGAAACCTTTTTTCATTTTGTTGTGCCATTAATACTCAAAAAGAACAGCTATGGCATAAATATTCCTATGGCAATATTGGGCCTCGTTGTTACAACATTCCACGCCTTACGTTATTTGTGACTTCGAGAAAGAAATGCGACAAAGATCATACGCGTACTATGAGTTTGAATCTGCTGTCGACTTGGTCAAGATATCCGGATGTTTGTTTCTTGGTATTCCTCAATGCCTACATACCCAGGATAGACATATCTTTGGTCTCTGGTTTATCTGCCCCCTAATCTCAAAAGCTATTGGATTAGTGTTAAATTTATCATTACCTTTATTTGAATTCACTTTAATACCAATTGAAATGAGGAGCTGCTACTCAATATTATTTTGAAGCACAAATTGATGGCAATTCTGAAAGCTCTTCAATAGTGTCAATTTTATTGTAATTTTAATAGATATTTGATGAAATAAAAATTATAATAATAAGTAGAAATGCGCACACACCGTGCATGGAGATAATTACATTACTTGTCCTTACTATACGCTGCGATTGAATTCTGTCTCTTCAAAAAGCTCCTACAATTCCTGTACAAGAAGAAAAACAGCATACCGGAGGAGTTCTATGCAACGTGTACAACGCAAGATGGAACCTGGACGGAAGCTAATCGTGAAATGCTACAAGTGACAATATTAGCAATCCATGGCTTCCACCACAAGATATGCAGTAACAAGACCGTCCACGAACCAAATGACATGTGTTTGTGCATATTATGTCTAGAATTTTGTGACAGATACCACATTATAAAATGTAAGAAATAAAAATTATGTATATATGTTTAACCACAATGTATTTTTGCACAAGAATTCCGAAGTTAATCTTCGAATACGTTCAAAAGATGCCAAGTATGTCCCTGAAGCAAGAGGTCATTATTTCGAACATCTCTTGGAAATCACAGATTTTTTACGTAGAGTAATATTTACCGGCTGGCTAAACGGACGTAGAGTAGGCGTGCTGACCCATATTGATTCCGTGCTACGGTTGGTAGACTACTGGCGAACCCAGCTGATCTCACCTATAATTTTATTCAGATGCAATAGAATCTGGCGTGTACATTTTTTGAGTTACATTCTGATTTGTTCCCTATCGTACATTGCAATTCCTTAATACTAATTTCCCTACAATTTCATAATATATTTTATCGTGTTTTATTAACATCTGTAAGTATTTTAAAATAATTATAATTTACTATTCGAATTCCTGATATTATGACCTATCGTCTAAGTCTAAACAGGGTTATGATCGCGTTAGATCTCGCTAACATTAATTAATTATTATCAATCATTATTAAATTAGGAACTAACTATTCGCTTTAAAATGCGAGTACTTGTTCCGTCATATTAACAGCAGACTAGCTAAATAATTTTTGTTAAAATGCTATGACTTTATTAATGCTATTTCAGGCCATTTTGAAATGCATTACTGAAGCAGACATGCAATGAGAGCATATTTAATACATAGTATGATTATTAGATCTGGCGAACTGGTGTAAATCGCTTTGATAAAACTAGACACTGCAATTATATTGCTAGCTTAATGAATATGTTAGCAGCAGCACTTTTCAATGCTAACTTAATTGCACATTTAAAATAAAAATCATTTCATTTCTTCGACTTCCCTAAAGTTTTATTATCTTTGCTCATTTCAAAATCCATTCTTTTAATTTCAAAAGTTTAGCGGCTTCTCGTCCTACTCATCCCTCAACCCGTTCCCCATCTTCCGGATTTTTTTAAATTCATATATTCTCTCATTCTTCTAGAACTAACTTATGTAGAACTAAATATTCAAATTACAATTGCGAAATTCACAATTATTTGCTAATTAAGAGGCACAATCCAGATGAATGAAAATCATATCAACTTGAAGCAAATGATGAGTCACCCATAGATCGCAAGATTCTGTATAAGCTAAAATCATCAATTCTTAACTAACAATTGTATAACCGCTCAGAACATGGTTGTAACACTTTTTTTAATTCTATGGCACCGTGCCACGTGTGAATATTCGTTCGGGGAACAAGTTACTGCTAGCGCCATGTTGGCCAATGTGATAACACATGATCCTGCTAGAGACAATTACCAACACGTTTACACACATGCAAGGGGATTCCATACCAGGAATCCAACTACATTAGTTACGGTGAGAAAATGGGAATATTTAAAGAAAAGAAAGCTAGCAAAAATGAAATGGTTACACGAGCCAAATGAGGTAAATTTAGAGCAATTGGGTAGTGTTAGATGGGAAACCACCAAGTTATTAAAGAGTAGAAAGAGGGAATATTTGAGAGAGAAGATAAATGATCTTGAAATGAATGCAAAAAATAGGAACATTAGAGAATTATATCAAGGAATTAGTATAGATAAGAAGGGGTTTCAGGCTAGAACAAACATAATTCGGAATGAAAATGGGGATATGATTGCAGATTCTAGGAGTATATTAAATAGATGGAAAGGTTAATTTAATCAGCTATTAAATTTACATACAGAACAGGACATTGAGGAGGATAAGTTACAGACAGCAGAAATGCTACTCGCAGAGTCAAGTGCATTAGAGGTTGAAATGGCGATTGAAAAATTGAAGATGTATAAAGCATCAGGTTCAGATGAGATCCCAGCAGAACTGATAAAATCAGGAGGAGAAAAATTGATGGACAAGATACGCTGGTTGCTTAGTATGATTTGGGAAAAAGAAGCTCTTCCAGATGAATGGAAGGAATCAATTATCATACCAATGTATAAGAAAGGAGATAAAACTGATTGCAACAACAACAGGGGCATCTCATTACTTTCAACTTCGTACAAAATTCTAACAAATATATTAATAAGGAGACTTACTCCCTATATTGATGACATTCTAGGAGATCATCAATGTGCATTTAGAAGAAACAGGTCTACAACAGATCAGATTTTCAGTATAAGACAGATTTGAGAGAAGAAGTGGGAATATAATGGTACCTACATCAACTATATGTAGACTTCAAAAAAGCATATGATTCAATTAAGAGGGAGAAGTTATATAGTATCCTGCTGGAGTTCGGAATTCCTAAAAAGTTAGTTAGACTTATAAGAATGTCTCTAAATGGCTCAAAGAGTAGGGTGCGTGTAGGCAACAGAATTCAGACACTTTTGAAATCCAGAATGGGTTGAAGCAAGGAGATGCACTATCTCCTCTACTATTCAATTTTGTACTAGAGCATGCCATTAAATCTTTAGATAATGAGGAAGGCTTACAACTCAATGGTATTAATAAGCTGTTAGTTTATGCTGATGATATAGTACTACTGGCCGATAGCGAGGAGATACTAAAGGCCAACACGCACACACTATTGAGTAACACTAAGAAATTAGGACTGGAAGCAAATATCAGTAAAACTAAATATATGGTCACACATAGAAATTCAGTATATAATGGAAATGGACAGCTAATGACAAATGAGGGAAATTTTGAGGAAGTGGCTGAATTCAAATACCTAGGAACAATAATCACAAATAGGAATGAGATGCACAAGGAAATTGAACATAGGCTAAATTCTGGAAATGCATGCTATTATGCATTGCAGAGACTTTTGATGTCCCAACTCCTTTCAAAAAACGTTAAGCTGAAAATATATAAAACTGCTGGAGGGTCGAGGGTTCAAGTCCCATTGGGGTCAGGATTTTTAAACTGACCCACACCCTCTGGCGGCACTATGGCCCTGGGGTCGACTCAGCCCTCTAACGGAAATGAGTACCAGACGCTTGTTCTGGGGTAAAGGCGGCTGTCACGCAGGGCTGACAACCCGGCTGACATAAAGTGCCGATTGTCTAGAAAAAGTGGGAGCCTTAACCTCCTACTACCCCAAGGGCCTCCGGGTCTGTTGTGGGATTACTTTAACTTTATTATTCTACCAGTTATATTATATGGGTGCGAAACATGGACTCTTACTTTAAAGGGAGGAAAGGAGATTACGAGTATTTGTGAATAGAGTTCTTAGGAAAATTTTTGGACCAAAGAGAGATGAACAGACAGGTGAATGGAGAAGAGTACATAACAATGAACTATATGGTCTTTATAGGAAGCCAGATATAATAAGAACAGTTAAGTCTCGTAGACTGCGATGGGCAGGACATGTTGCGCGTATGGGGAATGAAAGACGTGCATGGGAGCTTCTTGCAGGAAAGCCAGAGGGAAAACGCCCAGTTGGTAGACCAAGAATGAGGTGGGAGAACAACATTAACTATGATTTGAGGGAAGTAGATTATACAGGGAATGATTGGAAAGCATTAGCTCAGGATAGGGATTTATGGAGAGCTTATGTCCGCGCGGCCATGAATCTTCGGGTTCGATTGTGCCTGTGAGTAAGTAAGTAAGTAAGTAAGTAAGTAAGAGAAAATGGGAATGTTAGTGTCAGATTGGTAAGTTAGTGTTAGTTTCTGCAAGTTAGGGTGAGAAAATGGACAAGTATGTACACCGGATTAGTTTAACGTTCACTTGTTTGTTAGCTAGTTTTCGTAATTAGTTAGCTACACTGTCTGCACAATGACTAATACTTATTTTACACTGCAAATATGCTGATACTAGGTTAATTTCAGCTGAACTTCTCGCTTCATTTTAAGGCATTTTTCGCCTTCATTTTTGTATGTATATATGTATGTATGTATGTATGTATGTATATATATATATATATATATATATACACACACAATATAATGCCTTAAAATGAAGCGAGAAGTTCAGCTGAAATTAACCTAGTATCAGCACATTTGTAGTGTAAAATAAGTATTAGTCATTGCGCAGACAGTGTAGTAATCTGAAGTAATTATTCACGTACTGCAACAATGAATTGTTTTTTTTTTCGTTTCAATTTATGTATATGGTATAGTAGCATAGAATATATAGGCCTATATATTTTTATCAATTTGAGTTTTACGTGAAAAAAAAATTAGTTGCACATCTTATCTTTTTCCATGTAAAATCAACTTTGGGAAAATAATGAGAGTTGTGACATCTTTCTGGGTGGCTATTCGAAAAAAAGTTCACATAGGGCCTACATCATCCGAAGTTTTGCAAGATGAAATTGAATTCGTGAATTAAAGAAGAACGTCATGTTACTTTCAAACGACTATTCTTTACATATTTGTAAATACTCCGAAAAATAATTAGTCTATTTCTGTAAACCACTTTACTAATTCGTCTAACTGAATACACGATAAAGTGCCTAACTATGCCTATGATTCTAGATCGTATTAATCTCTATTCCTCGCCTCTTGTTTCAGCTATTCAATTCTAATTCCTCTTCTCCACTATTAAAGGCTGTCCACCTCACAAAATGTTTAAATACAACGGAATTTTGTAATTACACCCTCTGAATTAAGTACGCAATATGACGTCTAATATTCACATAGTTGTATCAAGACTCGTAGGTCCAAACAGGATTTACCAGTTTGGTAAATTGGCTACCCGTCAAATATATCTCGCCGATTACTAAGTATTTGAATTATTTAGCTGTGTTTGAAAAACGCAATGAACATTGTTAGTACACATTTGGTACTCATTTGCTTTAGGATGGAATGTGGCTAACGAGTTAACGATGGGAAGTGATGGAATAACAAATCGGATTGCCTCTATGCTGATCCATTTCACATTTTCTTCTGCAATATCTTAGATAATATAGGAAAACTGACATATCTTAAGTTAAACAGCCCGCTGTAGGGGAGGAAACGAACGAAAACAAACCAAGTGAGGAGCTAGTAAAACAGCAGGGAAAAATCGTATATTTAATCCAGAAACGTTGACCTTCAAGTCGCCAAATCAAATGTTTACTTTTTGTCCTTAATGTTCGGTATATTTTGAGAATGTGTAGTAATTCTATTTTAATACGTCTACCCTACACCTGACGTCACTGCACATTAACCATACAGCGGGTTGTTTAACCGAGCATGTAACAGTACAATCTATTTGTAGACTATTAGACATTTTTTTCCGAATTGCATGTATTTTATGTTACTAAATTTATATTGAAGTCCACGTATGTGGTCTTAGGGTAACGTCGTTGCCTCGTATGCAGCGTTCGATCCGTGGTCGAGACAGGTTTACTGGGGGAGGCTTTTATTTTTTTTTCCCTCACCTGCAAGACAAAATGTGAGACAACTTTAATGCCCAAATGGCCATCCGTATCACATTCGTCTTGTTTTGTATGAATGTGTGAGTGAATGGTGCGTCTCGTCTTAAATGTTCGACTTTGTATCGAAGATGGTCCCTGACACTGAGCTGATCACTCATTAAGGGAGGCTCTCCATTTCCCTGTGTGATCAAATAAGCAATTACATCATCTATAGTTTCAAATCCTCTCCCAACAGGTCGTTCCCCTTGCGAATCGGGTGGGTGAGACACGTAAAAGTACCTAGCTTACATGGGAGAGGTTAAACTATGTAATGTGATAGAGAGAAATTAAATCGAGTAGGTCTATTATTTTAATTCTACCTTATTCTTAATTTTAATTATGTAGGCCTAATTATAGCCTATTACATATACTATTAAATAGATTCATTATTCCCTGAAAGATTTCTCTAGAAGATATTTAACAACAAGATACAGTGGAAAGAACATGTAGAAAGAATGGAAGAAAGTAGATTACCAAATAAAATCTTCCATATTTTCCAAGAGGAACAAGAGATGTCGGACGTCCTCGGAAGAGATGGTCTTAGATCTATTAGTGAAGACAGAACTGGCAACTCTTGCCTAAACCAGGAAGTGAAGAAGAAGATTTCTCTAGTTATTAATGAATAAGCTTTGTTTTAAAACCGTTTACTGACAGATTCCTTTTATTTAACGTCCCTTGGGAAAGAAGTTGTGATACAAATGGAAATATGTTAATGTTGGTGTCGTATCGAATTTATGTGGTATTGCTAAGAATACTATCAATTACACAATAGAATCAACTAAACGGAATAATTCGGCGAAGTCTCTTCAGAAATAGTCGAAAACTCAATAAATATGACAAAAAAGTAAATAAGATTGAGTGAATGATAATGCTTTTAGGTACAAACTTACATTTAAGCGACCAATACTTTATCTAGAATGCGAGCCGGAGAATCTCAAACCCCAGACGTGCCTGCACTACTTGCTGGAAAACAACTGGTTTGAGATTCCTTTAGCATATCGCACTGTTCAACATTTCAACATCTAAATCACTTTTTGCTTGAAAATGTTTAGTGTTCAGTTAAATAATTTACTTAAAAAGCTGCTGCAAGCTAAAGTATGTAACATTCTTATTTGTACAGTCGAAACTTTTATAAACAATAATTCATATTCCTTTAAATGTAGATTATGAAGAAGCCGATACCGTTAAATCGGTTTTGTGTATTTATATATTATCTAATAATAGAGAAATACATAGTATATTGGTGCAACATTATAGATTACTTCATGTTCTTATTAAATTTAGAACAATGTTTATAATACTGCAACAGTTTTATTTGTACACTATAGCAAATCCTTGATGAACACAATACTTACGGTGTTACTAGACGTAAGAGATGGTTAAATCCAGTCATTTGTTTACTCCTTTATTCAGTAGAGTTCAATATGAATAAAGGAAAGGAGCTAGAGAACCAACTTAAAGAAACAATAATTAATGTAGCATTGAGAAAAAATAGGATCAATGGTTTAATAAACCCCTATACTGTGTGAAATATCTTGTTAACAAGTTCAGAAACAATGGTTTCAAACTGACAAGGTTCCAAGGAAGCCAAGGACAAAGTCTCCTGAATCAGAGAGAGAAGAAACTTTCATTATCAGGCAAGTAAAAAGTTACCCTAGAATACGTGTACCTAGAATCAAGCAATTATTGGAAAACAAGTATCACAAAGAAAAGTATCCACCCAAACAGTCAGTTCGCGTTTTTTGGCAAGAATGGATTATCGAGGCAAGATTCCCTAAGAGAGAGCCCACACGTAAACAAGAGGAACCGTACAGCAAGACTCAAATTTCCCAAGGGGCATCTGGACAAGAGCTAAGAGTTCTGGAACAATGTGATACGGTCAGACGAAACGAAAAAATATATTTTTGTATCCGATGGGATAAACTGGGTATGGAGAAAGAAATATATTGCCTATGAAAATGTGAATACTATTCCTACAGTTATATATGTAGGAGGATCCATTCTTGTTTGGGACTGTATGTTCTCAAAGGAAGTGGGTGCTATCCACTTCATCGATGTTACTTAGGAACCAGTGGCTCTAAAATGACGTTCTGAAAAAAGAATGTGAAACAAAGTGCTCTAAAAATGGGAATGTCTGCGTCTTATGCGTTTCAGCAAGACAATGACCCAAAATATACAGACGATATTAAAAAACGATAGTTGATCTGGAACGTCCCCAAGCAGATAAGAACGTCTTCACAATCTCCAGACATAAACCCCATTGAGCACTTGTGGGGAATTCTAAAAAGAAAGGTTCGTCAATTGAACGTTTAATTTAGAAATGATATAAAGAGTGTTAATTTGGAAGAATTGGGGGAAAATTACAACAGAAACATGTTTCAAATTAGTACAATCAATTGGAAAAATATGTAGAGTTATTATTAAGGCCAAAGGACATTGCACAAAGTATTAAGTATTTGAGTTGTGTAAATAAGTTCATAATATTTGTTAATTATTTCAAGTGTACAAATAACAACGTTGCACAAAATAGTAGAACATTGTTTTATAATTGACTAGCTAATACCCGACGTGCGCTGCTAGCCAAAACAAATGAAAATTAATGTGTTTTGTGTTTAGTTGAATAAGTGTATAGAAAACTAATTATAAATTTATATTTTTAGACACCCCGTGTTGATTACCCGGCGTTGCCTGGGAATCTACTTATCCTGATCTTCTTGACATAAAAGAGCTGAAGTACGAAAATTAATATGTTCTACGTTTAGTTAAATAAGTTAGAGGAAAAATTCATATCGTAATTATTTTTAGATACCCCGTGCTGTTTACCCGGCGTTGTCCGGGAATTTACTCATCCCGATCTTCTTGGCATAAGTGAGCTTACAAACAAAAATTAATGTACTTCTTATGATTAGTTGAATACGTAAAATGAAAAATAATTATAAAGGCATATCAATTATTTTAAGATTCCCGTGTTGATTACCCGGTGTTGCCCGGGAATCTACTTATCTCGATCTTGTTGGCATAGCTAATTGAGCTAAAAGACAAATTTCGTTATTGTGAATTATCCGTTAAAGAATACCCGTCATGTGCTGCTATGCTTGCACAGGAATCTATGCACTTGTCTCTATCTTCTTCGCATCAATGAAGACAAAAATGGTTATTGTGAGTTATCCGTAAGTGATAAACATGTGCTGTCGCGGAGTTTTTTGTAGAGCTTCTTGAGATATTCGATTCTGTGTACATTAATTTTGTGTATATGTTAATGTTTTAGGCAGCGTAAACAATTTAAGCGTCGAAAGAGCTACTTTTTTCACGTTTTCCACTACAAAGGGCGATCTTTAAGGATGTAGGAGTTGAATATCACAACTCTCTTATAGCCAATGTTCATCCCGGGATTCTCTTAAACATTTTGCAAAAGGTCCTATCACAATTGGATCAACGGAATGGCCGCGCATAAAGTACAAACAAACAAACATTCATTTTTATATATTTTATATATTAATTTTGTTTGAAAATTTGTGAATTTAGTCTCTAGTTTATGTTTCTGTTGCATTAATGAATATTTATTAAGAAATAAAAACGAAACAATATATTATATTTAGGCCCCTAAGTGTAAATCTGCTATATTTTATTAAATATCCAACTGTACAAATATAAATGTTAGATATTGCATTTTCATTATAGATTAAATAATTAGTTCATAGCCTAAAAAAGAGCTATTCTATTCCAGCAGTCCACCTGTGATTGCTGCAACAGAGAACAAGTGACTTCTAGCGCTATATTACCCAAAAAAGTACATTTTCGCTATCAGATTTAGGGATTTTATATATTTATTCACTCCATACTAATTTCTAGTTCCACATAATATTCTGTACGAATTTTATATCGTTTGGTGAGAAAATGGGCAAACTTAGATTACCCCATATTAGTTTACAGTTTGAGTGATAATCTGGCATCCCATATGTTTGCTATCCGGTTTGAATAATGTACGTTTTCCATTGTAAATATGGCGATTATATGTTAAAATCGCCTCAACCTCTCATCACATTTAAAGTAATTTCTCGCCTTTTAAGGGTAAAAATCAATATGTTCTGCACATTTTCCCCCAGGTAATTATTCACAGGGGAATGCCGCGCCGTAGCATAGTTGGTTATGGCAATACACTATAAACGGGAAGATCGACGGTTCAAGTCCCGGTGGAGTTAGGATTTTTAAACTGACCCAAACCTTCTCGTGGAATTATGACCCTGCAGTCGTCTCAGCCTCTAACAGAAATTAGTGCCAGACCCCTTGTCCTGGGATAAAGGCGGCCGTCATGCAGGGCTGATAACCCGGCTGACATCAGTTACCGATGGTCTAGAAAAAGTGAGATCCTTAATCTCCTACTACCCCAAGGGTCTCCTATGGCCTGCAGTGGGGTCACTTTACATTTACCTTTAAATCACTCACATACGGTAGGCCTCAACAATAATTTGTGAGTTTTCTCTTTTTTCTTTATGTAGGTGGAGTCCTGACACAAAATCTCCGAAAACAAAAACACGTTTACTGTGACTAGAAAGAATTTTCATTTTTTTCCCCCATTGACTAATTGATCTTTGACCATCTTCACTACTTATCAATATTTAAGATGGTTCTTCTTTAGAATAATTTATCCTTGATTTTTGAGTTTATTGTTATGAATTATGTCACGCGCCGTAGCCGAGTGGTTAAGGCAGGAAGCCTTGGCGCAGAGCTACGGGACTTGCGCTGGTTCGAGTCTCCATGGGGTAGACATTTTCTCATGGTATTTCGGCTAGTATGGGACCGGTGCCCACCCAGCATCGTGAGGCATTTGGGTAGCTACAATAAGTAGCGGCTCCAGGTTGAGAAAACCAGCTATAAACGGCTGGGGGACTCGACATGCTGACCACATGTCACCCCAACACTGGCTGATGATCATCTACCTCTGTGATTGACACATGTGGATATTAGGCCAGCAGCCGGCTGGTAGGCTAAGGGTCATCTAGGCCTGTCGTGCCAGGAGGAGTTATGAATTATAAGTCTTCTTATGTATTTACTAACATTTTAAATATTTTTTGAATTTATTCAAACAATTTTTATAACTTTATTTTAGAATTTTTAAGTATTTATTCAAATACACATATTGTGATGGTGACTTGCTATTTTCTCCAGAGAGTATATGATATAGTTGGAACCAGTGGGTTATCGATGGTTGCGATTATTAAGGACTAAAAAAAGGGGCGTTTCATGGGATCCACCCTAGGTTAGAGTAATTGAATAAGGTTAAGTGTGAGTCAGTTAGTTAGCTTTTAGGTTCGTTACGTTTTAAATGTGTCTAAATACATAAAACAAAATAAAAAGATAAATCGAAACAACAATAATTATCGATATGTGGCTCGATGATGGGTTATCGCTGGCTCTATAGGAATATGAAAATATATCACGTAAATTAAAGTGGAGGATCCCCTTTAAGCTTATTAAAGTATGTCTTATCAAAGTATGGCTAAATTATATGTAAAATTTGTTTTGTTATGCATAATATTTCATAATGTTTATATCACTGTGATATTTAATCTCATTTAATGTTGATTTTATGTTACATATCAATGCATATTTTTGCATCAGTGTTATTTTTTAGGACACAGACATCCCAATCCTAGCGATAAATAAATATGAAGGGAAAACTGCACTTAAACGTACGTGAAATATTTCCAAAGTCCTTTAGAAAAACAGTGTGCATACGCCAGAGTTTATAGAGCCAGCGATAACCCACCTTCGAACCACATATTGATTATCATCCTCGATTTTTATTGATATAGTACTAAAGTTCAAAAAGCTTATGCTAGATGACAACACGTCGCTATGAAATTTTAAATGGCCAATCTTTGCATTAAATTCCCATATCGATGTTAATTAAATGTACTAATACTATTAAAATTACCAAATGTTTATTAAAAATGGGTGTACACTTACTTATCACTCCCAAATGCCGATCCAACCAGCGATAACCCAAAACAGCAATAGAAAAATCAGACTAAATAATGTACTCTGTGGATAAAATAGCAGTTAGCATCACAATATCGTCTGACAGTGTCATAATATTGTGATTTGCGTATTTAAATAAATACTTGAAAATTGTCTAATAATGTTATAAAAATTGTTTGAAAAGTTTAAATATTAAAAAATGTTAGCAAATACAGAATACGAGCTATAGTTTACAACAATAAACATAAAAACCATGAATAAGTAGAAGTGCAGTTCAGCCCGGTGAAGACTTCACGGTTACATTGTGTGTTATTTTTGTAAGCCTATTTTAATTTAAGAATGAACTTATATATTTAATATGTAGCCTAATAATAACGTGGCTATTAAAAAGTAAACTATACTGATGAACTAGGTAACAAATAGTTCAGAGAATTGTTATTCGTAGTAATAAAGTTCTAATTAATAGTGTAGTTCAAATCGGCTTAATTACTGCAACTTATATTTTTCTTCTATGTTATTTTGTCCTATCTCATTTTATAGGTTTACAAGCCGAAGCCACGGCGAATCGCTTTTAGTCCGATAGAAATATAGATTCAACCAAGCACTACATAGACACTAATTTCTGATTTTCCTGGATGTATGGTCTGCAGGGTGCCGCCGATGAAAGCGAGATAAGCTCATCACAAGAAAAGCAATAAACACACTGATCCCTGAACACGACGGGTGTATATTTCGTGCCACCATCTTTGAAGATAGAAACTTTAGTGACCTCGCCACTTGGATATGTGGCTCGAAAGTCGCATAATGCAATTACACTGGCTGTAATTAAGGCAGCATCACATTTAGATTACTAAATATCCTAATGTCATGAATTATACAAAATTTCATCGTACTTATATTAGACAAGTACAAGTTGAATATCGTGTCTTAAGTGCACAGAAACATTGAATCAAATATAAAGCACAGGAGTATAGACTACTATAACTAAAATTTGGGTTTTATATCCGTAATGATTAATTTAAAAACTGAATACTAAATAACCCTCTAGTATAATTCAGCTAATTCATATGTTTAATCAGAAAATGGCGTTAAGATATTGAAACATACCTGAATATACTCTTTCTGGTTTTCTTCTTCTACCTTCAAGGTTAAATACGCACACAAAAACACTAAAATATTATCAAGAATAATAATACAACTTTTATAAAATCACTGGTCCAGTAAATATATAAAAATAAACCGGAAATCATTAAGCCTCACGATTCCAAGAGCGTTGGAACATGACTCCGCGTTATCAAAAGCCACTAACAAATATAAAAAAACAAATGAGCACTACTATAGATGTCACTAGCGAAGGAGGTGGGGAGAGGCATATGGCAAAGTTGGGAATACAGTTATCGCTTAGAATGCTTGTTCCTCAAACGTCTTTACTTTATAAAGACTATGACGAGTTTTATTAGTATAAAACTTGGAGGTTATATTGTAGTCCAACACAACATCTTTACAAAATGGCTGACTATATAAAGTTATATTTACTTACATATTAATCATTTCACTTGTAGCCAATCCGCTGGTACTGCTGTCTGTGTACTAGGTTCGAGTATAAAACTAACCCACTGGCAATATCGAACCTGGAGGTTCATGGCCGCGCGAACAAGTGGTTCCATGCATCCCTACACTGAGCTAATGTTTTACAATCATTCCCAGAATCATTTACCCTTCAAATAATAGTATATGTAATGTTCCCACCTCATTATTGGTCTACCTACGGGAAATTTTCCCAGTGTCTTTTTTATAAGAATTTTCTATTCCCGTCTTTCGTTCCCTCATTTTTTCCACTGCCAAAAGCAGTCTATGAGACTTAACTGTCCTTACTACATCCGGTTTCCCATAAAAATTGTAGTTCACTGCTATGTACTCTTATCCATTTATCTATCTCTCCGTCTCTCTTTTGTCCAAATATTTTTCTAAGCACTTCATTATGAAATACTCGTATTATTTTCCCATTTCTTAAAATAAAAGTTCCAGTATAGAGTTATAAATTTTTCATTTTCTCTATTTAAATTTCTGAATACACTTTACTCCCATATATTGTATTTTAGTGTCCTTGAATCCGTTCTACAATCAAAATCACGGCCGCATTTTTATTAGATTCTTACAAGAAACCTAAACAATACTGAATGAGTATAATGTGTTCCACAATTACGACCGGGTTTTTATTGAAGGACACATTTTCTTAAAACATAGAGTAATGTATATACTATTATACTCGTACTTCAATCCTAAACCTAACTAAAGTAATTTGTTTATATATTGCAAGAAGTAATATTAAACTTCTATAAAGTTGGTGATATTATTCTGAATATTCAATAAGTAACACAAACGTATTTTGAGGTTAGTAAAATAAATATATTTCTCCATATCTTCAGTAACTGAACTGCCTCGTGACTTTTAATCAGCTGTGAATTAGCATACCAATTTTAACGTTTTGATTTTCTATGAGTATATATGAAATAAACGTGGAATTAATAGTTAATATATTCTTTGAAATTTTCAATGAACACAAAAAGCCGTAGTTCGTTTTATTAAAAACTTTATACTGTCGTTTAATATATTCTTTTTCTTTATCCAAGTTTTACTGTTAGGCATATAGGCCCATTGCGATCTCACTGATGAATTTTGTATCCAGCGCTTCCTTGGACATCCCAGAGATCTCTTCCCTGTTGGACAATAACGAAGTATGGCTTTGGGAAATCTCTCCGATCTCATTCGCCGCAAATAATTCATCCAGTTGTTCTGGTATTCACATGTGTACTTAATAACTGGTTCTAAATGTAGTTTATTCAAGATATCATCATTGCGTCTGTAATCCCACTTCGTATAGCCTGCTGTGTATCTCATGAATATAATTTCACTAGAAGTTATCCTGTTCTCCTCTCCTACCCTCAAAGTCCATCCCTCACTGCCGTAGCAAAGTGCATGTCTTGCTCAAGTTTTGTATAACGGTACTCTGATATCTCTCTGGACTAGTGAAGGTTTCATTACCGGATGTATTATTCCCATGGTTTTATTAAAATTAACAATTTTATTTGATATATCCATTTATCCAAATCTGTTAATGTGTATCCAAGGTAGGTAAATTAATTTACTATTTCTAGTATTTTCGAATCTATGCAAATTTTGGTACGTACAGGGTATTTTCCTTGAAAAGCTATCAGTTTTGTTTCTCTGTATTGATTTTGATATTATAATTGATTGCTATTTTATTAAAAGTATAATACTGAATGTTGTAATTCGTCCTCTGTGGGTGACCCTGATGCTATATCATCTGCAAAAATAAAGTATCTAATTTCACATTTTCTATCCAATTGTATATGTCCATGATGTTGTCCTCTCCATCCTTTAACTATCTGATTCTTATAAATGATAAATAAAAGTAGGGTAGAGGGCATCCTTGCCTCATTCTTGTGTGAATTTTCGGTTATTATGATAGTCTACTGTCATCTCCTATTGCAATTAAATTCTATTATAGTTAATTATAACAATGCTTTAACTTCAATTAACACAATGAGCCAATTTTCATTTAATCTTAAAACGTTAATTATTTAATTAAAACTCGTTTAAACTATTGGATTAAACATTTTACTGGTGACATGCCGTAATTTTGGTCTTCTATATACTTTCATGTTTTGTCCAGAACTGCGGCAGACATCCTCAGAAAACTGTAAAAAATATATTTGATATTCCGAGAACACTATAGAAAAATGGCTACAATTCGAAATAGCGAGTGTGAATTTAAAAACAAGTTAATAAATATATCATATAAAACATACTGTTCCGATAATACTGACACTGGTCGTGAAATTCTACGCGACAGAAGTAAAATTATAAATAATAATAATAATAATAATAATAATAATAATAATAATAAAATTATTTTTATATTTATTATTTGTTATTGTTTTCATTAACGATAATAGAAATTAAAAAAAATAGTAATGGTGGTATAATTATTCCATCACCATCGTCTCGGGGTAATGTTGTTTTTGTACGCAGCTGGCCTGGTTTCGAACCCTGACCATCAGAAGTTTTCTATGTGAGAATTTATTCTGGGGTTTTCCTCACCTGGAAGAAAAAGTCTAGAAACGTTAAGGTCCCAAATGGTGCCAGAAAATTATTTGGCCATCATAATCATCGCCCATACAATACTCACCCTGTTTAGTATGAATAACATGTCGCAAATGTCCATGTTCCCTGGAAGGTTGCCCTGGCATTGAGCTGATCACTAATCCAGAGAGGATCTATATCTCATCTTCCTATATGGCAAAAACTGCAGGCATGTGATTTAGAATTTAAACATCTTCACCCTACGGTTCAAGCCCTGCAAGTACCAACGAGGAAAGCTATAGAGGTTAAACTATGGCAGGGAGAGCGAGAGAGACTTTATGTTAAAAATCACTTTCATTTGGGTAAAGAGAAGCATAAGATAAATTAAATAAAACCACTATTTTTAGTGGAATTAAACCCAATGTATACAACTAGGAAACGACACACACACCCAATCCCAAGGTTGAGATTTTTAAAAAATCCTTACTCCGCCGGGAATCGAACCGCCGGAGAGGAAGGTAGGGACTCCACCGACTACGCCACAGTGACGGACAACAAAATTACTATTAAGATCAAGTGGGAAGTACCGTCACATATGGAGCTGAAAAATGGAAATTCAACAAAAACTTAGAACAAAAACTTATGTTAATGAAAATTGGATTTCGTGAGGAGAGCAGCAAGATATTCAAAATTAAAAAAAAAAATAAAATGAAATAAAATAAATAAAAATAAAGCCATACGAGAAAAATGTAACATTAAATATTCAATAACAGATTATATAACATATAAATAATTTAATTGATATGAGCATGTATGATGAATGCAAGAAGAAAGGTTACCCAGAAAATAATTGAAATGGTACCCATCTCAAAAAAAGGGAAGGCCTTGAAACTCGTGGATGCAAGAAATAAGAACTGGAATGAGAACAAGAGAGCTGGAGAAATGGAGTGGATGGATAGGCACCAGTGGAGAAAGAAAATAAATCTTTAGGAACAGAAAGATGTGTAAACATTGAAAACCTTTATATAAATAAAATAAGATTAAATCTAATAGCCTAATAATGGTCGCAACTTTATGTTCTGATAGCGGCTTGCACCCAACTGGGATATGTAATTCGGATTAAGATTATGGATAGACAGAAATCTGCTGATACTTTTGTAATATTCACATTTCTGTCTATACCCGTATATCTCCATGTGGCGCGAAGGTGCTCTCTTGCGGGAGTTACTTAACCAAGGCAATTTAGTTAAGCTTATTTCATACAGATGCCAGCGAGTAACAAGTGGTTAGCTCATCGCCTGAAAGAGACGCCTAACTGGCACCTAAAGTATTACTCGAGATGGGTATAAAAAGAAGCGAACAAATTTTGCTGCACGTCCAGAGGTTCAAATTTATTCTTTGAAGGTATTTTACAAGTCCGAAAATCTCTTGAGAGTCCCTTGGATATTTTATTCTCATAAAAGAAGTTAAGCCTTACACCGGGGCGGGTGTTAAAAACCGCGACCCACGGGATCAGAAGGAAGAACCGTAACACCTGTACCATTGTGGCCAATTTTAAGATGCACCTGAGGTAGCAAAAGTAACTAGTATTGCTACTTGATGAGCTCAGTTTCAAATAATCACGTTAACCGCTGATTATTTTGAGAAAATATAACATCTTACTTCTATTTAACGGTCCACGCTGATGAGGGTTCGACCCTCAACAGGACTTGGCATAAGATTTCGCCCGTTGGGCGACACCCCACGCTAAATGAGGTCCACGCCGTTGACTAACTGAGCTGGACCAGAGCAGGGTGAGTGCTTGTGTAAGATCAATTTATCAAATGATAAATCACACATGGAAAAAATATTTTTTCTCTCTTAAAAAAGAAAAGTATTACAAACAGCAGGAGCAGATCCAAGAGCATTTGTTATGTTTTCCAGATGTACAGCCGCCATCTAGTAATCTAGCTCGATCTCTTAATTCTATCTCCGACTTATGATTTCAAAATTAACCTTCTTTATAAAGAACCAATTCTTCCAACTCCACAAAAGTTTCTGAATTGCCAGTTCAAATAAGAAATCTGATCCCTGTACAAAAGTTTCTAACATTACCTAATAATTTGTAACTTACATTTACCTAACGATTAACAAAACTAAAATTATGGCATTTCATGGGAAGGACCCCATACAAAGTAAAATCTGTCTCCAGAATAAAATTTTAGAGAGATCTAATCAATTTAAATATCTTGGATATTATTTCTCTATCTGGGATGAAAATGATATCCCTGAAAAAATTACTAGTTATAATAAAAGTTTGCCAATTATTAATCAAGTTATGAAACCATCCCTTGTACAAAAAACACCAGATTATGTTTATATAACACTTTGGCTAGACCAGTGTTGATCTATGGTAGTGAAGCATGGACACTAAAAAGACAACACGAAAGCAGAACAACGGCTTTTGAAATGAGATTCATGCGCAGAACAGCGGGTTACACCAGACGGGATCGGAAAAGGAACACCGATATCTTAAAAGAATTGAAGACTACGCCAATTTTGGAATATATTAAACAGTACCAACTAAATTGGAAACACCATCTAGAAAGAATGAGTTCAAATCGGATCCCCAAAGCTGTTTATAATTATATACCAAGAGGACGAAGATCACTGGGCCGTCCTATGAAACGCTGGAGGGAAAATTTTCTATAGGATTGTAACAGGCCTTGGCCTAATACTTGGAAGGAAGGAAGAAGAAGAAGACATTTACCTAACGTAGCTGTTTTCACGTCATTCATATTAATATGTGTAGAAACTAAACTCTACTCTATGGCGCGATAAGTCTAGAGGGGACCTGGCTTACCAATCGGCTGCTAGTTTTGCATCCACATTTGCCATTTATAGATGTGGACGATCATTCAGCCAATACTGGAGTAACGTATGGTCAGCATAGTGGGTTTCCCAGCTGTTATAACTGGTTTTCTCTGCCTGACGCCACTAATTATTGCAACTAACCAATTCTGTGTGGTACCGGTTCCATACTGGGCGAAAATCCATGAGAAAAATTATTTTTCCATGGGAACTGGAATCAGCGCATCACCTATAGCTCTAGAAGAGGGGATGATATAAATCACTTGGTTACGGCACCGAATGATAATACATATAGGCTACGTCTGCTAAATACAGAGTACTGTGTAGTTATAGTTTAATGTATGTAATAAGTTACCGGCGATATTAACTATTATTATTACTATTATTATTATTGTTGTTATTATTATTATTGTTATTATTATTATTATTATTATTATTATTATTATTATTATTATTATTTGTTACCATTATTTTATCCGGTTTACTTGTATTGGGCTTTTTAGCATTGCTTACTTTTTGCAATGAGCAGAAAGCTGGCCTACTGCATCAACCTTCAACCTGCAGGACAAGGGATATTTTTTCAGGTTTCCTACCGTAGCCTTTGTCAAACCAAGGACGAACTACAGGGCAGCAATATCTGTAACCCTTGTCAGGGGTCCCTACTGGTTACTATCAACTGGAATGGTTGAACCCAATTTTTTTAACGAGGTTGTTACTCCTCCCCTCACTCTTTTTTCAACCTGGCTTCGGGGGACTGCAGGATAGTGACTGGAAGGATAAAGATGAATGGAGGAAGAGAATTAAAACTTAATATTAGGCACAGGAAAATGTTGTAGGCCTATACATTTAATACCTCTTAAATAATAATAATAATAATAATAATAATAATAATAATAATAATAATAACAACAATAATATTAATAATAATAATACTAATACTACTACTACTACTACTACTACTACTAATAATAATAATAATAATAATAATAATAATAATAATAATAATAATAATAATAATAATAGTAATAATAATAACAATAATTCATCCATAGTAATTCTGCCCGAGGGCAGGTCTTTCACTACAATCATAACATTTTCATGCTATGCTTTGCAGCTTTACTAGGGAATTATACGTGTGGTAGCTTCCTGTTGTTTTCCACACCGTAAAGGATGATGATGATGATGATGATGATGACAGGGATGATGATGATGATGATGATGATGATGACAGGATAATTTTTGGGGAACGTTGGGCCCTAAGCTTCCTGACATTTGTCTTACAAGTGAGGAAAAACCCCGAAGAAATCTCGTCCAAAGAGCCTGTCCCGACCGGGAATCGAACCCGGACCCGCTGCGTGATAAGACCACAGCGGTGGACATATAACATAATAATATTATTTTTTATTGCTAATGAACCCATGTAGGACTACGCGATGTACTTAGAGGCGTTTCCTTTGACTCCATACTTTCCTCATTGTTTCACTATGGGCTTTCCTTCTCTCTTCTGTCCATGTTGTCCCAGTTTTTTTCTTGGGTTTATCATTATTATTGTTATTATTATTATTATTATTATTGTTATTATTATTATTATTATTATTATTATTATTATTATTATTATTATTATTATTATTATTATTATTATTATTATTATTATTATTATTATAGTCCAACGCTGTGGTATCGAGGTAGCGAGCTGCCTTGTCACGCAGCGGGCCCGGGTTCGATCCCCGGTCGGGGCAGTTTTTCTGGGTGAGGTGTTAATCGGGGTTTTTCCTCACCTGTAAGACAAATGTCAGGAAAACTTTAAGGCCCAAACGGTCCCCGAAATCATATGGCCATCATCATCATCATCATCATCACCATCATCATCACCATCATACTTCACCGGTGTGGAAAGCAACGGGAAGCTACCACACCTATACAATTCCCTAGTAAAGCTGCAAGCATAGCATGAAAATGCTATGATTGCAGTGAAGGACCTGCATTCGGGCAGAATTACTATGGATGAATTATTATTATTATTATTATTATTATATTTATTACAATTAAGGTAGGCATGATGAAATGTTCCAAAGCAAAATATTTAGAGTTTGTTAACATTTAATTTTATTAATTGCAAAATGCCCAGTTCTCTTATAGAATATATTTGAGTAATCTGAAATTATGTCTTCAAGATCCCATTAAAATAAGTTCCATAAACTATGTTCACAGTCTACTGACTACATATCTGCTCTAAGGAAAGTGTTAATCGAAACACTAGTAACATATTCGCTGTGCAACCTGAGATGGTATCATGCCTGCTTCCCGACTAGTGGGCCCGGGTTCGATACCCGGGGTGATTAAAAAATGTAATTGTTAAAATAATTTAATTTGAATTTTTTTTAATCTCGGGACTAGGAAGAATGGTGGTGTATAATTTTTAATCGCTAGATTGTACACCAGATTTCTGCATTAAGTTGCAAATTCCTCCATAGTGCATGTGTTGTGAAGGCGTGTGGTATTGTTGATAGCGAATGGGGACACCTTAAGACTGGTGGCCCACTTGGTGCCTTTTGATAGTATTATGCTACCTGCGACACCGGGTTTCAACTTCTCCCTAACTCTTCATCACCACCCTTCACACAATATGTTTTACACTATAGGCCCAACAAACATAAAACATACACTCATCCTACACTCCTCTCTGCATACAATACAATAACGCATCATCTACGTAAAGTGGTCTGCCGATGTGGTGCGTAAATTTAAATTACTTCCCCACCACGCCGGCCATTTCCATTGTGGCGCGTAAGTCCGAAAAATCACTATGTTCGGATTCGCTTTTAAAGCATTTAATTAAACTCGACAGGTTTTTAATTATGCGGGGGTTATAGAGCAACTATTGAGGAACAAAAACAATTTTGAAGATTTTTTGTGAACCATTATTGGCCATACGGATGGAATTTCACTGAGACACCTCATTTTACATTTTAGTGGATTGTGCAGAAAGTTATTGATATATATATATATATATATATATATATATATATATATATATATATATATATAAGAGGCTACATTTTAATCCCGATAAAATATCTACAACATATTGACTTAGGCTTTCACGGCCGGAGTTCGTATTATGGTCTGTTGATATTTCCTGGACTTGTTGGCCTTGGTCGTAGGCTTATAACTAATTTTCAAAGGCTTGTTTACCGTGGTTGTGAGGCATAAATTTCCCCATAATCGTCGAATGTATTTGTAGATTTCCTTTCCTTAGAAGTAACTAATGCATTGACTTAAGCTTTCACGCCCCGGAATTCGTTTTTTGATCTGTATATATTTTCTGGGTTTTTTGGTTGTGGCCTAGAGGCTCAAAACTTCCCCAAACCGTCGAATGTATTTGTAGATTTCCTCCCCGTATAGGTATGCAGTATATTGACTTAAGCTTTCATGTCCGGAGTTCATATGATGATCTGTAGACATTTTTCGGGTTTGTTGGCCATGATCGTGATGCTTAAAACTCTCCTAAACCGTCGAGTGTATTTGCAGATTTCCTCCCAGTAGAGGTAACTAACGTATAGACTTAGGCTTTCACGGCCAGAGTTCGTATTGTGATCGTTAGATATTTTTCGGGCTTCTTGGCCGTGGACGTAAGATTTAAAAATATTATCTGGGCATTTTGGCCGTGGTCGTGAGGTTTAAAACTCTTCTATCAAGCCCTGAAAATGTCTGCAGATCATAATAATACATACTACGATTACGGGCCTCGAATATAATGGTGTAGAATGACACTTTTTCGTAGTTCTTATTTTTTTGCAAAAGTTATGAATTTATTTTATTTATTCTGGACTAATTTTTTCACATTTGTAACACTATAACGTGTTATATTTTGGTTTTTCCAAACAAATTTTTCTTCATAACTCCAAAGTGAAAAAATCTAATTTTAGTAGGCCTACCTTTATGAATTTTTGTACATAATTGCCTCGAATCGATATTTTTTCAAACCATATATATATAATTGGCCAGGATTTTTTAAATAAGTTCTTACTACTAATTACCTTGGCCTATCTTCCAATTGCTTTATGTGGGATACATTTGTGTTTTCTTGGAGTTACATTCAAGTTTACGACACGCTTTTTCTAATTATAAACATTAGATCGACTATTTGACATATGTCCAAATGAGAGTCAATGACCAATCACGTTACAATGAATTTGGTTATATAACCAATGCCAGTCGTGTTTTACCTCGCTCTTTATTGATTTATCTTTACCAGCTCAGCTTTTATGATAAAGAAAGCTCCTACTTTTTAATATTCTGAACAGGTCAGAGCATTATTTTGCAGTGAGTGACTCTCCAACAAATACATAAAATATAGCAAATAATGAACAGATTCCTTCGAACTACACATTTGATAATTGTGTGTTCAATAATTATGTTTTTGAATAATGATTTTGCTGAGTTGTTTACAAAGAATAAATTAATAACCTATAATTTTGGTTAAAATATATAGTTTGGTGTGTCTATTTTTTTCTCTACTAGGATGCATTCTTGCAATATTGCGATCCAGTGGGTTGATTGCGATCATATTTGGCAATAAATAATATGATAAAGTTGCAGTGAATAAATAAATGTAACATAACCAAATATTTATAATTTGTTTTAAAACAACGACACTTACATTAAATATATAAATATTTTTAAACACCGGTAATTATATTTAACTAATGGACTTTGAGTAAAAAGCTTAATTGTGTTCGTTAAATAGCCCAGCAAATGCCACTAATGATTTTCAAATCCTCCAGATAAATTCCGTGAATTTATCGATCATTTGGAAATCACTCTTGATATCACTTATGAAATGTATGTAATAAATAGCTAATACCCGGCGTGCGCTGCTGCGCCTAAATAAAAGAAAATTAATAGGCTTTTATATTTAGTTGAATAAGTGAAAGAAAAAGATAATTATAAATTTATATTTTCCAGATAGCCGGACTGATTACCGGGCGTTGCCCGCGAATCTACTTTTCCCGATCTTCTTGACATAAATGAGCTGAAATACGAAAATTAACGTGTTTTATGTTTAGTTAAATAAGTAGGGAAAGAAATTAATATCGTATTTATTTTTATACCCAGCGTTGTCCGGGAATCTACTCATCCCGATCTTCTTGGCATAAATGAGCTGAAAGACAGAAATTATTTTACTTCTTATGATTAGTTGAATAAGTAAAATGAAGGATAATTTTAAATGTATATCGTAATTATTTTAAGATTCCCCAGGCTGATTACCCGTTATTGACAGGGAATCTACTTATCTCGATCTTTTTGGCATAAATGAGCTAAAGGACAAAATTCGTTATTATGAGTTATCCGTAGAAGAATACCCCCATGTGCTGCTATGTTTACACGGGAATCTACGTATTTGTCTCGATCTTCTTGGCATCAATGAAAGAAAAAATCGTTATTGTGAGTTATCCGTAAGAAATAAACATGTGCTGTCGCGGACTTTTTTGTAGAGCTTTTTGAGATATTCAATTCTGTATACATTACATTTGTGTATTTGTTATTGTTTAGGGAGCGTAAGCCATTTAAGCGTCCAAAGAGCTACTTTTTCACGTTTTCCAATACAAAGGGCGATTTTTAAAGGTATAGGAGTTGAGTATCACAACTCTATTATAGCATGTTCATCCCGGGAACCTCCTGAACATTTTGCAAAAAACCCCATAACATTCGGATCAACGGAATGGCCGCGCATAAAGTATGAACAAACAAACATTCATTTTTATATATTAGATAAGTAATGGAGCAATTACATTAAACGGTGTATTAATAAGTTTTTGAATCAGCGTAGTTTAGGCAACCGATACCATCAGTACATTGTCCTCTATATCCCTCCTAATCACTCTACACATTACCCGTCATTTACAGATTCACTTTTCAGTAGACCTACAAGGAATTATCTTCCGCTCTTTGACAGAGACTGTCAAACTATTAGGTATTTAAAAAAGTAAACTCAATTTTTTCAAGTAACTAACGGAAAGAACTTACTGATAGTACTCTTTTATCAAATTAATTACCTATTTTTATTCTTTTTTTACGTAATATTAAGATTTATCAATATTTCAAGATTATGTCTTTCATAACCAAAATAATTCATTATATGAATTTTTTTCCTTGTATTTTTACTCCTATAATAGATACGGCTGATCTTCTCTGTATATTTTTAGTTTTAATTTTAATTATCATTAACTTTATCCTCTCCACCGCTGTGGTCTAGAGGTAGCGTGCTGCCTTGTCACGCAGCGGGCCCGGGTTCTATCCCCGGTCGGGGCAGTTTTTTGTGGGTGAGGTTTTTATCGGGGTTTTTACTAACCTGTAAGACAAATGTCAGGAAAATTGTAAGGCCCAAACGGTCCCCAAAAACATATGGCCATCAACATCATCATCCTTCACCGGTGTGGAAAGCAACGGGAAGCTACCACATCTACAATTTCCTAGTAAAGCTGCAAGCATAACATGAACATGCTATGATACAGCATGAAAAT
This sequence comes from Diploptera punctata, assembly GCA_030220185.1. NCBI lineage: Eukaryota > Metazoa > Arthropoda > Insecta > Blattodea > Blaberidae > Diploptera > Diploptera punctata. Next base: position 341,541 of record JASPKZ010007750.1, on the reverse strand, counting down.
GCTATGATTGCAGTGAAGGACCTGCCTTCGGGCAGAATTACTGTGGATGGATGGATGGAACTTTATCCTGTTTTTTGTTCTTACATTCATTAACTCTTAGTATCTAATATTATTATGATTTCTGTATTATGTAACATAGATGTTTGTCCTGTGAGTGAAAGAGAAAGCAACATGGCTTTAACTCCACCAGGCTAAATCCATGAGTAATATATTTTTTATTGTAATACAAATACCATCATGCCATAATTAAAAGAAAATACTCCTCAGCTCGACAGGAGGTCCTTGACCTACCACCCATCGCTGGCCTCACATACACATGCGTCATTACAGAGTTGGACGATCATCTAACCTATGTAGGGTAACATGTGGTCAACATATAAGGTCCCCCAGCCGTCATAGCTACTCTTCTCATCTTGGAGCCGCTATTTGTTGTAGCTACCCAAATTCTCAACGATGCTGGATTGGCCGAAATTCCATGAGAAAATTCCTTCCCAATGGGGACTCGAATCTGCGCAAGTCCCATAGATCTGCACCGAGGCAACATGCCTTGAACCACCCGACTACGACGGGGGCATTTGAATAGATATATGCAAACTTTTTACAGGTAGGTAGCAGGCCCAATATATTTTACGACATGCTTTAAAATATCTGTTCATTGGCGTCGTGATTCGAAATTAGAAATGAAAGTGGTTACAAATAGCGTAGGCTTATAGTTGAGAGGCCTTTTATTTCAGATTTGAAGCTATTTTGTGTCGTGTAAATTCTAGACGAACATGACCCATCGTTTCACATCTCATTCTGACTAAAGCAGCCTCAAATTTATTTCGGCCCGAGGCCATACACACCACTCCGGTATGGTGGTTGGATATGTGTTTCTTGTCTTTTGCTGTCATGTTCTCTCTTTTGCAGTAGCTTTGATATCTAGCTAGCCACAGAGCCCAGTCAGGCACTCTGTACCTGTCTAATATGCAATTATCGATGCTCCAATGGTGGATGGCAAAGTATCCCTGTACTAATGTATGCGGACGACTTTTGTCTCTGCTTAATGAAAGTGATCGGTATGCAGAAGAGTTTAGATGTACTGTCGACGTACTGTACGACACGGGTACTTACTCTTAACGTTGACAAAACTTAAGCCATGACATTTAAAAATATGTCGGTCTATTGCGGGAGAGTCAGTGGACATACCGTGGTGAGAATTTAGAAAATACGAAAAGCTTTGTCTACTTGGGGATGAATTTGACAATGAATGGAAAATGGACGAGACATATCGAAAGGGCAAGAATGAGGGCTAGACGTGGGGCAGGCAAAATGCTTATTAATATGGCAAAATTTACGAAACATATCAGTGCGTACGTTAAAACAGGTTTTTCTTCAACTGTGAGATCTACTAAGTAGTATGCCTTGGAACTATGTGGTTGGGAACGAACGGGTACGCTAGATAAGACCCAAGTTACGTTTGTTAAGAGAGCGATGAAATAATTAATAGGGACTTCAAATTATGGCATACTCAATTAATTCGGTACAATTTCCGACACAAT
>JASPKZ010007750.1:0-335000 GCA_030220185.1 Diploptera punctata | reverse complement strand
TATGACTTACCATTTCCTCACACAACAAGTAATTATTAGTAAAATAATTATATGATTATTTAAAACCTGTAGTGTATGTATTTTTCTATTAGAATTATGAGGTTTTGGTCAATCGTATCTAAATACAATTTGATGTAGTTAAATTAATAATAATAACAATAATAATTATTTATTTATATACAGATTTTCAATGTTTACACATCTTTCTGTGCCTGAAATTTTATTGCCCTTTTCCACTCGTCTCTTTCCATCCACTCCATGTCCTCCAGTCCTGTTGTTCTCATTCCAGTTCTTATTTCTTGCATTCACGAGTTTCAAGACATTCCTTTCATCCCCAGATGGATACCTTTTCAATGTTTGTCTGGGTAATCTTTCTTCTTACAATCGTCGTACATGCCCATACCAATTTAATTGCTTGTAAGCTTGTATCTTATATAATCTACTATTGGATTTTTAATTTTCATTTTTTCTCTTATCTCAGTATTTCTTTTTACACGCTTTATATTAGCTTGACCTGTATCTATTTATGTAACGGAATCTTTCAACGCGATTTTCACCCACTTAAACTCATTGGATCGACTTGAAAATATGCATAGTTGTAAGGGACCAATGACAATACAATAATTTCATAATTGGTTTCTAAAATCCTGGCCAGAATCATCAGAAAATCAAAAAAAGTGTCTATGTAATTATGTAACGGAATCTTTCAACACGATTTTCACCCACTCAAAATCATTGGATCGACTTGAAGCTTTGTATAGTTGTAAAGGACCAGTGACAATACAATAATTTCGTATATTTCTTCCAAAATCATGGCCAGAATTAGCAGAAAATCAAAATAATAAAAACCGGTATAATAGGTTGCAGACTTATCAACTTCTAATCAATCGTTGTAAGAGCTCAGTTGGTAGAACGGTGTTCTGTAGTGGTATATCATTTCAGTAATCCATAAGTCGCTGGTTCAGAAGATAATTTTTTGTAGATTATTACTTTCAGCTCATACTACAATAGTATCGAATTTAAACATATTTACATTTATATCTTATTTTGTAAAATATTAAAACTAAAAAATAAAAAATAAATAATAGTTTAAAAAAACTAAAACAATACGCTTCATTAGAAAACCGAACTAAAAAATGAAAAATAATTTTAATTTCCAACACGCTTGGGATAAAATTTAAAGAGGTGAACAAAAAAATCATCTCCAACACATCTAGAATAACACTAGAGTTATCTACAAAAAAAATAATTTTACCACCAAAAGCGTGGAGTACTCTATATCAATTAATATATTTGATAATAAACAGTTATTGGTAAAAGTAAAGTCTCTGAGAAGAAAACGTCAAAACTATAAAACGTACCTCGCGATTTTGATGGTAATTTTATTTTTGTTGATTACTCTAGTAAATTCTAGTTGTGTTGGAGATGATTTTTTTGTTGACCACTTTAATTTTGTTGGAAATTAAATTTATTTTTATTTTTAGTTCGGTTTTCTAATACAACGTGATGTTTTAGTTTTTTAAACTATTATATATAGATTTAAGATTTAAGATTTAAGATTTATTTAGCCTGGTGGAGTTAAGGCCATGTGGCCTTCTCTTCCACTCACCAGGACAAACATATATTACATAAGAATATAACAATCTTAATTAACTCTAATATTAAACACTAAGTAAAAATTTGATCAAAAGATAGTATCTAATATACATATTACGATCTATAATACAACCAGTTAATATTAGTTAAAATTAAGACTAAAACTAATAATAAAATGTATACAAGCTAGACATATTAAATTGTCCCTGTCTAGTGTATATAAAAAACAGGAGAATAATGAGATATAGAAAACTAATTTTACGATTATACAATATTTAAAACAAAACAAATAAAAATATTTGTTATTCTTAATATTATTTACATAAATAATTAAATATATTAATATTGCTAAAAGAATACTATCAGTGAGGTGTATAAGTTAGTTTGTTATTAAATAATTCTTTAGTTTGTTTTTGAAGGATGTTATAGTTTGACAGTCTCTGACATAGGGTGGAAGGGAATTCCATGTTTTGGTAAGTGACACCGTAAAAGATAATGAATAATATACAGTGTGATGAGGCGGGATATAAAGGACAATGTGCTGATGGGATCGAGTGTCAAGATTATGTGTGTCGGATAGTCTGATGAAGCGGCGTGATAAATAATTAGGCGATGATGTGTGAAGTATTTTATAGAGAAGGGATAGGGAATGGACAGTTCTACGATCTCTTAGACGAAACCACGATAATTGTTCCAGGGGACGGTGTAACATGGTCAAATTTGCGAATACCACAAATAAAACGTGCGCAAGAATTATGAACACGTTGAAGTCTTTGAGTGGAAATAATATTTAAGTCTGTAAAAAGAGTGTCACAATAATCAAAATGGGGCATTGCAAGTATATATATGTGTGTGTGTGGGCTTTAAATGCACAAATGAAAAAAAATTACTCGCCACTGAAATGGACTACTGGAGACGTGCTGCAAGAATATCCAGGAAGGATAAAATCAGAAATTCATATATAAAAGAAAAAATGCAAGTACAATATTCAATATTAGATTTTATAAAGAAGAAACAATTAAATTGGTACGGACACATTAGAAGGATGGAAGAAGGAAGACTACGTAAGATAATCATGGATTGGGAAGCACAGGGAAGGAAAAAGAAGGGTAGACCAAATATTACGTGGATTCAGGGAATCAATGAAACTAAGAGGGAATGGGAAATAGAAGAAGATATATGGATGAACAGACAAGAATGGAAAAATGTGTTGAAACAAATGTGTAGTTAACTGTGAACATGGGTACCGGAAAAATGTATATTCATTGTAAAAGCCGGAATAATAAAAAAATATATATATAATTTTGAACATCTTGCTGCTCTCCTCAAGAAATTCATTTGCATCCATATAAGTTTTTATTCCAAGTTTTTGTTCAACTACATATTTGCAACTAATTTTTCCCGGTTATGTCTGTTTCATAGGACTCGATTTATCATTGAATAATAATAATAATAATATTAATAATAATAATAATAATAATAATAATAATAATAATAATAATAATAATAATACTAATATTTTACTTATTCTGGCGGAGTTAAAACTATAAGGCCTTCTCTTCCACTCAATCACCACAAAAAAAAACGTGGAAATCACAAATTTATACATGGGCATACAACAATACAAGCCAAATTTAAAGTAAGTATACATATATATTGTTACTATAATGAGAAGTGAGGAAACGGTGGATGCCCCCCCCCGAATGCTAGCGTGTTTTCCGGCGAGCGCGTAACCATTTCTTCGGAATTTCTACATCTCACATCACGTTAAATTAATGACTCTGTATACTTAAATTCCTTTTAACATAATTTAATGTCCGGCAGCTCCAGGACATGGCAAATGAAGATGCTGATGAAAAAAATGTCCGCCGCTATGGTCTAGGGGTAATGTCATTCGCGCATTTTTCCTACAAAAGGCAATTTGGTTAGGAATTTTACAGAATGACAGTTTACAGTTACCTGAAAATGGCACACCGAAGACAGCATGCATCGAGTCATTGAGCTCTCCAGGAACTTCGCCCAATTTCAAGCAGGTGTTTTATCTTCCGTTAAATGAGGCTTTCTCACAAACTGGAATGAGAAGTGAGAAAAACTGATTGAAGAAAAGTCGTACGGCTGGTTGAACGATTTGTTTCGGTACATGGAGAAGTACACCGAGTGTGGTAGAGAATATCTTGAAAACGTGTAAAAATTGTGACCACAATACAAAACTTCCCTAATATCCTTTGTATGTGATTCAGAATTAAAAATTCTCAACGATAGATCATTTCGCAATACAAATCATACATTTAAGTAAGGTTCAACGTGAATTATTGATTATGGGACAATAATCACAATGAATCATATAACAAAAAATAAAAAATAAAAGTTTTTTAATTCGCTTATGAGAGGAACACACGCTAAACATGATTCTGAAAAAAAATTGAATTAAAAAACTGGAAAAATGATGAAATGCGGTAAGAATACCAAATCAAAATTGCTAATAGATTTGAAGAACTGGAATTTTCAGATGACAATGTGGCAAACGAAGAACAAGATGAGGAATGTGCCGACATTGCAAAGAAAAGAAAACTAGCAAAAAAAAAGTTACACGAGACAATTCAGGTAAATATAGAGCAATTGGGTAGTATTAGACGGGAAACGGCCAGGTTACTAAAAAGTAAAATGAGGGAATATTTGTGAGTGAAGATTAATGATCTTCAAATGAATGCAAAAAAAAAATAGGAACATTAGAGAATTATATCAGGGAATTAGGATACACAAGAAAGGGTTTAAAGATAGAACAAATATGATTCTAATTGAAAATGAGGATATGTTTGCAGATTCTAGGAGTATATTAAAGAGATGGAAAAGTTACTTTAATCAGTATTAAATGTACGTACAGAATAGGATATTGAATAGGATAATTTACAGACAGCAGAAATGCTTGTCGTAGAACCAAGTGCATTAGAGGTTGAAATAGCGATAGAAAAATTGAAGCTTTATAAAGCATCAGGATCAGATGAGATCCCAACAGAACTGATAAAATCAGGGGGAGAAAAATTAATGGACAAGATACGTCGGTTGCTTAGTATGATTTGGTAAAAAAAAACTCTTCCAGATGAATGAAAAGAACCGATTTTCGTGCCAGTTTATAATAAAGGAGATAAAACTAATTGCAACAACTAAAGGGACATGTCATTACTTTCAACTTCGTACAAAATTCAAACAAATATATCAGTAAGCAGACTTACTCCCTATATTGATGACATTCTTGGAGATCATCAATGTGGATTTAGAAGAAACAGTTCTACGACACATCAGATTTTTAGTATAAGACAGATTTTTGAAAACAAATAGGAATATAATCGTACTGAACATAAACTGTACGTAGACGTCAAAAAGGAATACGATTCAATTAAGAGAGAGAGGTTATATAGGATCCTGCTGGAGTTCGGAATTCCTAAAAAAGTTAGTTATTGATCGTCTGGCTTAACTTTGCAAGAAATTTATAGAAAGAAACAGCTACATTCACCTCTCTCACTCGCGCCAGTTTTGCGGCTTTTTCTTCACCAGATGTTAAGAGGGCCAAGGATGAAGACGAAAACTTACAGCAGGGTGGGTTCTTTCTTTGTAACTGCACGAAAGTGGTCAAGGATCTACCCTTACATCTCCACCTCTCTCTTTTCCAATTTAAGCCACATATACAATAGACTTACACGAATGTGTCTAAATGGCACAAAGACTAGGGTGCGTGTAGGCAAGCAGTTTTCGGTTAACTTTGAAATCCACAATGGGTTAAAGCAAGGAGATGAACTACTATCTCCTTTACTATCTAATGTTGTACTTGAGCATGCCATCAAATCTTTAGAGGATGAAGAAGACCTACAACACAATGGTTTTAATAAGCTACTAGTTTATGCTGATTATGTAATACTATTGGGCGATACCGAAGTGATACTGAAGGCCAACACGCATTCACAATTGAGTAACATTAAGAAATTTGGGCTGCAAGTATATATCAATACATGGTAATACATTATATAATAGAAATATATAGCTAATGACAAATGAGGGAAATTTTTGAGGAAGTGGCTGAATTCAAATACATAGGAATAATAATCACAAATAGGATTGAGATGCACAAATAAATTACACATAGGCCCAATTCTGGAAATGCGTGCTATTATGTATTACAGGGACTCTTCACATCCCAACTGCATTAAAAAAACGTTGAGCTGAAAATATATAAAACTATTATTCTACCAGTTATATTATATGCATGCCAAACATGAACTCTTACTTTAAGGGAGGAAAGGACATTACGAATATTTGGGAATAAAATTCTTAGGAAAATGTTTGGACCAAAGAGATAAGAACAGACAGGAGAATGGAGAAGATTATAGAACATTGAATGACATGGTCTTTATAGGAAGCCAGATATAATAACAGTTAAGTCTCGTAGACTGCGATGGGCAGGACATATAGCACGAATAGGGAATGAAAGATGTGCATGGAAGCTTGTTTTAGGTAAACCAGAGGCAAAACGCACAGTTGGTAGACAAAGTATGAAGTGGTTGAATAACATTGATCTTGATTTGAGGGAAGTACATTATAAAGGGACTGATTGGAAAACAATATCTCAGGATAAGGAGTATGGAGAGCTTTTGTCAGCGCGGCCATTACCCTACGGGTTCGATAGTGCCAGTGAGTTAGTTAGTTAGTTAATGATTTAAAAATATACCGCAGATGGAAACTCCCGATTTTCTGAATAGCAATTAACTCGAAATTTTAAATTTTGATATTAGGAGTGCTGATCGTGATCTGGCCTCTGCTCTCACCTGACATTACACCATTAGATTTCTTCACCTACTAAGTAATGGACAAATGTACACAAATGATATAGTGCTAAACATGACTAAGCGAAAAATCAGAAATTACAGTGCAGAATGTCACTCGCGACATGATACGGAATACATACGTAGAGACGGATTGAGAACGTCTAAGCATCTTTCAAGCAGCCAGAGGAGCCTATTTTGAAGTGATCAGCCGATCACAATTAAGCGAAACTATTTCAGTTAACAATTACAATGGAGCAAACAGCACGTTGCTGTATATTGTACTATAGTAGTTATTATCAACTAGCTAATACCCGGCGTGCGCTGCTACGCCTAAAAGAATGAAAATTAATGTGCTTTTTATGTTTAGTTGATTAAGTATAGGGAAAAATAATTGTCAATTTATTTTTTTTTAGATACCCCGTGCTAATTACCCAGCGTCGCCCGGGAATCTACTTATCCGGATCTTCTTCACATAAATGAGCTGAAATACGAAAACTAATGTGTTTTATGTTTAGTTAAATAAGTGGAGGGAAAAATGTATATCGTAATTATTTGTAGACACCCCGTGCTGTTTACCCGGCGTTATCCGAGAATCCACTCATCCCGATCTCCTTGGCATAAATGAGCTGAAAGACGAAAATTAATATACTTCTTATGATTGGTTGAATAAGTAACATGAAATATAATTATTAATTTTATCGTTATTATTTTCAGATTTCCCGTTTTGATTACCGGGTTTTGCCCGGGAATCCACATATCTTGATCTTCTTGACATAAATGAGCTAAAAGACAAAATTTGTTATTATGAATTATCCGTAAAAAGAATACCCGTCATGTGCTGCTATGCTTGCACAGGAATCTATGTATTTGTCTCGATCTTCTTGGCATCAATAAAAGAAAAAAATGGTTATTGTGAGTTATCCGTAGGAGATAAACATATGCTGTGGCGTACGTTTTTGTAGAGCTTTTTGATATATTTAATTCTGTGTGCATTAGTTTTTTGTATTTGTTATGAATTAGTCAGCGAAGCCATTCAATCCTCCAAAGAGCTACTTTTCTCACGTTTTCCACCACTAAGGTCTATTTTTAAGGGTGTATGAATTGAGTATCAGAAATCTCTTATACCGTATGATCATCCCGGGAATCTCCAGAGCATTTTGCAAAAAGCCCCATCACAATGGGATCAACGGTATGGACGCGCATAAAGTACGAACGAACGAACAAACAAATAAACAAACATTCATTTATATATATACAACGGAAATGGATTTCATACGAAGGGCCGCAAGAATTTCATGAAGAGAAAAGATTAGGAACTCAGTTATAAGGGAGAAAATGAAGATTGAAGACACTATTTTTAGATTATATTAAAACTCAGCAATAAAGATGGTATAGACATGTCCAGCGAATGGAAGAGGTTCGACTACCAAAATCTGTTTTGCAATGGAAACCTGAGGGAAGACGAAGCAGAGGAAGACCTAAAACCTCTGGAGTCAGGGAATATGTTTATATCTGAAGGAGAAACATCTACAACCAGGAACGACAAAACTGGATATTAGGAATCGGACGATGTCAAAGACATTAAGCAACCGATGATATATATATATATATATAGTCCACCGCTGTGGTCTCGAGGTAGCGTGCTGCTTTGTCACGCAGCGGGCCCGGATTCAGTCGCCGGTCCGGGCAATTTTTCTGGGTGAGGTTTTTATCGGGGTTTTTCCTCACCTGTAAGACAAATGCCAGGAAAACTTTAAGGTCCAAACGGTCCCCGAAATCATATGGCCATCATCAACACCCTTATCATTGTCATCATCATCAACACCCTTATCATTATCATCATCATCATCCTTCACAGGTGTGGAAAGCAACGGGAATCTACCACACCTACACAATTCCCTAGTAAAGCTGCAAGCATAGCATGGAAATGCTATGATTGCAGTGAAGCACCTGCCTTCGGGCAGAATTACTGTGGATGGATATATATATATATATATATATATATATATATATATGAAATAATGTGCACTAAAATAACCAATTATCTTGTTGCTAGGAATTTGATATACAGCCTGTACTCGTAGAAGTACCTTTACACAAATTGATTTCATAATAAAATATCAATTACAATGAGATCTTGATTTGAATCGCTCCTTGTAGAAAGGTAGTGAGTCCACGATACTCATGAGTAAACTAAAAAAAAACAATAAAATAAAATATTACGAGGTTTATTGTTCGTGCAAATATGGCAATAAAAATGATGTTTAATATCTGGTTTAACATAATTTATTCTGCAGAATTTCAATCATATGAATATTTTCTAATGACGAAAAAGAAATTAAGCTGAAGCTAGTATAGAGGACGTGTTTTTGTTAATTTTGGTTAGCAAACTTACCTTATTAGTTACCAATCAGATTAATCATCGAGAATTTTTTTCCAAACCAAAACTGCTCGAATAAACATTTGAGAACTGAGTTCTTTCTACATAGAACTTACACCTAACAGCATCTATTTTCATACTTTCCGTGTATTCGACTCAAAACCTTTAACTCATTCGCCTCAAAAGACGAGGCAGACTCGCCGGCAGTTAAATGGCCTTCAACTCAGAAGACGAGGCACTCTCGCTTAACTCTGCTGTTATATATTTTGCAATATTTTGTACATCCCTTGACAGAATAATCTTTTATTAACATTTTTTAACAGTACATGAATGTGTTTTGGCCTTCAAACTTATTGTGATTTCAAAAAACGCTATCTTTTGCTTGTTTTGAATGTCTGAAAATAGACAATACAATTTACGGTAATTTAAATCGTGTTTCTGGGGAAATGTTTGAATGTCTGAAAATAGACAATACAATTTACGGTAATTTAAATCGTGTTTCTGGGGAAATGCATCGAGCATTTAAACCTGAAGCGAATGGATTAAGCGGAAATGGTGTAACTACCTAATGGCACGATTTCGAGAATTTTGTGTCTGTGAACCAATCTTCATGGGACGATTCAAGTTAATAAGTATCATTAATATGACATATTATCAAAAAAAAATACGGGGTAGACACACAAAATTCGAGGAAGAGAAAAAAAAATGTCAATAGGACCAAATCAGAGATATTGAGAGAAGGCTATTACTCAATCTTAGCTTCGATTTCTTAATACTTGCTATAGCAATTTCTCCTTATATTTTTTTTTCGTTCGATCCATGTTTCCTTTCATCAGTCGCAGCTGACTACAAACATTGATACCATTTTCGCCTCATGCTTCGAGCTTCGAAGTTCAAATTCAGTAGAGGTCCATGGCTATTTTATGGTGTAAAAACCCTGAGTACAAGTTCCTTCGGAAGGCAAGTAAAACCAAGGTCTAGTGCTGCACATTTATGCCTCCTGAACGAACGTCAAGCTTGAAATAAAACACATACCTGAGGTCTCAGTCATCCTCAACTAAGTTAGACTTTTTTTTAAAACTCCTTGTATAATTTTGGAACATGTTCCACCAACAGCTGATGATTATTATTTATTATGGATAGATAGAACATCGATTGACATCAGTATCTGACATCATCCGATTCCCAATAGCGAATTTTGTCGGTCCATCAAGTCTCCTGGTTGTAGATGTTTCTCCTTCATCTATACATATATTCCCTGACTCCAGCAGATTTTAGGTCTTCCTCTGCCTGGTCTTCCCTCAGATTTCCATTCCAAAACACATTTTCATAGCCGATCCTCTTCCATTCGCTGGAAATGTCCGTACCGACTTAATTGCTGAGTTTTGATATAATCTAAAATAGTGTCTTCAATTTTCATTTTCTCCCTTGCAACCAAGTTTCTATTATTTTATCTCCCTGAAATTCTAGCTGCCTTCGTATAAAATCCATTTCCGCTACCTGAAGATACTTATGAGATTTTGTTTTTAATGGTCACACTTCTACTCGATAAGTAATGAGGCTTTCAAAAATTGTATGATATATATTAATTTTATTTTTTTTCATCATCATCATCCACCGTCACGGTTTAGACCATTCCTGATCTGTTCCAGCTCCATATTGTAGTAGCTCACTCCATCTTTTAAATGGTCGTCCACAACTTCTATGTCCTTGTGGATTGTAATTTAACATCTTAAAAGGTATCCTCTCTTCACTCATTCTACTAACATTTTCAAACCATTTATTTCTATATTCTTCTATGTTTGTTATCACACTAGTTATTTGTAATTCCCCGCGAATATCTTCATTCCTCCATTTGTCCAAAAGAGTACATCCTGTCACATATCGTAGGAATTTCATCTCGGCTGCTTCCAAGCTTTTTATTAAACTTTTAGTGAGAGTCCAACATTCCGAGCCATACAACAGAACAGGAATATCTAGAATTTTGTAAAACTCTAGGAGTGTTTCTTTTCGAACAATCTTTCCTAATGTTCTTCTAATTGTACCGAAAATTTGGTGAAATATAAGCTTCTTATTAATTTTACTTTTATTACTTACATTTTTATCCCACAATATTCCATTGAGGCAAGCAATTGCAAATTTTCCTTTAATATTTCCACTTCTTATTTCCTCTTCATAACTTCCAATTTTATTTATTATAATTCCTAAATATGTGATCTCACTTCAAGAGTTCATTGTTACACCAGTCACCAAAATTAAATTCTATTCGTTCACTGATTGATAAATATTTTGTTTTCTTCATGTTCAAACATAATCCCCATTCATCATATTCTTCTGTTAATTGTCTATACATATATTCTATATCTTCATAATATTGTGCAATTAAAATTGATCATCTGCAAAAATGTTAGTTGTATAAGTTTTTTTTGTTGAAACAGGAATTCCCATGCTTGATCATTTTCTCCTCCAATTCTTTAATATTACATGTACATATATTTTAAACGCCACCAATGTGGTCTCGAGCACACGCAGCGGGCCCGAGGTTGATTCCCGTTCTGGAGAGGCTCCTTGGTGAGGTTTTTTTGGGATTTTTCCTCACCTGTAAGACAAATATTAGGAAGCTTAGGGCCCAACAGTCTCGGAAAATCATCCGGCCATCATCATCACTCTTATCATTATCATCATCAAAATCATCATCATCCTTCACAGGTGTGGAAAGCAACGGGAAGCTACCACACTTGATTTCCTATTAAAGCTGCAAAGACCTGCCCTCCGGCAGAATAATTATGAATGAATGGATATTGTAAACAGAGTCGGTGATAGACAACAACCTTGACGTACACCTTCATTTATCGTAAAACCATGTGACAATTTACTTCCAATTTTAATTTTACATATACAGTTGTCATATAAATTTCGCATAGCTTTAATTATTATAGTTTTAATTTTCATACGTCTTTAAGCAATCCATAGTTGTTCTATAGGGAAATTGTCGTATGCTTTCTCAAGATCTACAAATAGTAGTTGCAAAGGTAGTCCATATTGCATTTTATTTTCTATTACCTGAGTAATGCAAAATAAATTGTCGATTATGGAACGACCTGCTCTACATTCATTGGTTATATCATCGATTAATTTATTCGTTACGTGATTGTGCATTGAGTCTGTGTAAATAGAGCTAGAAAAAGAAGCGGACCTATTCGAAAACGCTCTTCACAACAGTGAAATTGCCCACTCTTCAGTGATTTTCGTTCGTAGTATGTTGCGTTTTGTTTAATTTAATTAGTTAAAATGTAAGTTTTTTCAATTATTTTGTGATTTTATTGTACGTAAGTTAAGTTGCTTTTTTAGTGCAATGATTTATTTGTGTAAGGTGTAAATTGTGTTTATTATAATATAATATAAGGTTGGTACATCAATCGTTTATACAGTGCAGTGTTATATCGGCAAAGAACTAAGTCTTGGCTTGCCAAGCACCATGACCGATTATAGTGCGACCGATATGGAAACGGATGAACCAAACGCACTTCCTACTGCGTATTGGGAACAGTTCATAATAAGATATGATTCATACATTGAACAGAAAAAACATGTAAAGGTAAAGTGATCCCACTACAGGCCTCAGGAGGCCTTTGGGGCAGTAGGAGGTTAAGGCTCCCACTTTTTCTTCACAATCGGCACTTGATGTCAGTCGGGTTGTCAGCCCTGCGTGACGACCGCCTTTACCCCAGAACAAGCGTCTGGTACTCATTTCAGTTAGAGGCTGAGTCGACCCCAGGGTCATAGTGCCGCCAGAATGTTTGGGTCAGTTTAAAAATCCTGACCCCACCGGGACTCGAACCCTCGACCTTCCGGCTTGTAGTGCAGTGCCATAACCACTACGCTACGGCGTGCCCCTGAAAAAACATGTACTGTCAGAAAATGATAAACTAGCAAATGAAATCAGAGGTGCTCTCCTACTTAATATACATTACTTGGCATTCAAAGATTTTGTAAAAACCCAAATAGCACATGATTTAACTATTGATTCCTTAAAGCAATTTGATGCAATCAAGAAAACAGAAAATCAAGACACTTCTCAATTCATACAGGTTCTTCACCAAGCAGTAAAATATACTGTAATAGAAATCCAAACAGCCTGTTTTATCACAGGTAAAGACGACTTCCCTACATTGGAAAACAATTCTCAGCAGAATATCAACCCAAAGATGAAAATCCTAAAAATTTTCAAAAAGCATCAGGTAAGAATGAAAAACCAAAAATTGACCAAAAAGATACAGGTAATAAAAGAAAAAGTGTCGATACTGGGAAAATTCCCAGATATAAGAAGCAAAGCTATACTTTTCCTACTGTTGAAACTACAAACAGATTACCTGTTTTAGCAGACAATAGCAATGACAACGAAGCAGAAGCAAGTGCGTTTGGCTCCATGAACGAACCAGAACGTACGGAGACTACACAAACTACATCACAACCTAGTACAAGCTCTAATCAACCAACAGCCTCAAATCAACCAACAACTGTTCCAAAAATAGATCATCGTACCCATCCATAACGGTGTTAGGCCACGGTGATCTTTCCAAGATGGACAGACAACTTAGGGATGTACTCAAAAAAGATCTTAAAGTAGTTAATATCCATGAAGGACTGAGGTACTACCCTACAACTATCGAAGATTTTCAAGTCATTAAAGCATTCTTCGATTCAGTCAAAAAGCAATATTACACATTTGAAATGAAAAAGGACCTACCCCTTAAAGTCATGCTAAAACATCTACCAAAAAATGTCGATGTCGAATAAATAAATCTGATATGATCTATTTAGAATACTCAGTCCGTTCAATGAAACAAGTTACTAAGAAAGAGGAAGACAAAATGATCAATCTCCCACTCTGTCTAATAGAGTTAGACAATACAGAAAAAAAACTAAAAATCTATGATATGAGAAAAACATTTTTTTTTTGCGTGGTCTCCATAGTTGCATATCATCCACGCGCTGGCCTGAAGCAATGCTTTCGCTGTCAGCGTTTCAATCACACTTTCGCAGGCTGCAACTTTTCACCACGTTGTGTCATATGCGCTCAGGCGCACAGTTATTTGAAGTGTACAATGAGAGTGGAGGCTCTAACTGACACTTCTTTACTACAATGTGCAAACTGTGGGGAACAGGGTCACCCTGCAACTTATAGCAAGTGTCCCAAATATATTGAAGCTAATGAGGCTTTCCTCAAATCACGAGAACCCAAAATGCTAAAAGCTAAGCCTTCGCCGCGAACTTTCACGTCAAAATTAATAAATCCCAACATCTCATATAGTAAGGCTACACCATCGAAAGATGGCAGTGCTCAACCAGCATAAGATCGCTTTGCTTCCATCCAGTGCTTGCCAAATTTAGATTATATAGCACCATCTTCAGTCAACGATCTGGTTCGTGACGTCCAGCCACTAATGGCTAAATTAAACAGCCCAATGGAGATACTCACGTTCATATCACAATTCGTGAATATGTTCTTCCAAAATGGGTAACAAGTTTACACAAAGTAACATTCTCAATGTCATGGCTTTTAATGCTAATGGAGTTGGCAACAGGTCCAGGAACTGGAGACTGTATTACACCAAAACAATATTGACATCTTACTGCTCAACGAAACGCACTTAAAGCCTAACCATCGCTTGCATTTCGCTGACTATCATATATACCGTACAGATAGACTCACTGGCCTCTAAGGTGACACAGCCCTTTGTAACAAAAAAATCTGTTGGACATCGTACCATTCAGATCCAGAGACTTCAATTCATTAAAGCCACTGGCATACTCATACCTATATTACACAACGAAGAACCCTTCACAGCATCCATTTTTAAATCTCCGTTACGTCTTCTTACTCGACACGACTTAAATATCCTAACTTCGTTCTCCCCAGGTTCCTTCTGGCGGGAGACTTTTAATGCCAAACGTCTGTTCTGGAACTGTCGAGTACCAAATGCCTCTGGCCTGGTCTTACAGGCATATTGTTAACAACACAATATTGAAATTTCAGCCCCTAACGAACACACACATTTTCAGGAAACACCTCAAGGCTTACGCTTAGACATCCTTGATATATCTAAAAACACAGTAATTTTTACAAACATCAACACACTGCAAAATGAAATGGAATGAGACCACGTAACAATATTGTTTACAATTACGACAAATCTTACACTCACACCTCCTTTCAGAAATTACACTTCTCAGTAAAACTGGACAGAATACTCGAAACTCCTCTCTCAATGGGTAGACCCTAGGCTACAGGTCGAATCCGTTGAAGAGCTGGAACTTTACAAAACTTTCAGGCCACCATAAACAATGTACTGCAGTATACAACAAGCACACAAACACGACACACACCTCACACAGACCCAACTCTACTACACCATCTTGAGCTTAAGCGACATTTCAAAAAACTTTACAGACGCTATGGAGCACCAGTACACAAACAGCAATACAATCGGTACGCAAATTCTGTGCGAAACACACTTCGAGGAAAACGTAATACTGATCGGCAACTATCATTAAAAACTCATAATATTAATAAAAGTCCCCCATGGGAGATTTTATCAAAAGAATCAAAATTAATAGAGCATCCCCAACGCTAACTGCGCTAGACAATAACCGAAGTTGGGCTTATCATCCTTATGATTAAGCCCATCTTATATCATCCAATCTCGAAGATAATTTTCGTCCACATGAGCTATCCAATCCAGTTCATAAAGCTAATGTCAATGACGTGGTATCAACTTTCCTTGCGACTCCTACAGTTCCCATTTACCCGGATATTCACCTTAAAGACCTTAAATACCACATCCACTCCTTAAGAACTAGCTGTGCCCCAGTCACAGATAGAATCTCAAATTTGGCCATCAAACACGTATCTCAAAAAGCCCTGATCCTACTCCTTACAATATTGAAGTATTGTTTCAAACTTAATTATTTCCCTTCTGCGTGGAAAGTAGCAAAAGTCATAGTGCTCCCAAAAGCTGGCAAAGACCCATCAAAACCCGACATTCTGCGACCAATAAGTATCTTATCAGTTCTGGGAAAACTATTAGAAAGACTAATTTTGGCCCAATTAAAATCGAAGTTCAGGATCAATATTTGCTACCAAATTACCAATTTGGATTTCGGAATGCGCATAATAACCCACTGCAACTGGCGAGACTTATTGATCAGATTGTCACTGGGTTTAATGCCAAGAGGAGCACAATAGCAATATTTGTAAACATTGAGGAGGCCTTCGACAGAACCTGGATCAATGGATTAATATACAAGCTAATAACATTTAATTTGGCACCAGATCTAATCAAAATTATATGTACCTTCTTATTAAACAGGATTTTTTTGTATCGATAAATGGACACAGATCTGACTGGAAGTCTATATTAGCGGGTGTACCTCTAGGGGCAATTCTTTCCCCACTGCTCTACAACCTCTATATCTCTGATCTACCAAACCCTCCCTCATTCAAAGCTGCATCATTCGCCGATAATACATGTTTTTGAATGCAAACAGAACTCAGTTCCATGCATCACCGAATCCTAAATTTGCAGAGATCGTTATCAATAATTTATGACTGGTACCGTCTCTGGAATATGAAACTAAATATTACCAAATCCAAATTAATCCTGTTTTCCAAATGTTCCTAACCTCATGCAGTCCAGCTTACAATAGGTGCACAAATTCTACACAACGAGACTGCAGTTAAGTATCTCGGACTATATCTCGACCGAAAATTAACTTTTAAATATCATATAACTGACGTTCAACAAAAATCAAATACAGCCATAGCTATATTATATCCATTCTTCCGGGATGCAACATTTTCTAGACGGATTAAGCTTACATTATATGTTGCAGTAATCTGTAGCATGTTACTGTACGGCTGTGAAGCTCTGAGCATTCTTGCCAAAAAAAAAACTCAAACGGAAAATTCAAATCATTCAAAACAGATGTCTGAAAATTATATTTTCGGCACTTATGTACATAAGAATAACAGAGCCACATGAAGCAGCGCTATTATCTTATCTTGATGCTATTGTCAAAGATCAAGTTATCAAAAGATATCATAACATTTTCGAACATGATAATCCAATAGTACGCATGATAGGACAACTACCACAATGGCGTACAGTGTATCGGAACATATTCACCGGAGAACAAACTCCATAAGGGTTAATGTAGTGGACAACTTGAATACGTGACGCTAAATACCATCTCGGCGCATGTCAAAACATCTCCGTAACCATATCTCACTATAAATTGCTTAAAAACGGCGTTTAGGTAAAGGTTACAATTATGAAAGCCACTTAGAGTTAGTCATTAGTCATTTTGCTGCCGAGGGAATACAATCAAATCCCGGAAACAGCACACTGCACGGCAACAAATACCGTCAGAAAACGGACGGACTGAGGTACCTGCTCTAAATCCTGACTTTTCTTCTAATTCCATATCACCATAGGTTTTTTTTTTCAAATAATATTTTTGTATACGTCCATAGAGTCTACTTATAATACTTGTTACTGTTATACCTCTATAGGCTAATGTTCACATTGGCATTTTTTTGCTTTCTTTTTATGGACTATCGAAATTTATCCTAGTTTCCATTCTTCAGGATATCATTCACCATTCATAAACTTTGTAAATAATTTTCTCAATCGTTCAAATAAATGGTCGGATCCATGTTTTAATAGTACCGCTGGTATTTCTCCTGGACCACTATCTCTTTTATTCTTTAATGATTGAATATTCATTTTAATATCCTCTATGTTCAATTGTATATGATTTTCATTTACTTCTGGAATATTTTGAATGTTATCTAACTTAAATACCATGTTTTCTGATAGTAATGCTTCAAAATAATTTTCCCGTTCAGTCATAGGTATTGTTTGTACATTTGTTTGTCCAGTTATTTTATTTTATTTATTTTTTTAATTATCCAATAAACCTTACTTCGTTTTCCTGCAATATATACTCGAATTATTAAACAATTTTGTTCCCAGATCTGATTTTTAGCTTCCGTAATTTTATTCCTAACTCTTGCTTGATCTTCTTCATATTGCATTTTGTCCTTTCAGATCTTTGGTAATCAACCACATTAAATATGTTTTTCCTTTCTGTTTGCTATTTAGTTTGCTAAGTTCTCATTCCAAATATATTATAATCTATTTACTTCTCCTAAAGCTACTTTTGCCGCCTGATGAATACATTTTATTATATAGATGAATTCTTCCTTAGCATTGTCAAGTGTGGAGATTAGTAACTCACCATCTAACCTTTTCTTATACAGAAATTATGTGCTCTCATTCTCCAAACTATCCAAGTTATAAAGAGTTGTTGATAAGTCATGAAAACTGTCCTCTTCATTTTTAATTTTATTTGGCCTGTCATTTTTGGAACCTTATTTATTATTATTATTATTTTTTTTATTTAGCTTGGCGGAGTTAAGGCCATGTGGAATGATAGAATATGTGCGAAAGACTACAAGATGTTTTAAATGAAATATTTCTTAGTTGAGAATAACTGGGACCTCTGGTACGTGTTTTACGGTTTTAACCTTTTATATAGTTACCCCTACGGCGTTTCATAATTCATTTTAAATAAGAGGCATCTGATTAAAATTTGTCGACTCTTCCACGGGCAGCATAACATTGCTCTGCAAATACAATACTATCCGTTTATTTCTTCTTCTTCTTTCATCGTGATACAGCTCTTATAGTTCAGCTAGTATCTTCCACAGAATAAGCCAATGAACCTGAGTTTCAGCTCTCGTGTTTATCTCCTTGTTTTCAAACTTCTTAGGTATTTTCCGACACAGTCTATTTGGATCTAGGTTGGTCTCAACATTTTCCCCTTCTATCTTTACCCATGTGGAATCTCCATATACACCTTTTGTCCTCAATTCTCATTAAATAATGTTTCCTACAAACTTTAATAGAATTCAAGATGCGACTATTGACTTTCTGATAACGTTCTTCAAGTCCCGTGTTAGTGCGAATTCTACATCGATTTCCGTTTTAGTCTAGGACTGTACAATGTATCTTCCTTAATATTTACTTATCCAATCACATGAGTTGCTTTTGTATTTGCTCATGTTTCGTTCATTATTATTTATCAATCAATACTTATAAAATATAGTTACAATGGATACTCTTGTAGTTTGACGGCTGTTCTTCACTGAGTAAAAAATTGTATTTTAAATAAATACGTATGTTAATAACCCTATGTAATAAATATATCCCGCAACGTAGCCGTGCGGTTAATGTCATGATGCGTCAATGCTGAGCTACGGATTCGAGCCCCCATGAAAAAAAAAACTGCTCATAGAACTTCGTCCAGTATGGAAACGTTGCCCGTCCCGGCATCAACAGGAATTTGGGTATCTACAATGAATAGTGGCTGCAGGATGAGGAAACCAGCTATAATGACAGTAGCCCCGACATGCTGACCACTTATCAGTCATATATTCGCTAGATGATCGTGCAACTCTGTTACTGACACACGTGGATGTGAATCGAACCCCCGCGCCGGATGACAGGGCAAGAGCCTTCTAGGACTGTCGCGAAACGGAGAAAAATGCAATAATATAATTAATTAGTAAATTATATATTTATTGCATCTAGCTAAAGGTCAGAGGTTCGATTCCCGGTGGGTTCAGAATTTTTTTTAACTGTCAAACCTTCATACGGCACCATGTCCCTTGGGTCGGTACAGTCTCTAACGAAAATGAGTATCAGACTTTGTTCTGGGATAAAGGCCGTCATCACTCAGGGCTGACAACCCGGCTGACATCTCGTGCCGAGTTTCTAAAAAGTTTGGGGCCTTAACCTCCTACTTCCCCAAGGGCTTCTTGAGGCCTGTAATGGGATTATTTTACCTAAAATTTGTTTCATAATACAATTTATTGTATTTTACATGTATTGATACAATTATTGTGAAATTTAGTTTTTTATGTAAAACTCTCTCGTTGGACCTAGAGTCACCTATCGTGAAGAACTAATAAATACATACACGTGTGTATATATATATATATATATATATATACATACATACTCCATACATTTCCTTGGTGTATTTAGACGGATGCGTGGTGTGTGAAATAAAGTGAGATAAAGGAACAGAGAGAGAGAGAGAGAGAGAGAGAGAGAGAGAGAGGAAATAATTTATAAGTTTAATTTTTTATGTTGTCATTTATAGGTTGAAAATTATATATTTTGTTTTACGTCTGTTTTTTAATATTGTCTTTAATATTATAATTGTATGAAGCAGAGATTCGTAATAAAATGAAATAAAGAGAGAGATTATGTAATGTCTATACAGGTGTATCAAAAAGGATGGCGCAAACTTACATGGCTGAAAGTACACGATAATAGAAGCAATAATGTCCCAGTAAACATGGGTCCGCAAACGAGCCGTTTGCGAGATAATCACGAATGTACACTGACTTCATTTTAAACATCGTCCTAGTTAGTACAAACTAATTTGAATTTAGAATTTACTATTAATTTTTCATCTCATTCAGTTCACATTTCACAGTTCACTTCACTTATGGGTTACCTGTTAAAGGAGGTGTTCGAAGTGTCTTCCTTGCATCTGGATGCAATACTGTGCTCGTCTCTGCAATGGATGTCGAATTCTTTCGAAAACTCCTGGATCATTTCTGAATTCTTGACAAGCATGTACAACTCTCTGCTCCAGTTCTTCAACCGTGTTAACGGGTGTGCTGTACACTTCGCTTTTGAGGTGACCCCAGACACAAAAATCCAAAGGATTTAGATCAGGTGATCTTGGAGGCCAAGGTACAGATCCGCCTCAACCTATCTATCTTTGGCCGTATCTGCGCGTTAGATGCCGTCTCACAGCAGCAGCAGCAATGTGCCGGAGCTCCATCATGCATGTACCACAAACTCCGACGTTGCTGAAGGGGAACATCCTCAAGCAATCCTGGAAGATGACGCCGCAGAAACCTAAGGTACCTCCGTCCATTAAGTTTTCGTGGAAGAATGTGTGGCCCAATGAGATGATCACCTAGTACCCCTAACCACACATTCAGTGAGAAACGGTGCTGATGTGGTGACTCATGAACAGCATGTGGGTTTATTTCACACCAAAAATGTGTATTATTATAATTAAAAACACCATCGCGTCTGAATCCTGCTTCGTCTGTAAATAAAATTTTACATGCGAAACGAGGGTTGACTACAGTCTGTTGTTGCATCCACTGACAAAACATCACTCTAAGAACAAAGTCCGCATCATTGAGACATAGAACTCGTTGGAGGTGGTAAGGGTACAGTAAATTGCGCTGTAAAATTCTCCATACACTACTGTGGCTTAGTACAGGCACTTGTGTGGCAATTCTTCTCGTCGAAGTTCCTGGAGAGAGCTGTACTGCTTCCAACACCATATCTTCAGCCTCAGGCGTAATGATAGCAGGCCTACCTACTGCTCTGCCATGTGCAAAACCCCCATTTTCTCTCAGTCGCTGATGGACCCTTGTAAATGTACGACTTTCGGGTTGTCTTCGATCAGGATATGTTTCTTGGTACAAGCGTGCAGCCTCCCGTGCATTGTCATTAGCCCTACCATATATGAAATGCATACCCGCATACTCTTCGTTACTGTAAGGTTCCATTGTAACTACAACACAGCACAAGTGACACTCCTCAGACGAGACTGATACCTTTTGAGACTGTGTACTGTATCCGTCCTGTATGTTCTGCGTGTATGGTTAGATTACAACTCCACCTCTCGGCAAGGTTCAGTTTTGTAAACAAAGAACACAGGACGGCTTCAAGTGCGCAAAGAGTGAAAGGTACGATGTTACAAACAATGACGTCAGTGGCGGCTTGTAACCATACATTCGTAATTATCTCGCAAACGGCTCGTTTGCGGACCCATGTTTACTGAGACATTGTTGCTTCTATTATCGTGTACTTTCAACCATGTAAGTTTGCGCCATTCTTTTTGATACACCCTGTATAACGAGTAAAATATAAACCGATTGATTCCTATGTGGTCTCCAGAAAGGGACAAAATGTATTTACTCAAATTATTCAAATATATTACTTTTATATACCGGCACAATAAAAATAAAATTAGAAATATGTAAACGTCCTTTTTTGTCACAGATCAATTCCTGTACCGTTTCCCATAGAATCCGATGTCTATTTAAGTCTAAAATATAAAGACTGTTCATAAAAAACATCCAATATTAATAGAGATGGTAATATTCGACAAAACAAGAAAAACGTTCATGTAACTATGGTTTTAAACTTCGTATCTTCTAAATTACAATATTATTTGGAAATAGTGGCATATCTACTATTATGAGTGTATTGGCAAGTAAGAAATGAGAAAAAATTGACCGTAAAAGTTTGTACTACTCTATTATGCACCAATTGATCAATGCATCATACAAAAATAAAATCAAGCAATAATAGAGTAAGAGTGTATACATTTATTGCTCTTGTATTTACGTACATATTTGTGAGTTATATTTTATTTATTGAAGCTCTTTAATAGCTAGATTCGAATTTCAATGAAGGACGAAATTTTGTCATGGAATTTGGGCCAGTACGGGACCGATGTCCACCTAGTATCGTGAGAAATTTGGGTAGTTACAATAAGTGGCGGCTCCAAGTTGAGAAAATCAGCTATAATGACTGAGAATCTGTCTTGCTGTCCACATGTCTCCCCTCTATTGGCTGGGTGCATGTCTACCTATGTGGTTAACACCTGTGGATATGCGGCAAGAAGCCGGCTGATAGTCCAAGGGCTCTATAGTCTTGTTGCACCATGGAGTTCTTTAATAGCTAAGGAATTTAGGGTCGCGATTTAAATCTGGGAGTGAAGGGATTGATACATTTTGATCAGATGCATCATTTTTTTGGCCTGATGTTAATTTACGTCCCATAAATCTACGACATGGGACACAATTTAATTCCTTTCCGAAGGTACACTTGCTCAGGATTTTTATGCCCTGAAAAATCCATCCAACACGGCCGGTTCTGAATCCGCGAATCTCAGAACCAGAAGGATAGGTAGAAGTACAGACAATACTTGCTACGTAACAGTTACAAAGTCTAAGTACAATGTTTGCTCATTTGTTCCTTGCCAAAGCGCTCGGCGTAAATGTACAACCCTTTTTTTCAGAACATTTCAGAATGTATACTTCTCATTACATAGTAACAAACGCCATAGGCCTACTTTGCCGATTATTTTACATCACCATTGCTTTATAAATGTGGGATTAAAATACAATGAATTTTGAAATTCGTGATATGAGTACTCATATAAATGAATGAAAAGCAATTTTCTTAAATTTCAAATCACATATTGATGTTAATTTACATCCCATAAATCACACATTTCTTTCAAATCACATATTTATAAAACATTAGAGATGAAAAATATTCGTGAAATACGACGTTATTTATTAGGCATGATTATTTCATCAAATGTGGAAAACGATAAAGTACCAATGATCAAACAGGTACTCTGATTGTAAATACAGTAAAACTTAGATTTAATTTAACGGCCGCAACCTCCAAAGACAATGTACTGTACCATATTAATGTTGAACCTTCACTTACAGTATCTTATTAATATGTAATTAGCACAGAAAGATTCCTGCACTGGATAGAGTATTGCTTGTTCTATAATAACGTCGTGTTTTGTGTAATACTTTAACGCACTTGTTTCTTTGACATAGGTATTATTAAACTCAATGGGTATTTGTTGTTTACATTGTAATAGTCTGCTTTGTATTGACATACTTCCCTCTTTTAACCCTTGTACTGGCAATATTTACTAGAAGATACACTAGTTTCATTCTTTTAATGTTTAATAAAGTACTAGAGAAAAGAATGAATACAAACAAATTCCTGTACATCAATTTGTTTTGAATTACACATTATAAAGGCAACAATTTACAGTTAAACATGAATATGGTTTCACTGAGAACCGACATATTTTAATAACTGTTACGATATATTAGTTTTTGTCAATTTTTGGTTTAATGAAATAAGACTAGAGCTGTATAATTTACTGAGAGCGGGCGATTTAATATTTTTTGGAATTTTTCATTAACCTTCATAACAGTAGGATGGCATTAGTTAGGTCCAAGTTTAGTGTCAATTTACTGAAACGAGTAGGCCTATAAGCTACATGTATGAGCGGGAGCCATTTGATCCTACCCTAGGTAACACATTAACAATGACGTCATCCATTGGAACGGACTCACTTGAAAGCCCAAAAAATATTTAATGATTTGGTCTATTAAAAAAATCCTAGTAGTGATGGAAACTCTACAAAGATATATTCCGTATCAGAATAAAATGCGTAATAACATATTCTCTCCGAAGACAATGTAATCAAACGTGTCAATTTACACTGGTCAACATGATTTTTGTCTCATGAGTACCAATAGTTGTACTTAATGCAGTTTTTTATCGTGTTCTCGAATAGGTATTCGGAATTTCTCCATCACCCACATTTTTTTTATTTCAATTTCAATTAATGGATTTAAATAAAGGTATAGCGTGGAGAGATGACGCACTTTTGAAAAGAGTATTCTAAATCGAAAAATTGGAGATATATTTCAAAATGAATACTCATTAATTAGTCTGTATATATTTGCTTTGTTAGAAAAGTAAGCTTAAGTTAAAAATATTTTCATTTTAATAGAATTTTAAACAACTTTTTAAAGTGTTACATTATGCTCTCTCTAATCCCTGGGTAGGTAAGATGACGCACTGGGGATAGGAGAGTTGCCGCTTGAGTGTATTAGTCATAAATTGGAAAGAACATTGTCCTTATTCTTCAGAATTATTTATTAATACACTGCTAAAAAAATTAGGGGATATTGTAGAATAACCTATTAAGACTATGTTTTTAGGAACAGTATTAGATGCAATCACTTTCTATTATTCCAAAAGAATGTAAACAAGAGTTTGAAGTCATTACGTAACCTCTGTACCACACCAGATGTCAAAGAGATCCTGATTAGGAATATGGCAAACAAACAAAGCAACATTAACATGGGTGAAAATGTTTCTTTAGTATGGTGTATGGTCTCCTGGAACGGCCAGCACTGCCTCACACCTGTGTAGCATTGATGCAATGAGGTTAGCAATGAGTTCTTGGGGTATACGCGGCCACTCTTCCATAAGAGCAATGTGCAGCTCCGGAACAGTTGTGGGAGGTGCTGGTCTGCCTGCAATGCGCCTGCCTAATGCATCCCACACATGCTCAATCGGATTTAAGTCCGGGGAGGAAGCTGGCCATTGCATACGCTCGATACCCTCCACTTCCAGCATGTCGTCCACCAAGCCAGCTCTGTGGGATCGTGCATTATCGTCCATAATAAATAATAGTTTTAAAAAACTAAAACAGCACGCTTTATTAGAAAATCGAACTCAAAAATGAAAAATAATTTTAATTTCCAACACGCTTGGGATAAATTTAAAGTGGTCAACAAAAAAATCTTCTCCAACACAAAGAAAATAATTTTACCATCAAAAGCGTGGGGTGCTCTATATCAATTAATATATTTGATAATAAACAGATATTGGTAAAAGTAAAGTCTCTAAGAAGAACATGTAAAAATCATAAAAGGCACCCCACGGTTTTGATGGTAAAATTATTTTCTATTTTTGATAATTCTAGTTTTATTCTATATGTGTTGGAGAAGATTTTTTTGTTGACCACTTTAAATTTATCCCAAGCGTGTTGGAAATTAAAATTATTTTTCATTTTTGAGTTCGATTTTCTAATAAAGCGTGCTGTTTTAGTTTTTTAAAACTATTATTTATTTTTTATTTTTTAGTTTTAATATTTTACAGAATAAAATAAGAATGTAAATATATTTAAATTCCATACTATTGTAGTATGAGCTAAAATTATTACTCTTCTAAAAAAAAAATCCTCACCAGCCGGACTCGAACCAGAGACCTATGGATTACTGAAACTATATACCACTAGTTCACCGCTCTACCAACTGAGCTCTGACAACGATCGACTAAAAAGTCGACAAGTTCGTAACCTATTATACCAGTTTTAATGTTTTTGATTTTCTGATGATTCTGGCCAGAAATTTAGAAATAAAATATGAAATTATTATAGTGTCACGGGTCCTTTACAAGTATACAAAGTTGCAAGTCGATCCAATGCTTCTAAGTGGGTGAAAATCGTGTTCAAAGATTCCGTTACATAGATACAAAAACACTTTTTTTGATTTTATGATGATTCTGGCCACGATTTTAGAAAACAAATATGAAATTATTGTACTGTCACGGGTTCTTTACAAGTATACAAAGTTTCAAGTCGGTCCAATGTCTCTAAGTGGGTGAAAATCGGGTTCAAAAATTCCGTTACACAATTACAAAAACAATTTTTTTGATTTTCTTATGATTCTGGCCAGGATTTTAGAAAATGAATATGAAATTATTGTATTGTCACGGGTCCTTTACAAGTATACAAAGTTTCAAGTCTAGCCTATATTTCTAAGTGGGTGAAAATCGGGTTCAAAAATTCCGTTACATAAATACAAAAACACTTTTTTTGATTTTCTGATGATTCTGGCCAGGATTTTAGAAAATAAATATGAAATTATTGTATTGTCACGGGTCCTTTACAAGTATACAAAATTTCAAGTCGATCCAATTATTTTAAGTGGGTGAAAAACGCGATGAAAGATTCAGTTACATAGATAGACAGATAGATACAGGTCAAGCTAATATAAAGCGTGTAAAAAAGAAAAGAATCACCTGTGGCACCAACATAAGGCACGATAAAAGGTCGGAGAATCTCATTTCTATACCTTACCGCAGTCAAAGTACCACCTTGGATGACGTAGAGGTCCGTACGTCCACCACTACCGACTCCTGCCCACACCATCAATCCACCGCCACCATATGGGGATCGTTCACGTACAAAAGCTGGATTGTTTCGTGTCCCTTTTTCTCTCCAGATGAATACACGCCGACTATCACATTCCACGTTGAATCGCGACTCATCAGAAAAAAGAACTGATCTCCATTCAGCATGCCTCCACCCACGATGTTCCTCCGCCCAGTTTCTGCGATCTCTACGGTGTTGTGGAGTTAACCTGGTACACACCATGGGCCTCGGGCATAAAGATCACTTCCATACAGTCAATTAGGGACAGTTTGAGTTGCCACCCTGCGTCCTGTTGCTGTTTGAAGTGTATTTCGCAGTTGAGTTGCATTCTGCTGTCTATTACGACCGGCTGTTAACAAGAGGTAACGGTCATCCCTAGATGTTGTTGCCCTTGGTCGACCTTGTCCGGTTCTTCTGTGAACAGTATGTTCTTTGAAAATGATTCCAAAGTCAGGAAATCACGCTTTGAGACACCCCAATGACTAGTGCCACCTCTTGTTGTGTCTGTCCAGCTTCCATTCCTCCTATGGCCCTCCAAGCCATTGGTTCAGGTAAATCACGTTGTCGAGGCATCACTGTCCCTAAGGCAAGTCATTCACTAACTGAAAACTGGATTGAATTTAAAAACCGCAACAAAACATTCACCCCCACACCACCCTTTCACATCAACTGTACAGACACTGCCTTCTGGTGTGGTACCGAGGTTACGTAACAACTTCAAACTCTTATTTACATTACCTTGGAGTAATAGAAAGTGATTTCATCTAATACTATTCCAAAAAACATAGTCTTAATAGGTTATTCTACAATATCCCTTAATTTTTTGAGCAGTGTATTATTACATACATTTCTTAACATGTATGATATTAAAATAATAATTTTTATAGTCTGTAACTCCTTATGTTACCTGCATTTGAACGAAAATAAATTATTTATAAATGTGTAAAATTACATCATAATTGAAAGATAAAAACTTAAATTACCAGCCACCAAGCAAGAGATCTTTAGGCAGACCCTTCAAACGTTGGATTGAGACCCAAAGAGACCACTAGGTCTATCACATGAAAGGAAGAAGAAGAAGAAGAAAAAATATTGAAAGATACATGTAGCCACATCAATTCACTTTTTGCTGTTCTGTAATTTCCTCTGACTTATGTTATGATTTCTTCCACAGAGAGCACACATATTGTGATAAATGAAACAGCTTTCGTGCAACCACCATTTGCACACATCACACTGAAACCAGCCTGACTTAGAATGGGTTTCAGTTCAGAGTTCCAAACATTATACACTTTCATTTTTATTACACTCATCGGATTAATCATCAGGAAAAAGAACCAATTCTTCATCGACGATCCTCATCCGTCGATGATCGTAGCTCCAATTTCTTCCTTGCTCTCTTTGTTTTTTATTTGGTAATTCATGTCCACAGTTTTCTTGGACTATTTCCAGTTCTTCTTATTTTTGTTTCTCCTTTCTTCCTCTTTGGCTTTTTGCCTTTCAATGTATCCTGGATCTGTTATATTTGTAGCAGATTGCTTTCTTTTCGACGAAGACAATTTTAAAGATGATGGAATCGGCCAAGAATCGCTCAAAGCTTTGGATGGTGTTAATCCATGAACAAGTGTGAATTCATGTAGGCAGTCTTTGGTCTCATTTTTATAACTGTTCCTGGTGGCCTTTCAAACTCTGGTTTACTATATAAATCCTTCATTATACAGTATGGGGGTAAAAAGTGATCCTCTGCATTACAGCAGGGAGGAACTGCGACGGTTTCACCTTTCTCTGATGTAACAACCTTAACATCCTTGTAAACTTCACCCACTGCATTATTCATTTGAACCCCCATTTCATCATCATTCCATATGTTTCCGGGTTTGTCCAATATAATTTATCCCAATACCTTTTGCAAGAGATTAAAATAATTTGACATTCCAGTTCTGTTCATCCCTTCTGTTATAGGTCGGGAACAACTTTCGCTCTTTCATACAGATAGCTCAGGATTTCTTCTTAAAAATTAAGCAAGCCAAACTTTTCCTGCCATTTTTTCATCTTTGTTAAACGTAGACTTCAAGCCTATCAGTTTCGCCATATTGAAAGCAATTTCCCTAACATCTCTTCTTGACTGAGCGAATCCTACAGTTTGAAGATCCAGAATGTGTTTCACTATTTTTTTTTGCATCATTCCCTAATTGGGACGAGGGTCCTAGATTTCCTTATGTGAAATTATTATTTTTGATCCTCGCCCGTAAAGTTTTTTCTGGAATATTAAATTGTTTGCTTGTTCCTCGGAAGGACAGAATATTGTTTAATACAGCATTGCTTGCATTTTTCATCTTCGCTCCAGGAAGTTCGATTACTTTTTCTAATGTAAGTATTGGGCATCGTGTCCGAACCTATAAATACAATGATTGTGATTTAGAGTCATGCTGCATTATACATGTATATTTTAAGATATTTTTTATAAAATATAACAATAAGCATGCGTCATCTCTCCTATTACACAAGATCGGCAACTCTACTAAATAGGTAGCAGAGAGGACGCACCTATCCTCACAGCTTTAGAAATGACTGACTAGTTTTTTAATGCAGTAAAAGCCATAACTACTAACCCACCTATCATTAGAATCCATCGGTTTTTTATTAACTCATATACAAAAGTACCACATAAAAATATTGCACAACCTTAATGAAATTTCAAACACTCATCTTGGATAGATTGTCAATAAATGTTTTCTTAAAAACCACAAATATGTTCGAAACGTTTAAATAATTCAAATGCACGTCAATCACAAGCCACAGTTCACCCACAAGTGAAACTGATTCTGTAACTTTGTAGCAGACATGAGAACAAAGGCCGAGTCATCTCTGTTACCTGCATCAACTCTACTAGCTTTACCTTAATTATTTTTTTAATAAACGTTTTTTCGTCCATTTGTCCATTGTAAAATAAAACCAAATGAGCTAGCTCAGGAGATTTCAGCTATGGAAAAGAAATATCAAGGCAATCTTAATATGCTGGCCGATTATTGTTGGACCGTCAAGAGGGATGCTCCTCAGGCGAAATATGGCGGAAAATCGTAATTTCTTACTTTCTAGGCGAGTCCGAATGTTCGAATACTGTGTAGTTACGAATGTAGAAAATATGAAAGAGTTTGAAATTATAAATTCCTGTCTCTCGGAAACCTTGCGTGATGGAAAAAACCGATATCATCTTCGAATTCAGGAGAAAAAATGCTATCAGAATCACATACACATTGTTTCTTTCTGACACAAAAAAAATATTTTTTGTTGCTCAGTGTAATTATAAAAACAGGGAAGTATACTTATGTTAAAATCATACATGTGGTCAAGACGGCATTTCATTTATTAAGAGGTTCAGGATCATAAAAATTTTGTTTTGTGGTTTGCATTACGTGTACATTTAGAATTATTCGTATAATTTATATTGACTTATCTCACCTTTAAATTGTTGTTATATAATTTTTATATCATCAGTAATTATATTTAATAAATTAACACATAATCTATTATTCACCATTTATAGTCTACCTTACACAATTAGGCGAAATACGAAAATTAGCTATGAAGGATTTTCCCACTTTCCTCAGTGAGTCAAATACTGTTATTACAGCAGAAGAAGATGTTAAAGAGGAAAGTATTTTCGTTGTAAGATTATTTGTGAAACTTTGTGTACTTTTGAATATTATTGACAGAATGGACAAAATGGCGCTTTTGCTTGTAAGAGTGGGTGTTTAGTGAAAAGGAAATTGTACTGCAGATTGGGTTGTTAATATTGTCTGTGCTGAACATTTTGCAATTTTAAAGCCGGGGAATGTGAGACAGTTACAAAGCATTTTGACAGGCCACGTCAATATGTTGAGTCGTTGGAGCACAGAAATGTTTGACGTCAGTTCCAAACTTGCAAAGCTATCATATTGAGCAATTCCATAAGTGTCTTACTAATTCTGTTTGTCAATATTTCATCAGGCCATAAAATGAGACTTTTATGGGAATACTCTCTTTTTCTATCTACTTATTGTAAAATTCTCTTTATATGTACTTTTAAATTTCCCAAACTTCCCATGAATTACAAGGTCACCACTTGGTGGGAGAAAAAAAATTACTCTGAGTCACACGCATATAGCATTGAGTAAGGATTATATATACACATATTTGGAAGGCATAGAGGTGAAAGGCACGTGAGGAGAAGATAGGGGAAGTTGGTAGTAGTCACAGACCGGTCGGCACAGACAGTACGACTTTATTAGACTAAAAGTAACAAACATACAATGTTATTCACAAATATGGATCGCACGGGCAGCAAGCTGTACATGCTGTTCTCAGTCCGTATCAATATAATAATGTCTGGTAATAATATAAAGTAAGACAAAACACAATAAAAACGATACAATTATATTATATAGAAAAGTTACCCTCTTTACAGAACATTTACACTAGGTCACAAGATAAGTCTACTAACAATTCCTCTTCCTAGCACATCCTCTTATTCTACTTCCTTCACAGTAGCCTCTGCCCGCTCCTGGAAGATATCAGGGGTTGCACAAATGGTTCCTTTGAGTCACGCTTATACAGTTACCTGTTGTGTAATAATTAAATTTTTCCCTATTTATACTATGTCATTCATATTTTTTCTCGTTTTTTATATATCTTGTACATATCATATAATTCGTTAAATCTGGAGTAAATCAAGATTCATTATAAATATTAATTGTATTGTATTTATAACATGTAATCGTTTATGTATATTGTAATTTGGATGTAAGATTTTTTTTTGTAATTTTTAAAACCTGGTTGAGGGGCAAACAAGGCCTTAAATTATTATTATTATTATTATTATTTATTATTATTATTACTGTTATTACTATAATTATTATTACTATTATTATTATTAATTAAGTTAGGTAAAATTATTAAGTATTGATGATACAGCTGAAATGATATACCTTCGGAGGACTGCAGGATACACACTACTAGATCACAAAAAATGAAGATATCTTAGAAGAATTACAAATGGAACCTTTAGAAAACAACATTTTTCATTATAAGTCATGATGGATGCAACATGTTCATCGAATGGAAGATTACAGGATACCCAAACAAATGTTAAGATATCAACCTGCAGGAAGAAGAAGACCAGGACGTCCACTCAAAAGACTTTTGGATGGTGTTTCTCTTGAGGTCGAAACAGGTCAACAAATGACCTAAATTCGTGAATGTACTACGATGATAATATGATGTAAGTTAAAAATTAAATTGTTAACTAACAAAGTTGAGGACGACGGCACCTACCAACAGGTACAATTTAATTTTTAACTTACATCATATGACTTCACCTCAACGGAATTTTATATGAATTTCACTAGCATTGATATGATGATGATATTACACTATGTTTACACACATATACACCGTGTCTACAAATATAGTATCATCATTTAAACTACTACTACGTCGCCTTGGATAATCGTATCTAAATAAAATTGGTGATAATCAAAGGAGAAACTCAAAATATTTTGCTATACTTCATAGACATTGAACGTGGTGCCCACGAGTGACGCTGCAGACATCGCTGTCTGCAAAATATCCAACAATGAACCCATATCTACCACAAAAGCATGATTCAATTAATTTAGTTCCTGTATTGTTGTCCAGTATTCTCCATTGTTGACATTGTTAACATGCACAAAACTTTTGAGTTTCTCTTTTAGTTGTCACCAATTTCATTTAGATACGATTATCCAAATCGACGTAGTAGTAGTTTAAAGTCTGATACTATATTTGTGGACACGGTGTATATATATATATATATATATATATATATATATATATATATATATGCCTATTTATTGACGACTGAGACAGTAAGAAAGGAACACTACGATAGACGTTTTAAAAGCATCCGCTTACTTCGCTATTAATAATATGTATCTTCTACTTATGAAGTATCTGCTTCTGAATTCTGATTTGTATTTTCAACACTGAAATATATATTTTAAGTATAGTATCAGTTCCGTTTTCAGAAAAATAAGTAAATAAAAATTAAAAAACCTGACATATTGTATGGCACATCCACTCGTCTTCACTGCTAGAATCTGTACATAACAGAGCAACACTAGCAATATGAATTATCCAAGTGTCTCCCTCAACATCTTAAGTAACTGAATATACACTGTTGTCGATATTGTTAGGTTAGAATTGTTACCCCCAATGTTTATATCAACTTCTACCTTTCTCTCATTTAGTAAACACGCTCTTCTGAAATATTCCTTTTCTATTTCTTTTACGTGATCGCACATGTTCTTCAACTCAAAGTTGTGCAAGAGATGCATTTTCTCGTCGGCCAGTTGAATTAGGGCCTATGTCGATTTTAAAAGTGATACTTTTTCAACTACCCAATTTTTGACTATAGTCCATATGAGTTCTATTGAGATCAGTTCTGGATGGTATTGGGTTAACCTGCGTACACTATGTTCTCCTCTCCTATTAGTATATATACTTTATAAATTCTGTGTGTAGGTTTATTTGCTTTCATTTAATTATATAAATCAGGTTGCAGTATGGTATCCTGGGAATCAATGCCTTTCTAAATTAGTCAGGTCTTCATAACATTTCAAGTTGAATTTGACATTGGATTTTTATTTAGTTTATCATTGTGATAAGGATCGCTATAAATTACGAGGATTGGATCTCGGAGTAGGTTGGTTGCTTTTTTAAAGCATTTTTTTTATAATTCTCATTACTCATAGCCCCATAGTAATCTCAGGACTTCTGGCCTGATTTAAATCCTATGTAGGTATTCGGTACAAAGCCTTGCTTGCCGCCAGTATGAATTGATTATTATTATTTTATTTCCTTTGCAAATTGAAGTGAAAAATCTTTGAAAGCATATGGTGTTAAGAGCAGTTATAAGAGTTTATTTCATCCTTGAAGAATCTAGAACGATTCCTTCTGTGGGCACGGATTTTGTTGTGTTCAATCAAAACTTGACTATAGTTCTTTTTTTTTCTTTTTTTTTAATCCAAATGTCTTGAGTACCGGTATCTTTCGTAAAGTAGTTATACTGACATATGAACATTTATTGACGATTGTAATTTGGACTTAAATCGTTTCAAAGTTTGGATCTC
The DNA here is from genome assembly GCA_030220185.1 of Diploptera punctata. NCBI lineage: Eukaryota > Metazoa > Arthropoda > Insecta > Blattodea > Blaberidae > Diploptera > Diploptera punctata. Next base: position 301,119 of record JASPKZ010007750.1, on the reverse strand, counting down.
TTTTCCATCAAGTAAATATAATTTATTATAAGGCGAACGAATTTTTCATTAAACTTACCCAACGCTGGTTTTATTGACTTCCTAAGTCTATCTTCATGCGGCGTAGAAAAAGATGCAGATCTGCCTGATTCGATGTTTTCTGATTTTTTTTGTTCTTCGTATACAGTACTAATTGATAAACCAAATGTCTCCGCTAATATTTCTTCAACTTATTTCGATTTAATAGGAGCTCCTGTCCCCGCCTCTCTTGATTTGAACTTGTAAATATTTGCCACTATTTCAACTTTTCCTTTTAGTTTACTTTGGAATAGGCGGCATTTTAAAACTTCGGTATGTTTTCTATTTCGCGACTACAATAGTGCCACGCTTTAATTTCCCGATCCGTAAACCAACCACTGCCAAATGCAAACTGAACTGCACACCCCCATTAAAGTTTAGTAGGTAACGAATAGACTCATTAAATTTCCAAATTCAAAATTCCGCACAATCAGCCAACCTGAAAAGGTCCTTTTTCTCTAATTATTGCACAGAGCGACCTCTCCTCGGATCTCCAGCATCAATCCTACTACAACTAAATTAATCTAAATTCAATCTTGGCCAATCCTCTAAGCGCGGCCTGCGAATAGAGCTCCAACAACCAGGACGGCGCACTTTTGAACCAACATTCATCAGAGGCGCCCTCAAGAAAACGACGAAAGTAACATCCGAACACTGATCCCTCCGGTGAAAATACTAGGACAATTGGTACGCTATCGTATTGCCATGATAATAAAACTCACAGCCTCCTATTTCTAACCATGGACAAAGAGGGCACAAAAGTAAGACCCTACATTGTAAGGGACACTACGGTGTCCCATACTTAGTCGACTCGAATAGACTCACTCATTCTGTGGCGCATCCTGTTTACACCATTCAAATCTAATTGTTCTATCTGCAAAAAAGACCTGGGGATCTTCTCTAGATAGTGATCAACTCAATGCCGGGGCCACTTATGACGCGAAACGAACATTTAAGACGAACATACCATTAACTCATATATTCATTCTAAACAAGGTTAATGTGATTTTGTGTGTGTCTGATGATACTGCTATGGAAACTGTTTGGGCCTTTAAGTTTTCTCAAATTTGACTTATAGTCCAGGAAAAAAAAAAGATAGAAAAACCTCACCCAGGAAAAGTTTTACAACCAGCGACCAAACTGGGCTTAATGCATCTTACAAAACGATATTATTCCTAGACTGCAATGGCGTGCTTATGGAAGAAATAGGCCTGTAGTGTTTCAAATTCACGTAATATTTTATCTCGTGTTATCTGAAAGGGATAACGCCCAATGGGTATGTCAAAAATTCACTGGGAGAATTACATTAACCATGATGTGAGGGAGTTGAATTATACAGGGAGTGATTGGAAAATATAGACAAGTATGGAGAGGTCATTCCTGAAAGGAAATATTTATTGAAAGCTAGCGCACAGTGGTCGCCGACGGACGGACGGCATGCATTGGACGGATTGGATTTCGTTATAATATACATTGTTTCAATAGGGACTGCGCATATTTGTCCGCATTGTATATATGTGCACAGTTATACAGAGTGTTAATGAATAATACCGACAAACTTTCAGGTATTTTAGAGGTGTCTTGGATAAGCAAATTGTAGTCTAGAAGTACAAATTTGCAAGTTACAATAATAAATGTGTTAGGAGCCAGTACGCCACTGACAATATTTCGAAGATTTCGTTGACAACCTGTTACATAGAGTAGACGTCTTTTGCAGATTGGTTTTCTGAGACCATTTAGCTCAGTGGTAACGTGCCAGTTATGAAATATGATTCGTTAGGAATATGATATTCAAGGTACAAACCTCAGACATGTTAACCTTCATTTTTATTTTTATATTCTTTCTTTCTGGTGTAATATGTTTAGAAATTTAGTACAAAGTACTGTAGAATTTATTTTAGTACGATGCAGGAAAGTAATAAATGACATTTATCTGTATTTGTGTAAAAAAAAGTAATACTGTAAAACACTCTAGGTAACGTCTGTACAGTAAGTAATTTGTAAGTGAAAATCGCATGGTTCATTCGGAAGAAACAAGGCTATTGTATGCACTAGCGTAACCATTACTTCAGGTTACATAATACAGTATGAATGTAGCATCAAGTCTTATGACGCGAAACTTAGTGCAAATAAGACGGAAAGGCATAACTAAATTAATAAATAATTATATTCAGGTCTATTATTGTTTGACTTGCCAGTGGACAAATAGTAAAGGAAATCAACTTCGTGTTCATATTTTATTTTAAAACAAAGATGTTAAAATTCAGGAATAATAATAATAATAATAATAATAATAATAATAATAATAATAATAATAATAATAATAATAATAATAAAAAATAATAAAGGAGGCATGGTTCAAACATACAGAAAAATAAAATCACTTTATTCGTGTATGCTTCAAAAACAGGATAATAGGTACTGTTCAAAATAATGCCCTTGATGGAGTAAGCGCAAATTGAATCTGGGCAGAAATAATGCTCGCACTCCATCAAAGATTCCTGGAGTATTTGTGATTTCGTCGCAGGCAGCCAACATTCTCGTCAGTAACTCCTCATCTCAGTCGACTGGAGTCTGATAAACAAGGCTCTTTTTAGGTGTTCCCGTAGCAAAAATCTGGATGAGTGAGATCAGGTGAACGTGGAGGCCCCGCTATAGGACCGCCGCGAACAATCCAAGGTCCAGGGAAGACATTATCCAGATGGTACCTTACATTCCTGTCAAAGTGAGAAGGTGCTCCTACAAGTTTCAAAGCAGTAGTGAAACAGACTGGTATCAGTCGTTAGTATCACGGGCACGCGCATGGGAAGTTGGTATAAATATACAGTATTAAGAGAAAATCTGTGCCTTTCATGTAAACAAATCACGCAACTAGCTTAATCAATAAACAAATAGTAATGCGTTTAGAATATCTGAAAGGCCAATTAAGTAACTACGAAAGCAATATCCTTCTCCGAATAAAAATAAGAAAGGATATAAAAATAAAAAACCAAAAAGAGAGATTTGAACCCGGCATTAAGACATTCATTGGTAAGCATGCCATCCACTGAGCTATTATTTCGAACGACGTTTGAACTATCAGACATCTAATACATATGATTGCATGACAGGGCACGAAATACACACTGTCAGTGGCGCACTGGCTCTTGCCGGAAGACGAAATTTCCATAACTTCATGGCTCAAAATTTTGAAAATGCTGCTATATTAGCAATAAAAAACTAGGGTTAACCTACTATTGGAGCAGAACTAAAGTATTCCCAAGACAAACCATATTCATAGTTTGCTACATTGTTGATTAATGACTAGGAACGTCCAGTTTAAAAAAGTCATATAACTTCAAAATTTGGCTTTACACACCCCAAGTCCCTTATCTCAAATTGCTCGTCTTACTCTCCTCTATAATACGAGTAAGTTTAATGGTGTTATTCATTAACACCCTGTATATGTTTTTATTACCTCACTAGCTCCCTGTAACTTTTTCAATGAATGTATTATGCTCTATATAACAAAATACAAAAGTAACACAAAACAATTATTTTCAGAATATGGAACTGGATTTCGTGTTGGATCTTCACGCCCATTCCAGTCTCCAGGGTGTTTTTGTGTACGGCAACACTTATGATGATGTCTACAGGTAATCGTATTGTTGTATATTCCACAGTGAATTATCATAATATTATTCAATTAAAATAAATGACAATATATTCAAATATAACTACGTGCTTATTGAGAACAGAGACTTGAATAACAGGGAAATACAAGGAATTGGACAGCTGAGGGATAGAAGAGAAACTATCTCATAATATGAATATTGTTGAATGCGTTTACCCATTAGGCCTGAACGTTTGTCGATTTACGTCTAAATGCTAAATGAGGTTAAATCCTCTGCTAACATTATATCTATATGTAAAGTTAAAGGTGTCCCATTACAGGCCTCAGGAGGCCCTTGGGGTAATAGGAGGTTAGGGCTCCCACTTTTCTGGACAATCGGCACTTGATTTCAGCCGGGTTGTCAGCCCTGCGTGACGGCCGTCTTTACCCCATAACAAACGTCTGGTACTCATTTCCGTTAGAGGCTGAGTCGACCCCAGGGCCATAATGCCGCCAGAAGGTTTGGGTCAGTTTAAAAATTCTGGCCCACCGGGACTCGAACCCTCGACCTTCCGGCTTGTAGTGCAGTAAGTGAACCACTATGCTACGGCGTACCGGTATTTATTTAATATGGGGTACGCCGTAGCGTAGTTGGTTAAGGCAATATGCTACAAGCCGCAAGGCCGAGGGTTCGAGTCCCAATGGGGTCCGAATTTTTACACTGGACTATATCATCTGGCGGAACCATGCCCCTGAATTTGCTCAGACTCTAAAAGAAATTACATTGTCACAGAGAGCTGACAACCTGGCAGTGCCGATTGTCTATAAAAGTGGGAAATTAACCAACTACTACTCCTCGGGATTTCTAATGCCCGTTATGGCATCATTTTAATTTATTTTGCTTATTTTATATGAGGCTAAGTTAGGCTTTGGTCCATTAAAGAAACCAATGAGTGAACGAAAACATGCAGGCATAGTTAGCTTTCGCAAAAACCTGGCCCATTAACATTGAGAAACATTGTTTGTTTTTTTTTTTTATTATATCTTTCGTTTTAAAATTTAGTCTTTTTCATATTACATCTCTCTTCCCTTTTCCTTAATTTAATCCTTGGCTGTATAGACGTTTTAATTTGCACACTACGTCTCTCGAGCCTAAAACTGACACGCAGTTTTCGGGAGAGGATTTTTAACATTCATAGTTTTCCGGATATACAATGACGTAGAGAGACTCCTCGAATGAGTGCTTAACTTCGGAAAACGTAAATTTTCAAGACGAGAATCGCCATGCACTCATACATTCATACTAATGAAGGTGGATAGGTGTAATGATGATCAGATGTTCTTAGGAGACAATTTTGGTCGTAACGATTCGAAAAAGAAAATATTTCAATTCAATAAAAGACACGGGAAAAATCAATATACTTTTCACACCGGGAGATCAAACCCAGGCCCACTGCGTTCAAGGCAAGAATCTGCCCCCATAGACTAGTGGTGAACTTGAATAAACTAAACTACATCATACAAGTGAACTGTCAACCATTGCGTACCGAAACCTATCTTTAAATTTCTCCCAGAAGAGGGTTGTGATATACCAAGGCCGTGTTCAAAATATTATGTGCCCTTTCTAACTCCAAGACATTAAAATCCAGCGCGAGAATTCTCGTTTAAACTACAGGGAAGTAATAAAACTCCTGAATTGGTGAAATGGACAACTCTGACAAACTCTCCGCATGCCGCGTCCCGTTACACTACTTTCCGCCTTTTTCACGCTGGGAGTCCGTCTGCTTCACACAGTGGATTCTTCGCACTGGATTCGGGCTTCAATTTATTTATCTTGCAGTTAAAACAAGACAGATTTTTTGACACGGCCTTGGTACATCACAACGCCTTTCTGGGAGAAATTTCAAGGTTAGTTTCAGCACGCAATGGTTGACAGCTTCCTTGTTAGTGATACTGTATTACACGCAGGCACTGGGTAAACTAAGTACCTTCCTCAGGAAATCAAATGTAAGGTCGGATTTAACTTGTTTAAGGAATATATTCTTCTTTTGTTAATTAAATCATATGTATTCAGTTACGTTGCAAGATAACAAACATGGTAGTCCCTAAATAAACTTTCAAAATGTGATTTTCGGACAAAACCCCAATATTGTTGTCGAATGTCGGTCAATTTTTGGAGAATACCTTCCGCGTCCTTTTTGCAATGGCATATAGAGAGTTCTGTAGTGAAAAGTAAAACATTGAGGCCGCTAGAGCGACTTTTTAATTTTAGTTTCAGGTGAACCCTCACTTCTAATGTCAGATTTTATTGGGTAATGAATCAGACCTTACTGTTCTTAATTTATTGCTATGTGCCGAGCTTGACTCCGAAAAAAAAACCTTACGGCCGCTAGAGTATTAATAAATGCACACACACATTTGTAATGTTTATTTTCGGTGTCTACTTAGTAGAATTTATGAAATTGAAAAAATATACATTTTTCATTATAACATTCTCAATAGTTTCATTCCCGCACTGAATTCCCTAAAAGATAATAGTATGCCGGACTGGTCGAAGGTGATAAGCCAGACGAAAAAGTACCTTGGTCGGAAGAGTGACGATATTTCACCGTACAAATACAACCGTCAAGAAATGCGGACATGGGTTCAACTGGGGTAAAATTTTCCGGAGGTCAAATAGTCGCCCATTCGGTTCTCCGGGCGGGGACTACTTCAGGGAACCCATGCCAAAGGTTCAAACACAGGGACATGTTCCTAGGAACATGGAATGTTGGATACAGTCGCTTTACAGGAAGTTAGGTGGCCAGGAGCAGGTAGTCAGGAATCAGGAAGCTTTGCATTATACTACGGCTCAAGATAGGGATGTATGGAGAGCTTATGTCCGCGCGGCCATGAACCTACGGGTTCGATAGTGCCAGTGAGTAAGTAAGTATAATCGTAGATACTAGGACAACAACATTCTAATATGGAATGCAGATAATTTCATTATAAAGTAATCTAATACGATGTAATGTCATTTGTGTGACAACCAGGCTAAATAAATCTATTCTATTCTATTCTAACTCTAATAGCAAGTATCAAGCCAATTTACTTAAGGCATATATCTGAACATATGACCAGAAATATGGATATTAGTATTTTTCCGAGCATAGACTCTCCTAACGTTAAATTTTGAAATGATGCACAAACCTTTTGCAATTTAAGATTTCTTAAAGATTTCTCCTCCTTGTGATATAGACGGCATCTCCAGAGCATGCGTGCACAGGATAAGTGAAAATTAAAGTGTCTGATGTGGCTTATAGAGTGATACAGCATTTTGATAAATATGTTCTTATAAAGAAGTTACTCGATGTCCGGTCCACCTGTGACCGATAGATTTATAGTCACCCTCCGCCGGTCTGTCAGATTCATGTTATTAATTATAGGGGCACTAAGTGCCACTCCAGTCACAGTCACTTCATTGTTTCTCATTCATATCCACTTTTCCATCTAGATATCGTATTCCTTCCTACTTACATACATAGACAAGGTTAGAAATGCTGATAACTCCGTGAAGGGAAATAGAAGTGCCATTCATATCCCCTTTTCCATCTAGATCTCATATTCCTACTTATAATGACAAGGTTATGATGCTGATAACTCCGTGAAGGAAATAGAAGTGCATTCATATCCACTTTTCCATCTAGATATCATATTCCTACTTATAATGACAAGGTTATGATGCCTGATACCGCCGTGAAGGAAATAGAAGTGCATTCATAGCCACTTTTTCCATCTAGATATCTATTCCTCCTACTTATAATGCCAAGGTTATGAAATGCTGATAACTCCGTGAAGGAAATAGAAGTGCATTCATATCCACTTTTCCATCTAGATAAGCATATTCCTAATTTATAAATGACAAGGTTATGATTGCTGATACCTCCGTGAAGAAATAGAAGTGCAATTCATATCCTTCAGGAATCCCGTTTCCCAATCTAGCATTCATAAAGCTAATTCCTACTTTTAATGAAAAGGTTATGATGCTGATAACTCCGTGAAGGAAATAGAAACTGCATTCATATCCACTTTTCCATCTAGATATCATATTCCTACTTATAATGACAAGGTTATGATGCTGATAACTCCGTGAAGGAAATAGAAGTGCATTCATATCCACTTTTCCATCTAGATATCATATTCCTACTTATAATGACAAGGTTATGATGCTGATAACTCCGTGAAGGAAATAGAAGTGCATTCATATCCACTTTTCCATCTAGATATCATATTCCTACTTATAATGACAAGGTTATGATGCTGATAACTCCGTGAAGGAAATAGAAGTGCATTCATATCCACTTTTCCATCTAGATATCATATTCCTACTTATAATGACAAGTGTTATGATGCTGATAACTCCGTGAAGGAAATAGAAGTGCATTCATATCCACTTTTCCATCTAGATATCATATTCCTACTTATAATGACAAGGTTATGATGCTGATAACTCCGTGAAGGAAATAGAAGTGAATTAATATCCACTTTTCCATCTAGATATCATATTCCTACTTATAATGACAAGGTTATGATGCTGATAACTCCGTGAAGGAAATAGAAGTGCATTCATATCCACTTTTCCATCTAGATATCATATTCCTACTTATAATGACAAGGTTATGATGCTGATAACTCCGTGAAGGAAATAGAAGTGCATTCATATCCACTTTTCCATCTAGATATCATATTCCTACTTATAATGACAAGGTTATGATGCTGATAACTCCGTGAAGGAAATAGAAGTGCATTCATATCCACTTTTCCATCTAGATATCATATTCCTACTTATAATGACAAGGTTATGATGCTGATAACTCCGTGAAGGAAATAGAAGTGCATTCATATCCACTTTTCCATCTAGATATCATATTCCTACTTATAATGACAAGGTTATGATGCTGATAACTCCGTAAAGGAAATAGAAGTGCATTCATATCCACTTTTCCATCTAGATATCATATTCCTACTTATAATGACAAGGTTATGATGCTGATAACTCCGTGAAGGAAATAGAAGGGCATTCATATCCACTTTTCCATCTAGATATCATATTCCTACTTATAATGACAAGGTTATGATGCTGATAACTCCGTGAAGGAAATAGAAGTGCATTCAATCCACTTTTCCATCTAGATATCATTCCTTCACTTATAATGACAAGGTTATGATGCTGATAACTCCGTGAAGGAAATAGAAGTGCATTCATATCCACTTTTCCATCTAGATATCATATTCCTACTTATAATGACAAGGTTATGATGCTGATAACTCCGTGAAGGAAATAGAAGTGCATTCATATCCACTTTTCCATCTAGATATCATATTCCTACTTATAATGACAAGGTTATGATGCTGATAACTCCGTGAAGGAAATAGAAGTGCATTCATATCCACTTTTCCATCTAGATATCATATTCCTACTTATAATGACAAGGTTATGATGCTGATAACTCCGCGAAGGAAATAGAAGTGCATTCATATCCACTTTCCATCTAGATTCATATTCCTACTTATAATGACAAGGTTATGATGCTGATAACTCCGTGAAGGAAATAGAAGTGCATTCATATCCACTTTTCCATCTAGATATCATATTCCTACTTATAATGACAAGGTTATGATGCTGATAACTCCGTGAAGGAAATAGAAGTGCATTCATATCCACTTTTCCATCTAGATATCATATTCCTACTTATAATGACAAGGTTATGATGCTGATAACTCCGTGAAGGAAATAGAAGTGCATTCGTAATCAACTTTTCCATCTAGATATCATATTCCTGCTTATAATGACAAGGTTATGATTCTGATAACTCCGTGAAGGAAATAGAAGTGCATTCATATCCACTTTTCCATCTAGATATCATATTCCTACTTATAATGACAAGGTTAGGATGCTGATAACTCCGTGAAGGAAATAGAAGAGCATTCATAACCACTTTTCCATCTAGATATCATATTCCTACTTATAATGACAAGCTTATGATGCTGATAACTCCGTGAAGGAAACAGAAGTGCATTCATATCCACTTTTCCATCTAGATATCATATTCCTACTTATAATGACAAGGTTATGATGCTGATAACTCCGTGAAGGAAATAAAAGTGCATTCATATCCACTTTTCCATCTAGATATCATATTCCTACTTATAATGACAAGCTTATGATGCTGATAACTCCGTGAGGGAAATAAAAGTGCATTCATATCCACTTTTCCATCTAGATATCATATTCCTACTTATAATGACAAGGTTAGGAAGCTGATAACTCCGTGAAGAAATAAAAGTGCATTCATAACCACTTTTCCATCTAGATATCATATTCCTACTTATAATGACAAGGTTATGATGCTGATAACTCCGTGAAGGAAATAGAAGTGCATTCATATCCACTTTTCCATCTAGATATCATATTTCTACTTGTAATGACAAGCTTATGTTGCTGATAACTACGTGAAGGATATAAAAGTGCATTCGTAACCACTTTTCCATCTAGATGTCATATTCCTACTTATAATGACAAGGTTAGGCTTCTGATAACTCCGTGAAGGAAATAGAAGTGCATTCATATCCACTTTTCCATCTAGATATCATATTCCTACTTATAATGACAAGGTTATGATGCTGATAACTCCGTGAAGGAAATAAAAGTGCATTCATAACCACTTTTCCATCAAGATATCATATTCCTATAATGACAAGGTTAGGATGCTGATAACTCCGTGAAGGAAATAAAAGTGCATTCATAACCACTTTTCCATCAAGATATCAATATTCCTACTTATAATGACAAGGTTAGGAGGCTGCTGATAACTCCGTGAAGGAAATAAAATTGCATTCATAACCACTTTTCCATCTAGATATCATATTCCTACTTATAATGACAAGGTTATGATGCTGATAACTCCGTGAAGGAAATAGAAGTGCATTCATATCCACTTTTCCATCTAGATATCATATTCCTACTTATAATGACAAGGTTATGATGCTGATAACTCCGTGAAGGAAATAGAAGTGCATTCATATCCACTTTTCCATTTAAATGTCATATTCCTACTTATAATGACAAGGTTATGATGCTGATAACTCCGTGAAGGAAATAGAAGTGCATTCATATCCACTTTTCCATCTAGATATCATATTCCTACTTATAATGACAAGGTTATGATGCTGATAACTCCGTGAAGGAAATAGAAGTGCATTCATATCCACTTTTCCATCTAGATATCATATTCCTACTTATAATGACAAGGTTATGATGCTGATAACTACGTGAAGGAAATATAAGTGCATTCATATCCACTTTTCCATCTAGATATCATATTCCTACTTATAATGACAAGGTTATGATGCTGATAACCCCGTGAAGGAAATAAAAGTGCATTCATAACCACGTTTCCATCAAGATATCATATTCCTACTTATAATGACAAGGTTAGGCTGCTGATAACTCCGTGAAGGAAATAAAAGTGCATTCATAACCACTTTTCCATCTAGATATCATATTCCTACTTATAATGACAAGGTTATGATGCTGATAACTCCGCGAAGGAAATAGAAGTGCATTCATATCCACTTTTCCATCTAGATATCATATTCCTACTTATAATGACAAGGTTATGATGCTGATAACTCCGTGAAGGAAATAAAAGTGCATTCATAACCACTTTTCCATCAAGATATCATATTCCTACTTATAATGACAAGGTTAGGCTGCTGATAACTCCGTGAAGGAAATAAAAGTGCATTCATAACCACTTTTCCATCTAGATATCATATTCCTACTTATAATGACAAGGTTATGATGCTGATAACTCCGGTGAAGGAAATAGAAGTGCATTCATATCCACTTTTCCATCTAGATATCATTATTCCTACTTATAATGACAAGGTTAGGCTGCTGATAACTCCGTGAAGGAAATAAAAGTGCATTCATAACCACTTTTCCATCTAGATATCATATTCCTACTTATAATGACAAGGTTGATGCTGATAACTCCGTGAAGGAAACAGAAGTGCATTCATATCCACTTTTCAACTAGCTATCATATTCCTACTTATAATGACAAGGTTATGATGCTGATAACTCCGTGAAGGAAATAGAAGTGCATTCATATCCACTTTTCCATCTAGATATCATATTCCTACTTATAATGACAAGGTTATGATGCTGATAACTCCGTGAAGGAAATAGAAGTGCATTCATATCCACTTTTCCATCTAGATATCATATTCCTACTTATAATGACAAGTTATGATGCTGATAACTCCGTGAAGGAAATAGAAGTGCATTCATATTCACTTTTCCATCTAGATATCATATTCCTACTTATAATGACAAGGTTATGATGCTGATAACTCCGTGAAGGAAATAGAAGTGCATTCATATCCACTTTTCCATCTAGATATCATATTCCTACTTATAATGACAAGGTTATGATGCTGATAACTCCGTGAAGGAAATAGAAGTGCATTCATATCCACTTTTCCATCTAGATATCATATTCCTACTTATAATGACAAGGTTATGATGCTGATAACTCCGTGAAGGAAATAGAAGTGCATTCATATCCACTTTTCCATCTAGATATCATATTCCCTACTTATAATGACAAGGTTGGATGCTGATAACTCCGTGACGGAAATAGAAGTGCATTCATATCCACTTTTTCCATCTAGATATCATATTCCTACTTATAATGACAAGGTTATGATGCTGATAACTCCGTGAAGGAAATAGAAGTGCATCATATCCACTTTTCCATCTAGATATCATATTCCTACTTATAATGACAAGGTTAGGATGCTGATAACTCCGTGAAGGAAATAAAAATGCATTCATAACCACTTTTCCATCAAGATATCATATTCCTACTTATAATGACAGGGTTATGATGCTGATAACTCCGTGAAGGAAATAGAAGTGCATTTCATATCCACTTTTCCATCTAGATATCATATTCCTACTTATAATGACAAGGTTATGATGCTGATAACTCCGTGAAGGAAATAGAAGTGCATTCATATCCACTTTTCCATCTAGATATCATATTCCTACTTATAATGACAAGGTTATGATGCTGATAACTCCGTGAAAGAGAATAGAAGTGCATTCATATCCACTTTTCCATCTAGATATCATATTCCTACTTATAATGACAAGGTTAAGGATGCTGATAACTCCGTGAAGGAATAAAAGTGCATTCATAACCACTTTTCCATCAATATATCATATTCCTACTTATAATGACAAGGTTAGGCTGCTGATAACTCCGTGAGGAAAAAAAAGTGCATTCAAACCACTTTTCCATCAAGATATCATATTCCTACTTATAATTGACAAGGTTATGATGCTGATAACTCCGTGAAGGAAATAGAAGTGCATTCATACCCATTTTCCATCTAGATATCATATTCCTACTTATAATGACAAGGTTTATGATGCTGATAACTCCGTGAAGGAAATAGAAGTGCATTCATATCCACTTTTCCATCTAGATATCATATTCCTACTTATAATGACAATGTTATGATGCTGATAACTCCGTGAAGGAAATAGAAGTGCATTCATATCCACTTTTCCATCTAGATATCATATTCCTACTTATAATGACAAGGTTATGATGCTGATAACTCCGTGAAGGAAATAGAACGTGCATTCATATCCACTTTTCCATCTAGATATCATATTCCTACTTATAATGACAAGGTTAGGATGCTGATAACTCCGTGGAGGAAATAGAAGTGCATTCATATCCACTTTTCCATCTAGATATCATATTCCTACTTATAATGACAAGGTTATGATGCTGATAACTCCGTGAAGGAAATAGAAGTGCATTCAATCCACTTTTCCATCTAGATATCATATTCCTACTTATAATGACAAGGTTATGATGCATGATAACTCCGTGAAGGAAATAGAAGTGCATTCATATCCACTTTTCCATCTAGATATCATATTCCTACTTATAATGACAAGGTTATGATGCTGATAACTCCGTGAAGGAAATAGAAGTGCATTCATATCCACTTTTCCATCTAGATATCATATTCCTACTTATAATGACAAGGTTATGATGCTGATAACTCCGTGAAGGAAATAGAAGTGCATTCATATCCACTTTTCCATCTAGATATCATATTCCTACTTATAATGACAAGGTTAGTGAATGCTGATAACTCCGCGAAGGAAATAGAAAGTTGCATTCATATCCACTTTTCCATCTAGATATCATATTCCTACTTATAATGACAGGTTATGATGCTGATAACTCCGTGAAGGAAATAGAAGTTCATTCATATCCACTTTTCCATCTAGATATCATATTCCTACTTATAATGACAAGGTGATGATGCTGATAACTCCGTGAAGGAAATAGAAGTGCATTCGTAATCAACTTTTCCATCTAGATATCATATTCCTACTTATAATGACAAGGTTATGATTCTGATAACTCCGTGAAGGAAATAGAAGTGCATTCATATCCACTTTTCCATCTAGATATCATATTCCTACTTATAATGACAAGGTTAGGATGCTGATAACTCCGTGAAGGAAATAGAAGAGCATTCATAACCACTTTTCCATCTAGATATCATATTCCTACTTATAATGACAAGCTTATGATGCTGATAACTCCGTGAAGGAAACAGAAGTGCATTCATATCCTACTTTTCCATCTAGATATCATATTCCTACTTATAATGACAGGTTATGATGCTGATAACTCCGTGAAGGAAATAAAAGTGCATTCATATCCACTTTTCCATCTAGATATCATATTCCTACTTATAATGACAAGCTTATGATGCTGATAACTCCGTGAGGGAAATAAAAGTGCATTCATATCCACTTTTCCATCTAGATATCATATTCCTACTTATAATGACAAGGTTAGGAAGCTGATAACTCCGTGAAGAAAATAAAAGTGCATACATAACCACTTTCCATCTAGATATCATATTCCTACTTATAATGACAAGGTTATGATGCTGATAACTCCGTGAAGGAAATAGAAGTGCATTCATATCCACTTTTCCATCTAGATATCATATTCTACTTGTAATGACAAGCTTATGTGCTGATAACTACGTGAAGGATATAAAAGTGCATTCGTAACCACTTTCCATCTAGATGTCATATTCCTACTTATAATGACAAGGTTAGGCTTTTGATAACTCCGTGAAGGAAATAGAAGTGCATTCAGATCCACTTTTCCATCTAGATATCATATTCTACTTATAATGACAAGGTTATGATGCTGATAACTCCGTGAAGGAAATAAAAGTGCATTCATAACCACTTTTCCATCAAGATATCATATTCCTACTTATAATGACAAGGTTAGGATGCTGATAACTCCGTGAAGGAAATAAAAGTGCATTCATAACCACTTTTCCATCAAGATATCATATTCCTACTTATAATGACAAGGTTAGGCTGCTGATAACTCCGTGAAGGAAATAAAAGTGCATTCATAACCACTTTTCCATCTAGATATCATATTCCTACTTATAATGACAAGGTTATGATGCTGATAACTCCGTGAAGGAAATAGAAGTGCATTCATATCCACTTTTCCATCTAGATATCATATTCCTACTTATAATGACAAGGTTATGATGCTGATAACTCCGTGAAGGAAATAGAAGTGCATTCATATCCACTTTTCCATTTAAATGTCATATTCCTACTTATATGACAAGGTTATGATGCTGATAACTCCGTGAAGGAAATAGAAGTGCATTCATATCCACTTTTCCATCTAGATTCATATTCCTACTTATAATGACAAGGTTATGATGCTGATAACTCCGTGAAGGAAATAGAAGTGCATTCATATCCACTTTTCCATCTAGATATCATATTCCTACTTATAATGACAAGGTTATGATGCTGATAACTACGTGAAGGAAATAGAAGTGCATTCATATCCACTTTTCCATCTAGATATCATATTCCTACTTATAATGACAAGGTTATGATGCTGATAACCCCGTGAAGGAAATAAAAGTGCATTCATAACCACGTTTCCATCAAGATATCATATTCCTACTTATAATGACAAGGTTAGGCTGCTGATAACTCCGTGAAGGAAATAAAAGTGCATTCATAACCACTTTTCCATCTAGATATCATATTCCTACTTATAATGACAAGGTTATGATGCTGATAACTCCGTGAAGGAAATAGAAGTGCATTCATATCCACTTTTCCATCTAGATATCATATTCCTACTTATAATGACAAGGTTATGATGCTGATAACTCCGTGAAGGAAATAAAAGTGCATTCATAACCACTTTTCCATCAAGATATCATATTCCTACTTATAATGACAAGGTTAGGCTGCTGATAACTCCGTGAAGGAAATAAAAGTGCATTCATAACCACTTTTCCATCTAGATATCATATTCCTACTTATAATGACAAGGTTATGATGCTGATAACTCCGTGAAGGAAATAGAAGTGCATTCATATCCACTTTTCCATCTAGATATCATATTCCTACTTATAATGACAAGGTTAGGCTGCTGATAACTCCGTGAAGGAAATAAAAGTGCATTCATAACCACTTTTCCATCTAGATATCATATTCCTACTTATAATGACAAGGTTATGATGCTGATAACTCCGTGAAGGAAACAGAAGTGCATTCATATCCACTTTTCCAACTAGCTATCATATTCCTACTTATAATGACAAGGTTATGATGCTGATAACTCCGTGAAGGAAATAGAAGTGCATTCATATCCACTTTTCCATCTAGATATCATATTCCTACTTATAATGACAAGGTTATGATGCTGATAACTCCGTGAAGGAAATAGAAGTGCATTCATATCCACTTTTCCATCTAGATATCATATTCCTACTTATAATGACAAGGTTATGATGCTGATAACTCCGTGAAGGAAATAGAAGTGCATTCATATTCACTTTTCCATCTAGATATCATATTCCTACTTATAATGACAAGGTTATGATGCTGATAATTCCGTGAAGGAAATAGAAGTGCATTCATATCCACTTTTCCATCTAGATATCATATTCCTACTTATAATGACAAGGTTATGATGCTGATAACTCCGTGAAGGAAATAGAAGTGCATTCATATCCACTTTTCCATCTAGATATCATATTCCTACTTATAATGACAAGGTTATGATGCTGATAACTCCGTGAAGGAAATAGAAGTGCATTCATATCCACTTTTCCATCTAGATATCATATTCCTACTTATAATGACAAGGTTTGGATGCTGATAACTCCGTGAAGGAAATAGAAGTGCATTCATATCCACTTTTCCATCTAGATATCATATTCCTACTTATAATGACAAGGTTATGATGCTGATAACTCCGTGAAGGAAATAGAAGTGCATTCATATCCACTTTTCCATCTAGATATCATATTCCTACTTATAATGACAAGGTTAGGATGCTGATAACTCCGTGAAGGAAATAAAAGTGCATTCATAACCACTTTTCCATCAAGATATCATATTCCTACTTATAATGACAGGGTTATGATGCTGATAACTCCGTGAAGGAAATAGAAGTGCATTCATATCCACTTTTCCATCTAGATATCATATTCCTACTTATAATGACAAGGTTATGATGCTGATAACTCCGTGAAGGAAATAGAAGTGCATTCATATCCACTTTTCCATCTAGATATCATATTCCTACTTATAATGACAAGGTTATGATGCTGATAACTCCGTGAAGGAGATAGAAGTGCATTCATATCCACTTTTCCATCTAGATATCATATTCCTACTTATAATGACAAGGTTAGGATGCTGATAACTCCGTGAAGGAAATGAAAGTGCATTCATAACCACTTTTCCATCAATATATCATATTCCTACTTATAATGACAAGGTTAGGCTGCTGATAACTCCGTGAAGGAAATAAAAGTGCATTCATAACCACTTTTCCATCAAGATATCATATTCCTACTTATAATGACAAGGTTATGATGCTGATAACTCCGTGAAGGAAATAGAAGTGCATTCATATCTACTTTTCCATCTAGATATCATATTCCTACTTATAATGACAAGGTTATGATGCTGATAACTCCGTGAAGGAAATAGATGTGCATTCATATCCACTTTTCCATCTAGATATCATATTCCTACTTATAATGACAAGGTTATGATGCTGATAACTCCGTGAAGGAAATAGAAGTGCATTCATATCCACTTTTCCATCTAGATATCATATTCCTACTTATAATGACAAGGTTATGATGCTGATAACTCCGTGAAGGAAATAGAACTGCATTCATATCCACTTTTCCATCTAGATATCATATTCCTACTTATAATGACAAGGTTAGGATGCTGATAACTCCGTGGAGGAAATAGAAGTGCATTCATATCCACTTTTCCATCTAGATATCATATTCCTACTTATAATGACAAGCTTATGATGCTGATAACTCCGTGAAGGAAATAGAAGTGCATTCATATCCACTTTTCCATCTAGATATCGTATTCCTACTTATAATGACAAGGTTAGGATGCTGATAACTCCGTGAATGAAATAAAAGTGCATTCATAACCACTTTTCCATCAAGATATCATATTCCTACTTATAATGACAAGGTTAGGCTGCTGATAACTCCGTGAAGGAAATAAAAGTGCATTCATAACCACTTTTCCATCAAGATATCATATTCCTACTTATAATGACAAGGTTAGGATGCTGATAACTCCGTGAAGGAAATAAAAGTGCATTCAAGTTAATTTTATGATTGAATTCTAAAAATACACCAATAATATTTTTGACTTTTATACCCACTTCCTGTCTAGTTGAGGTTGCGAGTGTCTTGAAACTGTTAGCGCACATAAAAGATAACACTCTGCCAGTAATGGAAGGTTAAATAGATATTTAGATGAATAGTTACTAAACCTAATTTCGTAACGTGTTGTCTATAATATTTTATCTACGTTCAGAGTATTTCATTATAATTTGTACATTTAGTATATTTAATGAAATTATTTATTTGGAAATTGATACATATTTAGAAAAAGAGTAATTTGGGCATTGGAAAAAAAAAGACATGATAAGCCTACAAACACTGTTGTTATATTCTACCAATCATTAAATTATATTTTAAGTGTTGTTGAACCCATATTTCAAGTTTTGATAGCATGTTTAGTTAGAATATAAAGCATAAGTTTTGTTGACTAGTAACTACGAGATAAAGCGTCACTGATTTTATAATATATATATATATATATATATATATATAGTGTTCTGCCCTAGGGCAGGTCTTTCAGTACAATCGCAGCATTATCATGCTATGTTTTCAGCTTTACTAGGGAATTATAGGTGTGTTACCTTCCCGTTGCTTTCCACACCGGCGGGTGACGTTGATGATAAAGATGGCCAGATGATGTTCGGGGAATGTTTGGGCCTCAAAGCTTCCTGACATTTATCTTAAAGGTGAGGAAAAAACCCGAGAAAAAAGCTCACCCAGGAAGCTTGTCCCAAACGGGTACCGAACCCGGGCTCGCTGCGTGAGAAATCAGCACGCTACATCGAGACCACAGCTGTGGACGACTGTTATATTCACAATAAATGTTATCACGGGACTATTGGTCTTTCGTACTAATGAAACAAACCCTCTATTCGTGTCCTGTGCATTTGAGGGATAAAATAAGATTAAGCCCGTATTATTGGATATATTTTATATACATGGATGCCAAATGACCAGGCTAGTCGCACCATCGTAGGACCAGATGGAATCAAACAAAGAGAATGAGATGAATATGGAGACATGATGGAATAAAGTTTTGGCAGGGAAAACGGGAGAATCCCCGAGAAAATCAACCCTGGTTCCGATTCATCTACAACGTACTCCATGTGGAGTGACCGAGGTTCGAACTTGAGACTCAGAAGAGAAAGAGGATATTGAATAACCATTTGCATCAAGTAGGCTTTTTCGTGCTTAATCCTTTTTTTTTGTAATTGGATTAACAATCGTTTTTTATTAAGTATTAATATTATTTAAGTATTTATATTATAATTAAGTAGTAATATTTTTAACGTGGTCATTAGGGCCAAATTTGAAATCTGAACGTGAAATGGCCGACGTGTTTCAGAGACTTCTTATTTTAAGCATAACGTTATTTTTTTGCGTGCCATAAATGTATGACAGAGGGCCCAATATTTTACTTATCTTCCTAAGGAAATCATGCTCAGAATTTTTACTCCACAAAAATCATTCGAACCTACTGGAATTGAACCCGTGAACCAGAGGACTGGAGGCTAGCATGGTAACCAGTACCAGGACCAACAATATTACTCTAGTACAGGCCAGTTAATAAGTTCGCACTAGGTGTGAAAAGACTACGTCGTATAGGCTGACAAGGAAAGACACTGCTACTGACTTGTCAGTTGTGTTATTCCATAGGGAGTGCACCTGTATGCAGGTAGGAGAGGATACCACCTCTCCACACATACTGAGCACTTATCGACAGTCCTGCTCTTGAATCCAGGGCTCACTTGGATTTCGCTTTCATTTGTATAATTATTTTTGTTGGCCAAAATTTGTATTATAGAATTTTAAACATATGTTGAGTTGTATTATTTCATTTTATTCATTTTTCTTGAGATACTACAACTATATGACAGACATGCACCAGAAAAACCCCGACGATTTACCCGCCCCCGCCTGCTCCCTGGATGAATGACTCAATACATGAACTTATGTCAAAGTGAGAAAAAGCATACCGTACATACAGCATTAGAATTTGTAAGTCTTCAAATAGAGCCTAAAAACATTGTGTTTTAATTTGGTTCATATCAGTTGATATCTTTCGGTCGCGCATAAGCCCCAAATTTGCCTAATTAATGAAAAAGTTACACTTTTACGCATTTTTGGTATTTGATATATAGTTAGTATTTAAATACAGGCCTAACAGCCGTAGTGTTTTTTCCACACGAACTGATATTGAGGTAGAAAAAAACTGTCAAAAACGGAATAGGAAAAATTGGAGCGGTAGACAAAGTGAAACAAAGCATTAGAAAGGAAGTTACGTGACAGTCATTTATTTGCAGGAAATGTTTCAAAATCCTCATGCTAACATTTTTTTTTAATTTTTTTTAAATTTAGTCGAAACTGAAAATGAAGGACACTGTCTTCCTAGTACGGACAGTGATAGCGACCAAGATTATTCAGTTAAAAAAAATCTTCTAAATCTATTTGCCAGATGAGAGTTCAGTTAAAATCTACCGCAATAGTATGAACCGTTATTGTGTTTCCCTGTGATCGAAAGGAATGGTTTTTTCGCCCACCCAGAACACTTACTGTTAACCATGACTCGAGATGACGAGAATCACATAAGAGAGCTCGGTCTTCGAAGAATTCTTTAGGCAAGACAGATAGATGCAAGAAGGAAAACAGCAAGAACATTCACGCCACCAAAAATCAACTTCAGTGCGCAAGAATACTCAGAAATGATTAGCTGGATGGACCGTAAATTATCTTCTCCCCCATTGCTGGCAGAAATCAGTGACTACGAGATCAAATCGCACATCAATAGTGACTCAATCCCTGACTGGCACATTACTTTCAAGCGATTGCCAGTTCACACTCAGGCTGTTGAATGCTGTGTAAAATTCTTCACGGAAGTCTCAGGAAAAGTTTGTGGAGATGAATCTCGAGACGGATTTATAAGAACCACTCTGCTGTCCAGATCATCCATGCCTAACTTCACCAGCAAATAAGTCTCCAAAGTACCTTCGGCTACCAAATAGAGAACAGTACTAATGGACAGGTTCAATTAACATGGACTATTTATTCAGAATTCTGTTTTTCGTTTTTATAAAAGTAAGTTTATTGTTAAATACTATACTGTATCTTAAATATATAAGCTTTTTAAATATAGAGCAAATCGAAAAGAAACATGCCCGTTGTTACTATTATAACCCATCTTGTCATAGGCTTAACTATATTTTTTCAGGTACTGTTTTTCTATAACATTGGGGTCATTGCGCGACCGGAAGTTGTTAATTTATTCACGCCATAGTAAAACACAATGTTCTTATGTTCAAAAATAAAAATACTATAACTAATACGTTTAAAAGCGGTATATTAAAGGTATTAAAAAACTCGTAAAAATATGACATTTTCAATATTCTGGCAAATTTTTAGGCCCTATGCGCGACTGAAAGATATCAACTGATCTAAACCAAATTAAAACACAATGTTTTTAGGCTCTATTTGAAGACGTTACAAACTATTACATTACGAAGACATCTAATTAAAAAAGGTAAAGAAATAATCGCAAAAACTAAGTTTTCTTTTATATTTTGTCAAACTTTAGAGCCTTTGCGCGACAGAAGATGTCAACCGATTTTGATAATTGTTTCTTTTCTTGTCTATATAATTCGCAACTTTTCCGCGCTATTATAACTTCGAAATAAAAAAAATGAGTTTTTCGGGCCACACTAACATACAGACGACATAAAAATGACGAGAACTGGCAACTGTACAAACAACTTAGAAACACAACTACACAAACTCTGGGCAATGCCCAACTACGACACGCCCACAGTATAATCGGACCTGAAATAAGTGCGCGGGACACTTGGCGAAATCACCGTATAATGGGGTTTGGACAGTTGAATCCCCCTAACTGACTCTATAGATATTTCAGTAGATGATTTAAATGAACATTTTACCTCAATACCCTTGACACCTTCAGACAACGAGACTAAAATAGACATTCTTAAAGACTTATCCCTATCCCTCCATATAGGAAGAGATAAATTTTACTTTTACGACATTTCGCCTATAGACGTTAATAAATCACTCAAGAGGATTAATTCCAATGCGCAAGGAACAGATGACATTAGCAATTTAATGCTAAATAAAATCATTGACATTATACTACCCACAGTGATTAATATTTTTAAAGCTTCCA
Organism: Diploptera punctata; assembly: GCA_030220185.1. NCBI lineage: Eukaryota > Metazoa > Arthropoda > Insecta > Blattodea > Blaberidae > Diploptera > Diploptera punctata. The sequence continues at coordinate 278,482 of JASPKZ010007750.1, read as the reverse complement.
TTATAACTTCAATCTTCCCTAGTGTATGGGAAAGTCTAGGAGTTCGGGTCGCTCCGCCTACACACCTAAAATAGCGACACTAACAAACTGTAATGTCTTCCTACCTAGTTAGCAACCCTTCCGACATTATATAATTCCCTTGAACATATTGTACATAAACAAATGACAGAATAGTCTCGCAAGCAAATTACCTCCTTGATACTTATCAATCCGGCTTTAGATCTGGTCATAGCACTACCACATCTTTGTTAAAAATTACTGAAAATATTCGTGAAGCCATGGCCGAACGTGAATTGATTCATTTAACCTTACTTGACTTCTCAGCAAAGCTTATATTGACGGCAGTAGACTATGACGTTACTTATGAAAAGGCTCATCACTCACCTACAGCTTCTCTGATAGCGCGGTAGTCCTGTGTTCGACTCATACGTGCGATGGGTGCCGTCAAAAGTATCGTTTCACTAAATTGTAAATCTTCGTCTTGGCGGGAGTTCCCCAGGGCAGTGATCTCGGAATTCTACTTTTCTCAACTTACATATATGACCTACCAACTGCACTAAAGCACTGCCGTTATCACCCCTATGCTGATGATCTCCAAATTTACCTACATTCACCTCTTCATTCTCTCGACCCAACTTGACGAAAATGAATGACGACCGCGTATTCATCTTTAACTGGTCTTCAAGTATCGGTCTAAATCTGAATCCTAACAAGAAACAAGTAACTCTAATGGAACAACAAATACTGCTTACAACCTTTGACATATCTACATTTCCAAGCATTACTATAAATAATATAATTATCCCATTCTTCTTCAGTAATACATCTTGGAATACATCTAGACGCAAATTTAAACTGGCAAACACAAGTGAAACACATATGTAAAAAGACTTTCTCCATCTTATATTATCTTAGACGATTAAATAATTTTCTCCCAGTTTCATTAAAACAAATTTTGTGCAGAATCATGTGTTGCCACACTTCGATTATTGTGATGTTATATATAATGATCTAAACTATGACTTGTCGCAGAGACTGCAGCTTGTTCAAAATGCTTGCGTTCGATTCATTTTCAATATCCGCCGTTATGACCATATTTCCGAACACTTCAATAACCTTTCTTGGCTCGGTCTTACTGACAGACGTAAATTGCACTCTCTTTCTCTGCATTCCAAGCTTCTGAATTCCTACACTCCTAGTTACCTGGCGTCCAACTTTGAGAAGTTATCTTCTTACCACAATATTGACACTAGGTCACAAGATAAGTTTGCTAACAATCCCTATTCATAATACTTCCTCTTATTCTACTTCCTTCACAGTAGCCTCTCCGCGCTTCTGGAATTTCTTTCCTCAAGATATCAGGGGTTGCCGCACACTTGACACTTTTAAGTCACGCTTATACAGTTACTTATCGTTTAATAATTAATGTTTCTCTATTTACTTATTTTATACTATGACATTAATATATAGGCCTATATATAAGGAGAAAAATATTAATGCCATAGTATAAAAATAAATAAATAGAGAAAAAATAATTAGACAATATCGCTGTGGTCTCGAGGTAGTGTGCTGCCTTGTCACGCAGCCGACCGGAACCTTTATGAATATTATAATAATTATACATATATTCTAGGAACATTTTAAGTTAAGGTGGATTTAATAGTAATAGTATATAGATTATTAATTTGATTTAGGCTCTAAGATGTGTACACATCGCCCGTCCGGGGTAGTTTTTCTGGGTGAGGTTTTTATCGGGGTTTTTCCTCACCTGTAAGACAAATGTCAGGAAAACTTTAAGGCCCAAACGGTCCCCGAAATCACATGGCCATCATCTTTATCATCATCATCCTTCACCGGTGTGGAAAGCAACGGGAAGCTACCACACGTACACAATTCCCTAGTAAAGCTGCAAGCATACCATGAAAATGCTATGATTGGAGTGAAGGACCTGCCTTCGGACAGAATTACTATGGATGGATGGATATATATGTACATATTACATTTAATTCGTTACACCTAGAGTAAATGAAAATACATTATGAATAATAGTTTTATTGTATTTAAACATGTAAACTTTTATGTTTTGTCCCGCGCCGTAGCCGAGTGGTTAATGCAGGAAGCCTTGGTGCAGAGCTACGGGACTTGCGCTTGTTCGAATCTCCATGGGGAAGAAAATTTCTCATGGTATTACGGCCAGTATGGGACCGGTGCTCACCCAGCATCGTGAGGCATTTGGGTAGCTACAATAAGTAGCGGCTCGAGGTTGAAAAAACCAGTTATAAGGGACTCGGCATGCTGACCACATGTCACCCCTACACTGGTTGGATGATCATCTACTTCTGTGATTGACACATGTGGATGTGAGGCCAGCAGGCGGATGGTAGACTAAGAGCCTTCCAGGCCTGTCGCGCCAGGAGAGTAATCGTTTATGTTTATGTTATACTATGCCATTAATGTTTTTTCTCATTTTTTTATATATCTTATATATATTATGTCCACCGCTGTGGTCTCGAGGTAGCGTGCTGCCTTGTCACGCAGCGGGCCCGGGTTCGATCCCCGGTCGGGGCAGTTTTTCTGGGTGAGGTTTTTATCGGGGTTTTTCCTCACCTGTAAGACAAATGTCAGGAAAACTTTGAGGCTCAAACGGTCCCCGAAATCAAATGGCCATCATCCTTACCATTATCATTACCATCCTTCACCGGTGTGGAAAGCAACGGGAAGCTACCACACGTACACAATTCCCTAGTAAAGCTGCAAGCATAGCATGAAAATGCTATGATTGCAGTGAAGGACCTGCCTTCGGGCAGAATTACTATGGATGGATGTATATATTATTTTTAATTAGTTAAATCTAGAGTAAATGGAAGTACATTATAAATAATAATTGTATTTATAACATGTAATCGTTTATTTATTTATTTTTGTGTAATTTAGATGTAAGACTATGTTTTTTGTACTTTTTAAAACCGGGTTGAATGGCAGACAAGGCCTTAAGGCCTTAACTCTGCCAGGTATAATAAAGTTATTATTATTATTATTGTTATTGTTATTATTATTATTATTATTATTATTATTATTATTATTATTATTATTATTATTATTATTATTATTATTATTATTATTATTATTATTATTATGTTGACTCCTGAGGTGTCAAATTGGTTATCTAGAAAGCTAAAAACTACCAACGTAGGCCGCTTCAAAACTGTGTATTGCATATTTTGTGTTGTTCAGCCCTGAGTCTGTCTCTTTTATCAGTAAACAGACACAAATCTTGTTACTGGAAATTTATCAAAAAATTGATTTTTCTCGACGTAATATATTCCAGCAGAAAAGAGTTCTGAAAATGAGACCGAAGCTAGCTTTGTTTACCAGGCAAGTTACAATAGCGAGAAACAGTCCGCATTCCAAAGATTTATTTCGACAATTTTCAGTTCCGAAGCAGTATTTTACGAACATAGCGGATGCAATGGTTTTACTCCATGTTTGTGTAACGGAACCGGGGAGGGTGGAGACAAGGGTGTACGAATCGACTGCCATCCATAGGGTTATCGCAAATCTTGTATATTAAATACAGGATCAGTGCTATCATACATTACCTTTATTATTATTGTTATCGTTATTATTACTATTAACTAACTAACTAACTCACTGACACTATCAAACCCATAGGTTCATGGCTGCGCGGATATAAGCTCTCCTATCCTGTTCTAATATTTTCCTATCATCTACTGTATAATATAATTTCCTCGAAACATGGTTAATGTTATGATGTTATTCTCCCTCCTCATTATTGGTCTACCAACTGGGCGCTTTCTCTCTGGTTTCCTGCAAGAAGCTCTAATGCACCGCATTCGTGCCAAATGTTCTGACCATCGCAGTCTATGAGGCTTAGTTGTTATTATATCTGGCTTCCTATAAAGATCATTTAGCTAGCTGTTATGCAGTCTTCTCCATTCACCTGTCTGTTCTTCTCTCTTCGGTCAAAATGATCCTAATTACTTTCATCTCAATTACTCGTAATCTCCTTTCTACTTAAATTAAGAGGCCATGTTTCGCACCCATGTATTATAACTGGTAGAATAACAGTTTTATATGCTTTCAGTTTAAGATTTATTTTTTTAAGGAGTTGGGACGACAAGAGTCCCTGTTATGCATAATAGCATCCGTTTCCAGAATTGAGCTTATGTTTAATTTCTTTGTGCATCTCATTCCTATTTGTGATTATTGTTCCTACGTATTTGAATTCAGCCACTTCTTCAAAATTTTCATCACGTGTCATTAGCTGTCCATTTCAATTAAATAATGCGCATTTCTATGTGACCATATTATTATTATTATTATTATTATTATTATTATTGTTGTTGTTGTTGGTGTTATTATTATTATTGTTATTATTATTATTATTATTACCATCATCATCACCATCATATCATCACCATAGTCCACTCACGTATTCAGGTTATTTGTTAACCTATTTTGGCCTCAATAGAAACACCACCCAAAAGTATTTTGAGTGGACGTCCTGGTCTTATTCATGCAGGTTGATAGCTTAACATTTGCCTGGGTATCCTGTGATACTCCATTCGATGAACATGTTGCATCAATATTCATTTATAATCAGAAATTTTGTTTTCTAGAGATCACATGTGTAATTCTTCTTGGATGTCTTTTTTTTTTTTTTTTTGATCCAGTAATGTGTATCCTGCAATCCTTCGAAGTTATCTCATTCCGGCAGATCTAAATCTGTGTATATCCTTCTGTTTCAACGTCCATATATAATATATTTCAATGTATTATTATTATTATTATTATTATTACTAATTTATTATTACTTTTTGCAACTCGAATTTCCTACCGCAAGAAATCAGAGGCTGCCGGACGTTAGAATAATTTAAAATACAATAAAATTTATATTTGCTTAACTTCGATTTGAATACAGTATTACCTTCATGCGTAAAGTGCATTTATTAATCGTGGTTCCTATTTAATTATTATGTTTATAATTATAGTTTTTATTATTATTATTATTATTATTATATTTAGCCTATAAAATGAGGTATCTGTATGAATATTTAGGCCTACTTTTATAATTATTCTGGTTGATTTAAAGAAAAGACCTTAACCCTGTCATAATAAATAAATTATTATTATTATTATTATTATTATTAGTAGTAGTAGTAGTAGTAGTAGTAGTAGTAGTAGTAGTAGTAGTAGTAGTAGTAGTAGTAGTAGTAGTAGTAGTAGTAGTAGTAGTAGTAGTAGTAGTAGTAGTAGTAGTAGTAATAGTAACTAGATATCTTAAGAAGAGTTAAGTCTCGTAGACTGCAATGGGCAGGACTTGTGACACGAAAGGGGAATGAAAGAGGGGCGTGGAAGTATCTTGCAGGAAACCAGAGGAAAAACGCTCAGTTGGTAAACCAAGAAAGTGATGGGAGAACAACATTAACCATGATTTGAGGGAAGTACATTATACAGGGGAAGATTAGAAAAATTATCCCAGGATAGGGGTGTATGGAGAGCTTATGTCCGCGCGGCCATAAATTTACGAGTTCGATAGTGCCAGTGAATTAGTTATTTATTATTATTATTATTATTATTATTATTATTATTATTATTATTATCAGCCTCCAACGGAAATGAGTACCAGACGCTTGTTCTGGGGTAAAGGCGGCCGTCACGCAGGGCTGACAACCCGGCTGACATCAAGTGCCGATTGTCTAGAAATAGTGGGAGCCTTAACCTCCCACTACCCCAAAGGCCTCCTGAGGCCTGTAGTGGGAATATTTTACTTTACTTTTATTATTATTATTTTTTTATCATTAATATTTTTACTATTATTATTATTATTATTATTATTATTATTATTATTATTATTATTATTATTATTATTATTATTATTAGTGGTAGTTACAGTAAAATTAATAGTAATATTAGGCTTAGTAGTAGTAGTGGCCATAACAGATGGCCCAATTAGCAGCATGAAAAGTAGCAGTGGCAGTGACAATAGCAGTAGATTTAGTAATTTAATAATAGTAACAGCAGTTGTAGTTTGTAGAATGTATCGATATTTTATTAAAAATACATGGTATGCGATGGCGGCTCTGTGGTGCAAGCTGTTAGACGCTCGCCTCTCACCGCTTGGGTCTCAAGTTCGTGTCTCGGACACTCCATGTCGGCCTCGTGGCTAACAAAACGGAGTCCGGGCAGATTTTTCTCGTGTTTTCTCAGTTTTCCCCTGCTACAAATTCCATTCCTCCATTTCTCCACACCCGTGTATTTATTTCCTTTCCTTTCATTTAATCTGCCCCTGTGATGGTGCGTCAGGCGTGTTTGGCCGTTATCCTTGTTATTCACAGATCTCAAATATTAGGGGCTTCATCTGATGCCTTCACCCAGTCCTGAGTGGGAGACGACATGAAAAGATTTACATTTACATGATAACACTGCGCACGATCTGCATTCCCGTTCACACCTACTCCCATCCTACGATTAAGAATAAAAATATAAAATCTTCTAAAGAGAATGAATTGTTAGTGAAACCATTCTTCTTCTGTTTTCGCTTTTCAGCTACACGTCTCATATTTAGCAATCCTAGCATCCTATAATTCCTGTTGCATCTTCCAAAATAGTTTTCTTGGCCTTCCTCTTATTAGGTTTCTCAAAATGTAGCCTTCATATATTGTTTTAACCCTTAAATTGTCAATACAATATTTTCTCGTACCAGTTATTTAAAGGTTCCGGACCGCAAGGAAAATAAATTCATGTTAAACTGTGTTATTAATATAAATTATTGCGTAATTTGACATAAATTTAAGTAATTTTACTCGTTTGTTTTTCTGTTGATCTAAAAACCATATTAAATAAATTAAACCAATGTATCCAGGATACATTTTTAATTTAAGGGTTAAGGAAAGTTTTGTGACAGAATACGTGGTCAAAAAAGGGCATTTCTCCGTCATTTGATTTCGAATAATAATAACCTTCTACAGAAACCTACAGAATGTGTATACAATTAAATACACATAATATATACACTTATATATATATATATATATATATATATATATACACTCAATTATATATAAGTGTGTAATGTGTATATGCATCAACACTTTTGAAATTCATATTGGAGCACCGTTGAGGTTATGTAATAAAATGTTAATTATAAAATTGATACTTGGTTGAGGACAAATGAATTACCAGGTAACAATTTTATAATTAATATCTTAGTGTATATGTATGTAAGCATGAATGCAACATTATGTATTATATTGCCGAAAAGACAAAATTGAATAGAACACAAAAACAGTGTATACATAATATTTCAACAAATAAAACTCTACATGTTATCACTCTGAGACTAACATACGGTAGGTAGTACTTTATTAGACGAAGCTCTCTTACACCCAAATTATTAGAGGCAAATTAAAAATTGAATTTTAAATGGACAAATAATGTTTGCTCGGAGGTCTCTTATTTTATGACCGAGTTTCTTTCTTGTTTTTTTTACGTGCTGCATATCCACGATAAAGAAACCACTGTTTTTATTTCCTTCCGAATGAAGTCATAAAAGGATTTTATGCCCTGAAAGAACCCCGAAGTTCACGGTCAGGTTTGATCCACAAACCTTAGATCAGCGGTGAGCATGTATCACTACACATTCGGGACAGAGGTATAACATACGGGTATCACTTCCATGCACAGACCGAGACTTTAGCTTTTGGAAGTGAACTGTGCACACAACGGTTTTTCGAGAATGTTGGCTGAGAGTTTTGATATAAAAACAGTGTTCTTGGTAACTTGTTAAACAGTTATTTTGAGGGTCATATTTGCTGTTAGTAATCGTCCTATCATTACACCTCGAACAGAAAGCATATTTTATTTTGCTACATATAAAAATAGACCCATATTTTTTTTTTAATGGAATTAAAAGAAAAACTGGACCAGTCCTAATTTTTACTAACAAATCTTAACACGATTGAATTGCCGTCATTACACTTTTTTTATAAAATAGTCGAAATTGGTTGAACATTCCAAAAACATCCGCTTTTACTTCGATTGGATTGCAATATAGATACTCTCGAATCTGTATAGCCACAGGGTAGTCAATTTACACCCTATGTTTGATTATTCCAATCCAAACATTTCTTTATCGCATCCATATCAAAAGAGGAGGAGCACCGGGCATGTATCACAGTTTTCACTTTGTTGTTATTTTTTCAACATTTATATTGAAAGGAAATGCTGTAAGTAGTCTTAATACTTAAAATATCGACAAAAGCTGTATGTTTCCTTCATCATCATCATCTTCAAGGTATGGGTCTGTTGGCCCGTTCCGCTCCCCGGTGCACTATTTGCTGCAGGTGCAGGTCGTCTTTCCAACGACGTATTGGTCTTCCTACATTTCTTCGGCCTAGAGGCCTATAATGAAGCAGCTGCTTTGATAAACGATTATTTGACATTCTTTTCATATGTTCAAACCAAATACGTTTATTTCTGGTTATTCTCTCGTTTATATTATATATTTGAAATTCATCTCTGATATCTTGACTTCTCTTTTGTTCTCTTAGACATACACCTGCAACTGACCTGAGAAATCTCATTTCTAATGTCTCAATTTTATTTTTATCAGGGATCGTTAAAGGCTAAGTCTCAGACCCGTATGTTAACGTTGGAACGGCTACTGTTTTGTAAAATTTTAATTGAGTTTCGGTTGTGGTCTTATTTCTCAAATATATTCTCATTGAACCACATATCTGTTGAAATTTCCCTAATTTCTTCACCATGTCCAAATTTTGCTGGTACGATATCTGTCCGAATATTGCTTTGGGGAGTTCGAGTTTTTTTATATTTCCTCGTAGCAGGTAACCGGCCTGCTGACGAGTAAGTCCAATGTTGGGGCTGCCACCTCAAAGCATTTGAACATGCTTCCATCTGTACAAACCCCAGATGGAGGGCTGCCTCTTCCGCTTGTCTCGCCTTTATTGAAGCTTGTTCTTTTTGCCGATCCAACCGTTGAGGTCTTCACCCGTATCCCTGGGCAGGGTCCCTCGTTACACCCCGTGAGATTGAGTCCTTGAGAGAACTTAGTCATTAAAATTCTTAGTGTTCACCCCCGCGACGAGAAGGCGCCTGTCAAGAATTACCCAGCTGTATACAGTTACGGCTTATGCCCCCTGTACACACTGGGCCGGGTTAATAGCCTCGTCTAAAACCAAGGCTAAAGGATTGTTTCCTTCATGATTTAAATAATTCCAAATCATTAACTAGAGTTAAAATTGTGTTAATATATTTTGGCAAAGGGATATTTCTTATAGTTACCTTTCAGTTATTTTTCAAAGCCCGGAATTAAATGTATTGCTTAGTTTAGATTTGCGGAGAAATGTGTTCTAGTTGCATTCGTTTGATTCTTTTTTTTCAGTGCCAGCTGTCTGTCATTCGATATTTCAGGTATTCTCTCCTGGCATTGGCGTATTGTAACCCACTTATGAATTTGGGGCGCTTGGAAGGCAGGGATACGCTGCCCAAATGATATGATGGTTGATGACAATGGGTAATGATGCGCTAGGAGAGGCCTTACACCTAAACTTAATCTAATGAGGTGAATATGATATTGTTAATAATGATGGTCACATGATCTTCGGGGACCGTTTGGACTATAAGGTATCCTGACATTTGTCTTACAGGCGAGGAAAATCCCCGAAAAAACCTCACCCAGGAAACTTGTCCCGAGCGGGGATCGAACCCAGGCCCGCTACGTGACACGGCAGCACACTACCTCGAGACCACAGCAGTGGACTCGTTTGAATGTTATAGATAACAAAGCTTCAGACTTTAATTGCATTATTCAGGTTCTTAAACTAGAATAAATAGAAAAAGGTGTTTAGTATTGCCCGATGAGAGGCACGATGTAATGTGAGATGAGCGTTTGACATCACATTCAGTTATCAAGTAAGAGTGAACTTAGATGTGAATTGTACTGTAATTGTTTATTAAAATGACAAAAAGTTATCTTTTGCTCATTAATGGTTACTCCATAGAGTTTCCTGAGAACTCAACATTCATTCCTAAAGATCCTGTATTTTGAAAACACCACAGATGTATTTGGCGTTGCCAGTGTTATAATGCAGTAGGGAATTTTTCTACAGATTTTTAATGGGCAATGGCACTTCTTCTCATAGTAACGGGATAAACGAATCTTCTCGCAGAAGGGGTGGAAGTCGTAGTGTGACCGCAAATGGTCTTCAGTCACCTTTAGTCGGCACCTAGGGACTCATCAGTCTGTTGCTGTGGCCACATAAACTCGACCCGAGTTCGCCTACTCAACTTTAATTAAAACTCTACTCCTGTTTCTCAAATTCAACAGTTCAACTTCCGTACAAAGTTAATTTGCTTCCAAAATCATTCAAAATTTATTCTTTAATACTCTATAGATAGACCACTGTGCAAGGACAGCCAGTGTTGCTTTATTTTTTCTTAGATTATCCTTCACGTTGTCCAACGCTGTGGTCTCGAGGTAGCATGCTGACTTGTCACGCAGCGGGCCCGTGAACGATTCCCGGACAGGACAGGCTCCTGGGTGAGTTTTTTTTTCCTGGGTTTTTCCTCACATTCAAGACAAATTTCAGGAAGCTTAGGGCCCAACGGCCCCCGAAAATCATCCGGCCATTATCACCTTCATCCTTCATCAGTGTGGAAATCAACGGGAAGCTACCACATCTATAATTCCCTTGTAAAGCTGCATAGCATAGCACGAAAATGCTATGATTGTGGTGAAAGACCTGCTCTCGTACAGAAATTACTATGTATGGATCCTTCACGTTATAGCTATTTTTCTCTTTTTTATATTTTTTCACACATACACTACTCGAAGACACATGCTCTCGGATTTCATACTACGAAGACAATTCCCTATAATTTTCTAAGTTGTGAGGCTACAAATTTTCATAAACATCAAAATAATAATTTTATTCTATATTTAGCGATCCCCAGTATTTTTTTTAAGTTTAATTTAACATTTGGAAATTTTTCGTTTTCTTTCTTGCAGTATGAATTGTCCAACTACAAAAATGCTAAAAAAATAATTACACAACGTAAGCGGTTAACCTAGTTAGACAATTGCTTTCATCACAACTCTATTCAAACTTTACCCATATCACTTTTTTTTCGTCTCATACGGTTTATAAATTTGAGATTTGAAACCATTTTTAATTTAAAAGAAACGATGCTTACTTTTCTCCCTAGTTTATCAATCGTTTTGAAAATTCGTAACGATTCTAATTTCAATCCGATACAAAATTGCATTCGATGCAATTTGAACAATTTTATAATATACAGCAGAGTATATAAGAAATTATGAATTTCCAATCACGTAACTAGAATACATGAAAGAAAATGTGCAGATAAAAACTACAACGTTCGTTACTTTGGAGTGGTACATGTAGACAGGGATAACAACAAACTCGAAGAGAGTCACAAAATGACTGAACAGTATGACAAGTTACACTGAATAAGAGTTTTTAAATAATTTTGTCAAAACCCCACCTTATAATATTATTCATAATATATATTATTTTAATTTATGGAAATGGACTCCTTTACATCTGTGTGTTCATAGTTATTCTACACGCGGAATTTATACTTACTTACTTACTCACTGGCACTATCGAACCCGTAGGTTCATGGCCGCGCGGACATAAGCTCTCCATACATCCCTATCCTCAGCTAATGCTTTCCAATCATTTCCTGTATAATCTACTTCTCTCAATTCATAGTTAATATTATTCTCCCACCTCATTCTTGGTCTACCAACTGGGCGGTTTCCCTCTGGCTTTCCAACAAGAAGCTTCCATGCACGTCTTTCATTCCCTTCATTCCCCATACGCGCAACATGTCCTGCCCATCGCAGTCTACGGGAATTAACTGTTCTTATTGTATCTGGCTTCCTATAAAGACCATGTAGTTCATTGTTATGTAGTCTTCTCCATTTACCTATCTGTTCATCTCTCTTTGGTCCAAAAATGTCCCTAAGTACTTTATTCTCAAATACACGTAATCTCCTTTCCTCCCTTAAAATAAGAGGAATTTATACTTAACATGCAAAATCAAATTAATAGGAAAGGGCAAAATTACTATTAGTATATAACTAGGTTCTGTTTTTTTCTATACAGATATGAGAGGCACATCGTCTTCCCAAAACTGCTTGCTCAGAATGCAGAAGATTACACTCCCACCAACACAATGTATAACAGAGATGCCAACAAAGCAGGGACTACACGAAGGTAAGGACACATCATGAACGTGAGTAAATCAGAGCAGAGAGATGAATATATACACAATATTAAGGTAAACTTGTGAACTACACAAAAGTGAAGTTATCAGTGAACTGCATGATAAAATATAGAGGCGGGTTAGTGAACGAAAAACAAATGAAAGTATTAGTGAACTATAAGATAAATACATAAGTATAATTCGCGCAGTCGGCCGCGGTGGACTAGTGGTTATGCTCCTTGCCTCTGGTCACGAGGGTCGCGGGTTCAAACCCGGCCGTGGTCGATGGATTTTTTAGGACGGAAAAATCCAAGGAGCAAGTCCTCCGGGAGGGACTCTAAGCCGTGGGTCCCGAGTCTCAAGATTTTCAGGCTCGTAAAAAATCCTTAAGCCTGAATGAGAAGACCTCTATGCAAAATTACCGAATTTTCCCGTCCTAGTACTACCTTGGTTTCCTAGACCTTGGTTTCGTAGATGTCAGTATGAGGCGGATCACTCAAAAATGACATCTATACGAAAACAAGTGTAACTAAATTAGTATGGTTCAAATACTTCTCTGTAGGGGAGAGCGTCTAAATCTCTGTAAAGGGAAAACATAGGCTTACAATACAATAATTCGCGCACTCTAAACTTGGGGGACCGTGACGTCTTGTTGTATTGGGGAAAAATGAGATGAACTGATATACAAACTGACTTAGAAATACCGACTCATATGTTGTTACTGAAGAGATATTTCAAATGTGATTGTGTACTTAAAAATGATTCTAAGCTAAGCTAAACTTATAACTGACTGCAAAATTATCACTGTAGCACACGGTAGGAACTATCTCAACACTGTTACAAACAACAGAGACTACGTTTCCTTCACCTCTGTACTATGGGTTTGAATGTAGATTGAGAGGAAGCCTTAGGCTATAAGACGATAGATAATTAACGGTCGCCACCCGCTATTTTTCAGTGCGCGTAGTACAGTATATGTTAGTAAACTAACAATCAGTGACCTTATGAGAAATACGCAGGCAACGTATTAAACTACATAGAAGCCAAACAGTCGATGAACTGTATGAAAAATGTACAGGCAAATTAGTGTTCTAAACACAATTTTAACATTCAGCGAACTGTATGATGTATACAGTGATAAGATAGTACTATAGTAAATGTAAAGTGATTGCACTATATGCCTTGGGAGACCCTTGGTGTGGTAGGGAGTTAAGGCTCCCACCGTTTTAGTCAATCGACATGAGATGTCAAGTGGATTTTTAGCTCTGTGTGACGACCGCCTTTACCCCCAGAACATAGCTTGGTCCTCATTTTCGTTATAGGCTGAGTCGATCCCAGGTGCATGGTGCCGCCAGAAGGTTTAAATCAGTTTAAATATACTGACCGCACCAGGACTCGAATCCTCGACCTTCCGGCTTGTAGCGTATTGAAGTTAGTACTATACACACTCAAAATCAGTGAACTGTATGATAAATATACAGGTACGTCAGTAAACTGTACACAAGTTCAACAATGTTAAACACACTTTACCTATAAACAAGTGAAAAAATCAGTTAAATGTACAATAATGAAATACACAGATAAGTTAATGAACTACACACAGTGAAACAATCAGTGATTTTTATGAAGAAGCACATGGTAAGTTATTAAAATACGCGCATAATAAAACAATCTATGAGGTGTATTATTACTACATAGATAAGTTAGTGAAATAAATTTGGAGAATGACTGTTACATAAGGATAGGTTTATGCCCTAATGTTTGGTGCCATATGAAGAAGTAATGGTAGTTAACTTCGTCTACACCCACACGTTGAGTGGCATATGAGGTAGGATTATAATGGGGGATTTAAGTTTTGGTGGGTAGGTCTACTAATAACGGGAAAGTGAAAGTGGGTGGGATCGTAATGCTCCGGGTTAGTGAGATCTCTTGGTTCGCTAGGCTGGATTCTTGCACCCAGGTACCAAGCGGAGACAAGGCGACATTGGATTGACGTGGAAGCATTTCTTTTGTATGGTAAGAACACACAGAAACTTTATCTAATATATAAAAATGAATGTATATTTGATTGTTTGTTTGTTTGTTTGTTCGTACTTTATGCGCGGCCATACCGTTGATCCGATTGTGATGCGGTTTCTTGCAAAATGTTCAGGAGATTCCCGGGATGAACATCGGCTATAAGAGAGTTGAGATACTTAACTCCTACACCATAAAAAACAGCCTTTGTACTGAAAAACTTGAAAAAGTCCCATTTTTACTCATAAATGGCTTACACTGCCTAAACCATAACAAATACACAAAATTAATGTACACAAAATTGAATATGTCAAAAAACTCTACAAAACAGTCTGCGACAGCATATGTTTATCTTTTACAGATAACACACAGTAGTCTTTTTTGTCTTTCATTGATGCCAAGGAGATCGGGATAAGTAGATTACCGCGCAAGCATGTGCTGCCACACCATTCATCCCATTGTCATGGGGCTTTTTGCAAAATGTTCAGGATTTTCCCGGGAAGGTTATAGGTTATAAGAGAGTTTTAATGCTCAAGCCGTTCACCCTTAAATATCACCTTCTATAGTGAAAAACCGTGAAAAAATGTCGCCTTTTGTTAGATTAAATGGCTTACGCTGCCTAAACCATAACAAATACACAACATTATTGTAAACAGAATTGAATATATCAAAAAACTCTACAGGAAAGTCCGCTATAGCATATGTTTATCTCTTAAGGATAACTCACAATAACCATATTTGTCTTTCATTGATGCCAAGTAGATCGGTATAAGTAGATTCCCGGGCAAGCATAGCAGCCCAAGGCGGGTATTCTTTTATGGATAAATCAAAATAACAAAATTTGTCTTTCAGCTCATTTATGCCAAGTACATCTGGATGCGTAGATTCTCCCGCAGCGCCGGGTAATCAGCACAGGGTATCTGAAAATAATGATATAAATTTATATATATTTTTCTACTTACTAATAAAACTAAAACTCATTAGCATTTATTTAGGTGTAGCAGAGCACGCCGGGTATTAGCTAGTTAAGTAATATAAATTACACGCGTCACTACGAACACTGTTTGTTGACGATCAATCACTAGGGTGTACGCCTTGGATATTTAACACCGCGATTAACCAAATTACTATTATTATTCCCGCAAACGTGTTTTTGTCACGGGTATCGGTATTAATTGCACGATAAATACTTCCAATAGTATTTAGTTTATATTGTCCGGTTCTACACTTTGAGGCGACGGTCCTGCGATCCGGGACTTACGTATTTTCAGTCCGTACTAATCCGACTTCTAAGTTTATAAATATGCTCATCTAATGCAACGCGATCAATACATTTTATATAAGTCCTCCACCGGACGTGAGAACTAGTTAGATGGGTCTTTGACGGAAGCGCCCGTATATTTTAAGTCCGTCCAGTACGAGGACGTGCGAAATTGTAAGTCTGTCCTCTACGAGGATGTGCAAACTTGTGTTTTTCAGAATATGATATCAGTTAGGACGAAAACTTGGCGATATACGCTCTTTCGAGAGATCGTCTTCAAACCATTCCATTTCATATGTTACATACATCGTGATTGGTCCAGCAATTTAAGTGGGTGGGTACCGTAGATGCTACTTTTTTAGGCTTCTATTCTTTTTCTAAGCGTTTCCAATCATCATCATCTTCATCCAGGGATTAAGCCTGTTGGCTCGTTTCGGTTCCGTGAAAGCTAGAATTGTTAAAATTGTTCAGACCATCTTCTGTGTGGACGTCCAACATTTCTCCTTCCGTGCGGTTTATAATTTAGCAACAATTTTGGAAATCTTTCTTCTAGCATTCTATCAATATGTTCTTTCCAGTCGTTCCTATATTCAATTATTCGGTCTGTAAATTTGAAAATATTTAGTTCCTTCCAATCATTCCCCACTATTTGATCGGGTATAGAGTTGCCAAACATTGTTTGATCTGCCCTCATGGGTTTTTCCCCTTGTTAGCGTCACCTTACTCCATCTACTGTAAGGGTGCGATCCACGTCAACTGGATTTGTTGTTTACGAGTTACAGCAATAATAAGCCCTCTGAGTGTGTTTTGTTATAATCCCGTCTTCAGTAGGCCTATACAAATGCCTTTTTTTTTGTATTACGTTTCGGATTATTCATTTTTATAGGATCGCTAACAATTGTATGCTCGTGTCACAAAATAAAGTGTAGAATCCATCTCTATTGTTGGAGAGCACACCTGTTACAGTCTTACAAAAGCAGAAGGGTTCAGTAATTTACCTGGCTTCCGCTTGAGAGTAGTATGACTTATTAATCATTTCATACATATTTTATGAGGTTCATGATATTCTCGTGATCTCATCACGAATGGGGTCCTTGCTTCATGCTGTTTCATATGAGTACAAGCAACACCTATTTACGATAATAATAACTGTTGGTTAATTGTGGTATCAATACTAATTAATTATTCTTAATTATTACTACACATTATTGGGATGCGGGGAATATACAAGTGAAACAATCAACGAACTTTATCAATTACACAGGTACTACGTTAGCGAACAACATGGAAATGAAACAATCAGTAAACTATATTATCGATACACAGGTAAGGTAGTGAGCTATATACAAGTGAAACAGTCAGTAAACTTTATGATTAATACCCTAGTTAGTGAACTATATACAAATGGAACAATCGTGATGAAACTGTATGATTAATATACTCATAAGTTAGTGATCTATATAAGTGCATTCAAGTGAAACGTTCAGCGAACTATGTAATTAATACACAGGTATGTTAGTGAACTAAATAAAATGAAACATATAGTGAACTGAATTATTAACACACAAGTAAGTAATGAACTTTGAACAAGTGGAACAATCAACGTGAATTATAGGACTTGTTCATAGATTTTTTTGGTAGGCCTATACAAAGTGAAACAATCAGTGTACTATATGACAGTCAATGCATCAGTAGGAGTGTCAGATATTCGATATAATATACATTAAGTTGGACGTTTTTCCTAGCTATGAACATGTTTTTAAATAGGTATTACATGATTGCACAATACACCTAAAAATAATATTTAGAGATATAAGCAATTACTTGCAAAGTTTTTTTTAATTGTACTAGGTGATTAGTCATTCATTAATTATCAATAACCAAGTATCCTTTTCTACTCACTCTTTTAATTAGTTTAAATGGTTCCTTTGTATGAACAGCCTTTGAAATCGCACAGATAATTTTCAAGTCACAGAACGAAGCTAATGCGCATGATCAGAGATCAGCTATTTGGTTCACAAGTATACAACTATTTGAGAAATTAAATCCGTTATATTTCATTGTGTGTCGTACAATGGAAAACAATTTCGTGTAGATAAGTAGTGCGGTAAATACTAAAAATAAAACAAATCTAAAGAAATGAAACAAAATAAAGAAAATTAATTGGAATAAGGACGAGAGAGAAAAAAACATGACAGCGGGATCGAACACACGACCTCAGGCTCGGGAAACAGAAGCTCCCTCCACTAGACCACAACCATCTCTCCTAGAAATTGTCTGTATGAACCGATTCAGTACTTCGGGACTTACTTGTATAATGAAATTAGATATTAACTTAATTTAAATTAATCAGACGCATTTTGTTTTAGTAATGGAAATAAATAATTTTATTATGTTTTGTAAAGAAAGTATGAGACGTTAGAATCGTTATTCATTATATATATATATATATATATATATATATATATATATATATGAGCTGTTTCCTTTAATATATTAATTTCTACATATTCCATTCCATAGTAATTCTGCCAGAGGGCAGCATTTTCATGCTATGCTTTGCAGCTTTACTAGGGAATTCTAGGTGTGGTAGCTTCCCGTTTCTTTCCACATCGGTGAAGAATGATGATGATAATGATAAGAATGATGATAATTTTCGGGGACCGTTGGGCCCTAAGCTTCCTGATATTTATCTTACTGACGAGGAAAACCCCGAAAAAAATCTCACACAGGAGCCTGTCCCGACCGGGAATACTTCCATATATATATATATATATATATATATATACAAATGTATTTATATATACAAAAGTATTTATATAACGAAACCTGGTAACATGTATGCATTGTGAAAATTAATGACGTTATTAAATAATAATAAATAAAATTATACGTAACTAGAATCGAACGTGGGCCCGCGTCGTCGGAAAATGTCATCTTACCGACTGCTCCACTGAAGCGAACGATACGAACGATGCATGAAGAGAGAATTACGCCGTCTGCTTTATACTCAAACTAGTCAGAAAATGTAACAACGTACTGGTGCGAATCGATCTTCAAAACTCTAACTTTCCATCATCAAGAGTTGAGCCATATTTTTTGTTCAAAGGCGGTACATTTATTATACTTTTATCTTTATTTTTAATTTAGCCATCTTGTTCAAAACTAAACCTATAGACTACCTAACTTAACTAAATAATTAATTTATCCCTACAATATAAATGTAAGACATATATTTTCCTTTCCAGCCGAGGTCGATGAATATTAAAGGGAGTAAAAATCCTGAGTATGGGGTTCTCCAAATGAGAATAGAGAAGTTGGTTCCTTATCGTAGATTAAACGGCGGTAAAAGAATCTCAAGTCAGAAGTCCATTGCGCAAACACTATATGCACTATCACTTCCAGTTCTGAATTGCGTTCCAAGTTAACTGATTAATTAAAGAGCGTAATTAAATAAATTAGTAGCAACCATTTTTTTTATTTAAGACTCAAACTGTTTACTATCGCATTTCTAATATCAACAAAAATACCTCAAATCTAGAAGAGAGGTATGTACGAGTATGATTTCATTATTACCATAAAGGACGGATTAATAAATATGATGAATTTTGAATCTACGTTCATTAATGTCGCAATCCAAAGCCGGACGTAAAAAAAAAAAAAAAAAAAAACATTCGAAGTTATTTTTCGTGCTTGAACCCAAGAGTTAACTTCCCTTATATCCATATTCAGTAGTTTTTCAACCCTGAAAAAAATTAAAGCACATAATCTAGTTTGAACCAATGAGATTCGAAGCGGGAAGCATAATAGTCATTAGATCACAGGGACCGGAGGTAGTATTATTGATAGATTGAAATGGAATGCATTATCCTATAGTTCTGAAAAGAACTAAATTTTAAACTGTTGGTCTTTAAGAAGGACTCTATCCCTGGTGTTTGTTTCATCAATTAAAATTATCATAGGCCTATTAAAAAGTGGACTAAGGGATTTGAATATGGAAGCAACATTATAGGGAGAAAATGAAAGATCCTTTATCCCTGCGCCGCAGTAGAGATAGAGATGATTGGCAAAACGATAGAGCGTCCCGTGGTTTAGTAAGGGGGATGATTTGGACAGCCCTTCTAGCACAATGATTGGCTAAGAGTTGGAGGGGTCACGTTCAGACTGAACGACCTCTATCCTAGCTGCAAGGCCCGGGCCACGCAAAGCTTGCTGACATCAGCACAGCCTAGAATATCTTCTGGCGGGAAGAACATGTAACTCAAGTCCTATTACCTTACCATTTCGGTCTGCAATGTGTTGGGCAACTTCAACGCCAACTACTAAATGAGTAGTTACCCTCTATTCCAGTAGTTTGGAATCGATTTCCGGTGGGGTAAGGGATTTTAAATCTCTACTTTATGTCTGTTTGTGTGTCCTTTTGATGTGATTTATTTTGTTTTTATAAGCGAAAATGGAAGAGGTAACAAAATAAAACATTATTAAAAAGACAACAATTTAATAAAAAGCTAAACAAACAAATTTTCTAACAAGAAAAATGCTCACAAACTTACAAATAACAAAACCTAAGTTGAAAAGCTTGAAGATTAGTGACTGGAAAAAACATCCTAGAAGAGAAAAAAATCTATTTCACATTATGAGAAGAAATTATCACATCTAGCATTTCCTCATAACATAGGCCTATACAAATAGATAGAAGACAAATCGTAAATAAACACGGCACCAAGAAATTGTCTATCGGAAAATATACAAATTTGTTGCCTAGTTCATAAATCTCTGTAAGATGGTTAATTTTTCATGTTGGAAGCACCCAGATAGATATAATGTTGTATTACGAGTAATGTACTATTATGACTTTTCTTAAGGGTATAAACGAATAACGTTTAGCTTATGAAATGTAAGATCATATGTTCAGTATAATTTTAAAAGTATCTTATTGGTACAGTTGTCATTAATATTCATGATTGATTAATTATCGTATTTTTTCCTTGAAAGAAGTTGCACCATTCTTATAGAGATTCACGTGTATAATTTGTTTATCCGTAATTTTTATTCACACACACAACACAAAACATATTAATCCCAATCTCTACCAGGTAGTAATAATTTAATTATCAGCTAGATATTTGAGGATTAAAGAAAATTTATGCGTAGTCCGAGTGTGCCTGCACAGTTCAATATAATGGTAGAGCTTCGGTACGTAAAGCTGTAAATATAGGCTTCAAATCACAGCTCATGTGCATTTTTTGTTTCTATTTATACTATGTAGGCCTATAGCTAACACATGACTTATATCGAAACAATAATTTTATAGCTGAATTTATTAACACTTACATTTATTAACATACACATTACATTTATAACTGTTATTATTGTATGCATGGACTCGGCTGCTCGTTTGTGCTTTTCTGTTATATAATCAAAGACTATTTTAAAAAACTATAACGATTTTCATGAATATGATACTTATCTTAAAATGTTATAGGACACGTAGAAATTACTTGCCAGTGGTATCCTAATAGATCGCATGTTGATAAATATAAAAATGGCTTGACTGTTGAAATAAACAAATTTAGAATTTTATATAACGACGCCCTTTAACAATTTAGATCATTAACGCCCAAATTCAAATCTGGGTTAGAAGGGACGACACATTTTCTCAGAGGCCACTTATTTCAGGCTGGAAATTACTTTTCCGTGCTGTAAATTTACCAAACGGGATCTATTACAATCCCCTTTTAAATATTTTTTACGCATTAAAATTCCCTCCATCCCGGTTGAGTTTGAACCTGAAAACCTCGGAATCAAAGCTGAACGTGATATTCACTAGTCCAATAGATAGACATAAACATATTAAAAAGGATTCCCAATGTTATCAAGTGCATGAAAAAATGTATTTATACTATACACTGAACACAGTACAGATGATTTCAAAAGTGTTGACCAAAAACTGTAGTGTCAAGGGTATAAAATTGGGAAGAAGCAAGATTTCCAGTAAACGTAAATCTGGAAATTAATCAGCTGTAAGATGTAATTTTCTGGAATTCGCTGAAAAACTAAAGAGTCTTTGCTGTGGCTTAGTTGGTGGAGTCCCTTTTTCCACTTCGATGAACTGCATTCGATTATCGGCTGGATAGGAGAATTTAAATTTCCAATTTGGCTCAAGATGAATGTCCTGTCGTTAGTGTTCTTATCAAACAGGTAAACAAATGTAAGACAAAAAATTAATGTAATTAAAGAAAGATAAAGAATAACTAAAAAACTAAAACAAAGCATTTCTGTTTTATAAAGACGTACTAATTCCAACAAAAGCACAGCAGGAGAGGAAATATAACCCCTGCACACGCATAAACACATTAGGGGTGGATCTCATTCCTTTACAGTTGAGTTATCATAAGTAATGCCACGAGTGATTTCCAATTTATCTAGAGAATTTGAAAATCAAGAGTGGCATTTGTTAGGACTATTCAACGAATAAAATTAAGCTGTTTACCCACAAATCATTATTTAAATATAGTTATTTTAAAATATTTATATATTTAATGTAAATGGCGAAGTTTGAAAACAAATTAGAAACTTTTGTTATGTTTCATTTGTTCATCCACTGCAACCACATCATATGATTTACTGCCAAATAAATATCAATGTAAGAATGTATCCTAGTGGAGAAAAAATTAAACACATCATACTGTGTATTATAACCAAAATTAAGGCCTATAGGTTATTAATTAATTTCCGACATCCTATGATATAAATATGTGAATTATATTTTTCTGGACAGTAAATAACTGGGAAATAATACGTTTAAGAATGTGCAAAGAGTGGTTCCTTTTTATTGTAGTATAATCAATTGCTACGTTTTATTTTTTCTATTGTATCTCACAAGCGGAATTTGCTTACATTCGTGCACTATATATGCAATCGGGGAGCCACTTGCATTCTAGGATTCTTACATCTTAATATATAAATTGCTATATTCAACGTCCCTCCATGGTAATTTTACCATGCGTTGGAAAGGCTTGCGTGCTTAAATGATCCCGAGAGCTTTGCCGGCGGTAGCATTGCTGCCGATAGGGTAACCCATGCCGGACTGGTCGAAGGTGATAAGCCAGACGAAAGAAGTACCTTGGTCGAAAGAGTGGAGATATTTCACCGTAAAAATACAACCGTCAAGAAATGCGGACGTGGGTTCAACTGGGGCAAAATTTTCCGGAGGCCAAATAGTCCCCTATTCGGTTCTCCGTACAGGGACTACTTCAGGGAACCCATGCCAAATGTTCAAACACAGGGACATGTTCCTAGGAACATGAAATGTTAGGACTTTATACAATAGCGGGCACTAGAGATATTAACGCGGGAATTAGATAAATCACCCTTGGATATAGTCGCTTTACAGGAAGTTAGGTGGACAGGAGAAGGTAGTGAGGAATCAGGAAGCTTTGCATTATACTACGGGGGTACAGATAGACCAGAATTTCGAACGGGCTTTTTTGTCTGAAGGAGAATCCTGTCCGCTATTCGATATATTAAGTTTGTCAGTGATAGGATATCATACATAATTCTAAAGGACATGATTTTATAATCGTAAATGTACATGCTCCCACAAAATATAAAAGACAATATCAAGGATGAATTCTATGAAGAATTAGAATGCGTATTTGATAGCCTTTCACGACATCATATAAAAATTGTCTAAGGAGATTTTAATGCAAATGTGGGGCGGGAAGATATATTCAAACCAACAATAGGCAAATTCAGTCTTCATGAAGATAGTGACAACAATGGCGTTAGATTAGTCACCATTGCCACATCAAAGAATATCATTGTTAAGAGCACAACATTTCAGCATAAGGATATTCATAAACACACCTGGACGTCTCTAGATGGAAAAACTCGGAACCAGATAGATCATGTATTAGTGGACAAACGCCTGGCACAGTAGCATTATGGATGATAGATCAGTTAGAGAGACAGACTGCAATTCGGGTCATCATCAGATCAGGGTGAAAATCAGACATCGGATGTCGTTTATGAGGGGAACAAATGCTAAAGATTATTCTGAAAATTTTGAATTAAAAGACTTGAAACATGATGAAATGCGGCAATAATACCAAACCAAAATTACTAATAGATTTTAAGTACACGATCCTTCAGAAAATAATGTGGCAAACGAAGAAGAATCTGATATAAATAAAGAATTGGAGGATATAAGAGATACTATTAAATTGTCAGCATCAGAATGCATTAGTTATTTAAAAAGGAGACAAAACGTGAAATGGTTGATGAGGAATGTGCCGACATTGTAAAGAAAAGAAAGCGAGCTAACATGAAATGGTTACACGAGCCAAATGAGGTAAATATAGAGCAATTGTGTAGTATTAGACGAGAAACCATCAGGTTACTAAAGAGTAAAACGAGAGAATAATAGAGAAGATTAATGTTCTTGAAATTAATGCAAAAAAATAGGAACATTAGAGAATTACATCAGGGAATTAGAATAGAGAAGAAAGGATTTCAGACTACAACAAACATAATTCGGAATGAAAATGGGGATATGATTGCAGGTTCCAGGAGTATATTAAATAGATGGAAAAGTTACTTTAATCAATTATTAAATGTACATACAGAACAGGATATTGAAGAGGATAATTTATAGACAACAGATATGCTAGTCCTAGAACCAAGTGCATTAGAGGTTGAAATGACGATAGAAAAACTGAAACTGTATCAAGCAGCGGGTTGAGATGAGTTCCCGGCAGAACAGATAAAATCAGGGGGAGAAAAATTGATGGACAAAATACGCCGGTTCCTTACTGTCATTTCAGATAATGAACTCTTCCAGATGAAAGGAAAGAATCGATTATCGTACCAATTTTTAAAAAAGGAGATAAAACTGATTGCAACAACTACAGGGGCACCTCATTACTCTCAACTTCGTACAAAATTCTATCAAATATGTTAGTAAGCACACTTACTCCCTATATTGATGACATTCTTGGAGATCATCAATGTGGATTTAGAAGAAACAGGTCTACAACAGACCTGATTTTTAGTATAAGACAGATTTTAGAAAAGAAATAGGAATATAATGATACTGAACATCAACTATACGTAGACGTCAAAAAGGAATAAGATTCAATTAAGTAAGAGAAGATATATAGTATTCTGCTGGAGTTCGAAATTCCTAAAAATAGTTCGACTTATTCGAATGTGTCTAAATGGCACAAAGAGTAGGGTGCGTGTAGGCAAACAGTTTTCGGACTCATTTGAAATCCAGAATTGGTTGAAGTAGAGAGATGCACTGCCTCCTCTACTATTTAATTTTGTACTAGAGCATGCCATCAAATATCTAGAGGAGGAAGAAGGTCTATAAATCAATGGTATTAATAAGCAGTTAGTTTATGCTTATGATGTAGTACTATTGGCTGATAGCGAGGAGATACTAAAGGACAACACGCACACACAATTGAGTAACACTAAGAAATTGGGACTGGAAGTAAATATCAATAAATCTAAATATATGATCACTCGTTGAAATGTATAATGGAAATGGAGAGCTAATGACAAATAAGAGAAATTTTGGGGAGGTGGCTGAATTCAAATACCTAGGAACAATAATCACAAATAGGAATGAGATGCACAAAGAAATTAAACATAGGCTCAATTCCGGAAATGCGCGCTATTATGCATTTACAGACTTTTGATGTCCCAACTTCTTTCAAAAATGTTAAACTCAAAATATATATATGAAACTATTATTCTACCAGTTATATTATATGGATGCGAAAAATGGACTCTTACTTTAAGAGAGGAAAGGAGTTTATGGGTATTTCAGACTGAAGTAGCCTACTTAGGACAATTTTTGGGTCAAGGAGATATGTGCAGACAGGTGAATGGAGAAGATTACTTAACAATGAACTACATGGTCTTTATAGGAAGCCAGATAAAATAAGAACAGTTAGGTCTCGTAGACTACAATGGGCAGGACATGTGGCACGTATGGGGAATGAAAGACGTGCATGGAAGCTTCTTGTAGGAAAACCAGAGGGAAAACGCCCAGTTGGTAGACCAAGAATAATTAGGGAGGATAACATTAACTATGATTTGAGGGAAGTAGATTATACAGGGAATTATTGGAAAGCATTAGCTCAGGATAGGGATAAATGTAGAGCTTATGCCCACGCGGCCATGAACATTTGGGCTCGATAGTGCCAGTGAGTAATTAAGTAAGTATATTCAACGTATTTGTTAGAGAGTCATCACTGCAAAATAATGCTCTGACCTATTCAGATTGTTAAAAAAGAGGAGCTTTCTTTAATATGATAAACTTATGTTGATAATTTCTAGGTGAAACACGTAAATCAAAATTCTTTGAAACGTTACTTCGGTATTGACTCCTATTTGGGGAATGAGTTAAATAGTGAACCTAATTACCTGTTGCTTAAGAAGTGATTTTTCACATGAACTCATTCTCAATTAATATGCGGAGCGAAGTTTATTCGAGCGTTTGTGGTAGTTTCTGTTTGCACATGAATGATATGCTTCTCTCGATATTAAAAATTTAAATTAAAGTGTCACTGCTTCTGCTGTACTTGTACATAGTATTCAGCGGGCATCAATCTGCAATTAAAATAATCTTGTATACCGTTATTTTCCGGACTCATGTTTACTGAAACTTTTTGATTTCCCTATATTTTCACATCACATTTCTACATTTCAGACCATCACTTTTCAAATACCCTTCATATATATTTTTTTGAGACTACTGTCTTTTGAATGGTTTGAAACCCAATGAAATTTTAGATCTTACTTATATTCTCTTTGAGTGGAGCTATAGGCATTGCATCTATTAGGCAAATGCGTACACAGTAACTTATAATAATAATAATAATAATAATAATAATAATAATAATAATGCTTTATTTTAGCTGGCAGAGTTAAGGCCATAAGGCCTTCTCTTCCACTCAACCGGCTAATAGTAAAATTATACAAAAATTACGTACATATTACACATATAATATAAAATCCCTCGTGATATCAAAAAGACAACTAATTCACTCGTAAATAAATTCTACTTTTAAAACAAAATAATGACAAGTATATTCTTGCGAGTTAAATTTATGGTGAACATTTTCATGCATAAATTACTTTTTCATCCATTCATTAAAAAAAAGTGTTTACAGCTAGCTAACACGAATATCATAGAGTAACATACAAACATAAATACGTTAATCTAAATGTGAACTGAAACAAAAACAAAGTTTCATGACTCAGCACTTTCACCGTGAAATACAATAGTGCGTTACGAGCACGTCCTGATTTTTTATTAATTCTATAGAAAACATTATATTATAGTCAGGACAGAAATGTTTAAATAAACTGTATTTCATTAATACAAATCAAATATTTTCCGCGGAATCCAGAGTATTATTTTCTTTACTACTTCTATTACTTCAACTACTACTACTACTGCTACTACTACTACTACTACTACTACTACTACTACTACTACTACTACTACTACTACTACTACTACTACTAATAATAATAATAATAATAATAATAATAATAATAATAATAATAATAATAATAATAATAGGTAGATAGATCATCAGTTGATTCATGTCTTTGACATTGTCCGATTCCTAATGGCAAATTTTGTCGATCCGTCTAATATCCTGGTTGTAGATGTTTCTCCTTCATGTATAAATATATTCCCTGACTCCAGGAGGTTTTAGGTCTTCCTCTGCCTCGTCTTCCCTCAGGTTTCCATTCCAAAACAGATTTTGCTAGCCGATCATCTTCCATTCGCTGGACATATCCGTACCATCTTAATTGCTGAGTTTTAATATTACCTAAAATAGTGTATTCAGTCTTCATTTTCTCCCTTATAACTGAGTTGTGATTTCTTTCTCTTTTTGAAATTCTTGCTGCCCTTCGTATAAAATCCATATAATAATAATAATAATAATAATAATAATAATAATAATAATAATAATAATAATAATAATAATAATAATAATAATAATAATAATAATAATTATTATTATTATTATTATAATAATAATAGTTTTATGTAGGAACATTCCACAATACAGTGTTTCTCCTTCAACCCAAAGTGATTTGTCGCCAGAGGTTCCTGTCTAAAACATTTTCTTCCCTCAAATCTCTAGCTTCCATACTTATCTTCACTCCATCCATCCTTCGTTCTCTAGGCCTGCCTCTTTCCACTTCTTCCTGTAGCTTTCCAATTACGGATCTTCTTTGGTATTCTCTCTTCTTCCATTCTTATGAGGTGTCCATACCATTTCAAATGTTTTTCTTCTATTTTCCTAATATGACCATTTCAAATGTTTTTCTTCTATTTTCCTAATATGTTTTTTTTCAACCTGCATAATTTCCCCTATTGTGCTCTTTCTGACCTCATCTCTTCTTAAAATTCTTGTCGATAATAATAATAAACCTCTCTTTATCTTAATTTAACCGCTCCTTTTTATAGCTACACAGAGATCCAAAGGTCGTGCACACATTGTAAATAATATATTTTTATTAATTAAATAAAAATAAAATGTAGTTTTATAATATAATTTGTTAACATGTCTGAAGAAGGTACAGTGTACCTAAACAGCTGTCACTGAATTATATAATAAATATCAAAATCAAATAAAACTACGTTTTATTTTTATTTAATTAATAAATATGGATTTTCATCAAGTAAACTCCAACTCAATTGATTATTAATATATTTTTTTATTTATTTAAACTAAAATAACAAAATAAACATGTTCATGTATATTTATATAGAAGATGACGTTTAATTAATATCAGTTTCCACAACATATGTTCAAAATGGGAGCCATGTTTAGTATTGCATGTGCGAACTATTATTACAATTATTGCAGCCGCTTTATGGAGCACGTGTACAGTGAAGCTGTTAATTTCCGGTGTTATGTTACTTTTTAGTTCCACCATAATGTACGGCATGTTTTTATATACGTTTCCTTTAAGATGACTCTATAGGAAGAAATCTTGGGGGCATCAAATCGAGAGAACATGGGGACCAGATCCATTAGAAATGATACGTTTACCAAAAAAATTCGTGCAAAAAAATGCATGGTTTCATTTGATGTATGATATGACTGTGGCATTTTCCTGCCGGAATCAACAATAACGGTCATCAATTTCAAGTAGCGCAATGAACTGTGTATATATATATATGTGTGTGTGTGTGTGTGTGTGTGTGTGTTTACTGCAGTTTCAAAGAAAATCGGGCCAACTCTTGAACGACGTGATACTTTATATAACACTCAAATTTTTTTGAGAGTATAAAGGGGATTCATATAACATTCATTCAATCATAATGTTCTGCTCAAGAGCAGGTCTTTCACTGCAAACTCAGCATTTTCCATTATTTCTTTAACTCAGCTTTCCTTTTTTTATCGGCATACAAACCATTTATTTTAATATTGTCTATCATCTGATGTCTTTTTCTGCCTCCAACTTTCTTTCCGTTGACCATTTCTTCTAGAGCATCCTTCAGCAGGCAGTTTCTTCTTAGCTAGTGGCCAATCCAATTTATTTTCCTCTTCTTTGTGAGTTCCAGCATTGTTCTTCTTTCACCAACTCTGTCTATCACATCTTTATTTCTTACTTTGTCCATTTTATAAGTTCCTTTCTTCTCCATATCCACATCTTAAAAGCTTCCAGTCGCTTTTCCTCATTCCGACGTAATGTCCAAGTCTCTGCACCATACAATGCTACACTCCACACAAAGCACTTTACTAGCCTCTTCCTTAATTATTTTGCCAAAGGTCCGCAGAAAATGCTTCTCTTCTTATTGAAAGCTTCTATTGCCATTGCTATCCTCTGCTTTACTTCTTGACTGCAGTTCATGTTACTACTGATAGTACAACCCAAGTATTGGAAGCTCTCCACTTGCTCAATGGCCTCATCTTTAATCCTGATGTTTATCTTCCTTGGTTTCTTTTCCTATAATCATGGTCTTCGTCTTATTTATATTCATCTCCATCCCATAATCCTCGCACTTATCATTTAGCTCCATCAGCATGTTCCTCAGTGTCATTGCATCTTCTGCTAGCAAAGCCATATCATCAGCAAATCTTATGCACTTTATTCTTCTTCCTCCAATGTTGACGCCTCCCATATTTTTGAAGCAGTTTCATATAACATATTATGTGGATTTTCGGTGGACCAAATGCGAGAGTTTTGACTGTTCACGTAGCCACTAAGGTGAAACTACGCCTGATCTGTGAAGAACAAACGGTCAAGCTCTGAAATTCCATATTTGTGAAATAACGACCGCAACCATGTAATAGTATACTAAGCGCATTTGTTTATCCGTCTCCTTCGATTCCTGAAAACAGAGCATATTTATAAGCAGGAAAATGTAATCGCTTGATCTCTCTCTGAGCACTTCCATATGAAATCTGAGTGTAAGCTGAGAGCCTCCAAAGCATTTTGAAGGTGAACGCTGCATCTAAATTCTCACCTCAGCCAGTTTAACAGCAGTTAAAATGGCCGGTCTCTCGGTTCTCTTCCTGTCTGCAACTGATTCTAATTAACTAAAACGGACGATTAATCTCGTTATAATCGAATTGTTAGGCGCTGTCACAACCAGATAATTCTTGCGTAATTCGTCTACACACGTACATAAGAACGACTAGCAAAATAATGTTCAACAATGAAAATTCGTTGCTCTTGGGAAAACGACACATTACCCAAGCAATAAAAAATACTACTTCAAGCGTCACTGTATACTCAATGACATTACAATGATGTCTAGGTATACACATGATGCTATCTAGCGTAACTGATAGCATATTTCAACTGCAATACTCTATATAGGACACTATAATTTTAATATGCGGGACTTTTGGATCTCTCTGAATTTTTAAATGTAGGCTTCAAACTGAAAGTAGGCTATATAAAATTATTATTCTACCAGTTATATTAAATGGATTCGAAACATGGATTCTTACTTTAAGGGAGGAAATGAGATTACGAATATTTGAGAATAAAGTACTTAGGAAAATTGTTGAACCAATGAGAGATGAACAGGCAGGTGAATGTGGAAGACTATTCATAAAAATGAACTACATGGTCTTTATAGGAAGCCAGTTATAATAAGAAGAGTTAAGTCTCGTAGACTGCGATGGGCAGGACATGTGGCACGTATGGGGGAATGAAAGACGTGCATGGAAGCATCTTGTGGGAAAACCAGAGGGAAAACGCCCTGTTGGTAGACCAAGAATGAGGTGGGAGAATAACATTAACTATTATTTGAGGGAATAGGTTATACAAAGAATGATTGAAAAGCATTAGCTCAGGATAGGGATTTAAGGAGAGCTTATGTCCGCGCGGCCATGAACCTACAGCTCAATGCCACTGCCACCTTCAAAACAACACGAACATTTAAGACGAAGCACACCACTAACTCTTTTACACTAAAGAAGGCGAATATGATATTGTTGAATGTTATGGCCAGGTGATATGTGGGCACAATTTGACCTTAACTTTTGTGGGCATTTGTCTCAAGGTGAGAGAATTCCGCGAAAAAAACCTAAACTAGGAAACTTACCCTATCCGGGCACCGATACCGGATCCGCTGCGTACGAAGAAGCGACGTTACCACAAGACGACAGGGGTGGACTACTACTAATACCTCTCTAACAACTAGTAATAACTCTGGTCTACAAAAAACAAATTGTGTCTGCTACTGGGGAAAGTCTGGCTGATTTATACTGAAAACGATACGCCGATTCCAGATCCGTAATCATATTTATCCTAGCACGTCAAGTGTTTGAGTTATGGGACTCTAAAAATAATCGGAAATCTTACTTTTCAATAGTTATTTATTATCTGTCCAACGTGAGAAGCACACTTTGACATTTAACTTCCGAATGTATTACTCCGCGTAACATGTGTATGAGTGCAGGCGAGCTCTGTCAGCAGTTTGTTACAAACCGATAAATTAATGCACAACAATATTTTTATTTTTTAATGTTACAGGTTGTATATAATGATATGTCGAAAACTAATTAAATTATAATTCTTAATATCAAACAAATTAATTCAAATCAAACATTTTAATTAAAATAACTCTACTTACAGTAATAAAGTAAACAAACCTATGCACCTTGTAATGAATTGCACACTTCACAACATTGTCCACCATTCTTAAATCAGCTTTAGGCGTTTTGATATTACAAGTTTATTTTAATTCCCTGCGAACATGTACAACACTACTCTCCTACACACCAGTATATTCTGCAGTTAATTTAACACATCACAATTCGTTCACTACAGTGCAAAATGATCCAGAATGGGAAAAAATCGGCAAAAATCTGGAATTCACTATTTGGGCTCCAATTCATTCCACATGTGTCAGATTAACAATTTTAATATTAAAAATATATCTGGGTCTGGATACTTGATGCGAGGGCCTTTAATTAGTTGTTATATTCAAAGTATTCGTTATGACTGATTTAACAAACATAATTTATTTGCAGAGATATTTTGAAAAATATATTAATCTAGTCACAAATTTATTATGCGTTTAAAAAGTAATGAAAATAATAAATGAGTAAACATAAATATCCTCAACTCGTGTCCAACTCAGGGTCGGGACGAGAGATGAGATGAGCCCCTATATGTACAGGCCTGTGAATGACATGGGTGTAGCCGATCTCGCCTGACGCACCATTACAGGGACAAATGATCGAAATAATAATAATAATAATAATAATAATAATAATAATAATAATAATAATAATACATGAACTTGATATTTTAATGCAACTATACGCCAGGTTGTATGATCCAACAAATTCTGTAACTGCACATCTGCAAAAGTTTCACTAAAAATCCTTACTAGGATAACAACGTTCTTTACTTAAGGATACGATTAAATGACTAATCAATATTAGTATGTCTTTCTTTTGCTTGTGCTCTTATAATCCTATACTGACTTTGGCTTAAATTAGCTTCAATAATTAACGAAATAACTTCACTTCCATTGTAAGGTTTTACTTGGAGTTGTGATTTTGATGATTTTGAAATTCCAAGGGTTCTTTCCTGCTCTTGTTGGAGTTGTTTAAGACCGCTTCATTAACTAGTTCTGATGCCTTTTCCTCTCAATGCTCCTTTAAATGTACCTTAGTTGCAAACGGGAGTTATTTGAATGAGTTTTCATGTCGAAGTTCTACAGTCTTTCGCTTTTTACTTTTATTGCTATTATCTTCAAAACTGACACTAGGTCGTCCCTTTTGCTTTTTAGAGCTGTATAGGTAGATGAACTAGGAACTAAAACGCTTCATGCTTTTCGCTTTTGTTAAGTATTTTGTTGCAGAATAGCGTCACCTCTACACGAATTTTTTTAACATAATATTCAGAGATACTCTGAATGTTTATAGAACTTAATACAAATTGAAACAAACGTTTGATTTGATTATTCCAACCTACCACTTAATTTTTCACGGAGAACTTAGTACAGTGCCCTTCTAGATTTGTAGAATTCCATAAGATACCACCGCAAATCAAACAAACTGGATAATATGTGTGAAAGTTGAGAGAAGAAAGTTTAAAGAACTGCCTTATTTCATGGGTAATGCATTACACAATCAGCTCTCAGATATTGTAGCGACAGAATTCCCATCCTGAATGCAAGCACACACACGCTCATGGGTGGCAAGGTCACGCATTATCTGCTCAACACGAGTTCATAAATGTGCTGTGTAAATCTAAAGTAGTAGCAAACAGTAGTAAAAATCTTCCCCCGTGCCAGTTTAGCAACACTTTAAATTATACTTTGCTTTAGAAACCGTCGTGGGAAATGGCGGCGAAAGCGTTATAACACAAGATAACATTAGATTTTTCAAGTCCGAAATAAAAATTATTAATTTTATTATAATTCAGATGTGGGCTCTTTATCTGTGCATTAGCAAGAAGGTATAGGTCTATTTAACACAATTATAACGAGAGACATTAAAATAATTATCACAAAAAGTGTTAATTGTATGTCCAAAATGTGGCATAAAAATTATGTTTTTATGATGCATAACTTCGCAGCCAGAAAATTAGGTCTAATAATTAGTATAGAGAATAATTTATTTGACATACTGGTACCTCATTTATTTGTTTAGATGATTGTTCATTTTTTTCCCTCTAATGAAAAGTAAAAATTTAGATTTTTGCCTGTTGCTTTACATTCTGGAGCACTGTGCAGCGCCAGGATAATGCTCCATAAACTTACAAAATGTATTTAACACCGTTTTTCACCACTCTTTAACAATTTCCCTTTGTGTTTTGATCACACATTTATGACGGAGTTAAGTTAAACATAAACTACCCGACGGCCGCCATATTTGTAACAGACATTTAACTTCCTCCCAAGAATCTTTCAGTTTCAAACAAATGCGAATTTTTAGTTAGTCCCAGATCGTCAAAGACATATGTAGGTATATACTGTACTCTGATCAACTATAGTTAACATATATAGCTTTAAATACGTGATTATATTAATCGAGTACATAATCTATTGTTTTGCTTCCGCTGAACTGTGTTGTTTCCTAGAAACCTTGTTGTCACAAGTACAAATGTATCCCAAGATTCGAGTTCAAGAGCAATTAGTTTTGTCCTGAACGTCGTGTCACACATCAACTGTCGGACCTCTGGTCCAATGAAAATTCCTGCCTTCATTTTTGCATCACTCTTCATTCTCGGAAAATTCCATTTCCGATACTTAAAACCTTCACCATCACGATTCAGTGCCCGCACAAAGTTAGTAATGAGGCCCAGTGTAATATGAAGGGTGGAAGAAATATATTATCTGCGTCAACAAGCACCTTATGTTTCACAGTTTTTACCCCAGAGTCGTTCCAATCATTCGAGGCTTTTGTTGAATCTTAAAATGATTACTGTCATCACGGCTATCCCAGAAACACAAAAAGCACAATATTTCTTGCCTAGTCCAATTATAGACCAAGTGGAAGTGATATAACTTTCAAATCACCACAAATGTACCACTGAAATGTTGTGTAGATTATCTCTTGCAGAAGGTTCTCCACGGATTCGTATGCCTCTTTCAATCCGCTAGCATGAGCTATAGGGATTGATGGTTAATTGTGTAACAAGACACATTTTAAGCTCAGTTTGGATGAGTCAATGAACAACCTCCAACAAGGGTTTCGTGTACATGTCCTAATTCTTTCCTGAGGCCATTTACATCATTACAAAAGCACGAATTATTACTTTCTGCATAAAAAGATGCCACTTTCTTATTGCGGTCTCTATAAAGCGTAACTGTGGTGCCATTCTTTAATAAATTCCACTCGTTCAGTATAGATGCTAAGAGTTCAGGCTTCTCTTTTGAAATAGACAATTCCCTGATTAAGTCATTGAGATCATCTTGATTTAGCAAATGAGGTTTTGAATTCTCTAACTTATCTACTCGAAATTTGTAGCGTGAAGAGCTTTCTATTTCTTCCTCGTCTACATGGGAGAAGTCAGCAATAATATCTTAGGGATGAAGTGGTATGGGATTCTATGAATCATGAGGAACTGGTTTCCGAGCAGAGTCTCAATTTGGATATAAAATTTTGGATTAATTTTATTAGAAAACCCAGCAATTTTTGTCATGCAAAAATAACAATCTGTGGTGTGGTTCTTTTGATCACGTCATATCATTGGCACAGCAAACGGCAGAGATTTTCTATTACCAGATACCCATTGATACCCATTGTGTAAGACCTGTATAACATACGGTGTAACAGTATTGGGGTGCCCAAACTTTGTTATGGTTCCCTACTCTACATCCAAAATAGTGCCTGTAAGCACTTTACTTGTTACTTTCTTACGCTTGCCATGTGATGTATATTTCCCACAGATAGAGCTGAACTTGTCCGGATGGTTAATGCAGATTCTGTTTTTTTTTTTTCATATTAACGAAATTCTGAAATTGAATGGATCACTGACATCAATGAAAACAATATACTTCAACTTTCATATGCGAACATCTTAATCTACAATACTGGTATGACGTATCAATATTGCATTTGGTATGTAACAGTACTAAACCATTAACAGAAAACTTTTAAATAAATTTATTTTGAGTATACTTACATTATAATGTTATAAAGTACAAAATTATATTGATATTGTTTCTCTTTTACGGTATCACACTCAAGCACTCACTATAGTGGAAATATACAATTTCGGAGGGAAAAGTATTCCCCTGGTGAGAAGATACTGAAATGTTAAAACAAAATATTTATGAAATTATTATCAAGGAGGTAATGGTCACAACATGTATAAGACCATTGAACTAGAGAAACAATAATGGAATTAAGGAAACGTATTTAAATACTGGAAATATACTGTAGGAATTGGGGATTGACTGTAAATGTTAGTAAGACAAAAACAATGACCTTTAAAAATGGGACGGTTTATGGTAGAGCAGAGGAATGGAAATACAGAGATCAAGTACTTCAAAACGTGAAACATTTTGAATATCTTGGTACGACGTTGAAAATGAACGGAAAGTGGAAAAAAACATATTGATATATCATTATTTAAAGGGAGGGGACAACTTAACAGTGTACTCGGCATTCTGGGTAGAGTGCCTGATATTCCAGTCAGCACATTAGAAAAAATGTATGGAGCGATGGTCAGGCCAGTAATGCACTAGAGTAGTGAGATTTGGGGTTTCCAAAGAACGGAAATACTAAATAAGGTATATACGCATTTTCTAAAATATATTACAGGACTTAGTAAGACCGTTTCTAACTGTGGAATTCTATATGAATTTGGGTCATTCCAGGACGACATAAACTGTAAAATTCGTGTACTCAAATACTGGTTGCGAGTAATCCAAGGTGAACAAACAATGCTTAGAGCAATTTGTTACGACCACCAAATTAAAAACATAGATGTTAAATTTTGGGCAGACGAGGATAGGAGAGAACTCCACAAGATTGGGATGGGCTGGATATGGGAAAAAGGGACTGAAAATCGCAAGAACGTGTGGAGAAAAATAAGGAGGAGGTACTTAGATATAAACCAACAAGATACTTTCGCCGAATGTACAGGAAAACGCTCACTGTGTTTACAAAGAGACCTAAAACACGTCTGGGGAAAAGAATCGTATATACTCAACCTAGGATTTAAAGAGAGATCAGGTCTTGCTTGGTTTAGGCTAGGGGCATGGAAATTTCTAAAAATTAGCGACGAGCACGATATGCGAATATGTCCAATGTGCGGGAAATTTGAAGATGAGATACATATATTAGGACAATGTAATGATTTAGAATATTGGAGACGTCAGTTATTACCGGAAAGATTTCTAAATTCAAATCGGGAAAGATTGGCATGCTACGAGTTATTGGTAAATCCAGAAAATTGGATAAACTTGGGTAAATTTCTGGACAAAACGCGGAATATAAGAACAACACTCATTCATGAATAAATATATGTTATCAAAATACAATAACATTATTTCTTAATAATTATATATAAATTAATTAATGTATAATGCTATTGTGTTATTATTTAATTGTAATATTACTGTGTTTTCTTAAGTAATTACAATGTTACGGTTTTTTTAGTGTATAGTGCTATTGTGTTATTATTTAATTGTAATATTACTGTGTTTTCTTTATGTAATTGTAATGTTATTGCTTTTTTTAGTGTATAATGCTATTGTGTTATTATTTAATTGTAATATTATTGCGTTTTCTTTATGTAATTGTAATGTTATTGCTTTTTTTGTTTTGTTGTTTATTTTTCTTCACACTAGTAGCAATTATTTCTTTATTGTAACGGACTGTCAAAAGCACGTACGGCTTACTGCCCGTGCGACCCATATTTGTAAATAATATTGTAAATATCTTACTTTTGTCTAATAAAAACCCTACTACTACTACAACAGTTTAAGAATTAAACATGTAATTAAAATATAATTGTGACTGCAAGAGACAAGCGGACTTCAGATCTGTAATCAGTACACTCGAATTAGGATAGATACACTTGTTTTTGTTCAGTATCAAAATCACTGTAAGACCAGAGTAACAACAATAATTATGTAATAATACAATAATAATAAAAATATCGGAGAAAAAGGGTTAACAGAATTATTGTAGAGCTACACTTTTTTTTTTGCTTGAGCAAAGTTATTAAAGCATTGTATAAAATCCTAGTAAATTACTATTGTTATAATAATAATAATAATAATAATAATTATTATTATTATTATTATTTTTATTATTATTAACTAACTCACCATTAATAATAATAAAAAATGCTAACAATAAAATATTTTATCTCAGTTGATCGTTTTATTGGAATGAATATAAAACATTTCGAAACTGTTTAGGTAGGTCACGGTGGACTGATTTTTATAATATTCAACTCTGTTTCCGGGGCTCGTGCTTTCAATCGTCTCCTGGGTCGACGGATTTTCAAGGGCGTAACAATTTTGAGGAAGACCCTTCGAAAGGGAAGTGTAGCCTTAGGTTCCGAGCCGTATATATACACTGCTCAAAACAATTAGAGGAACACTTGTAATAAATTGAATAAGTAATTGTTTTTTAAAGCTGTGATGCTGAAAGTTGGACAATATGTAAATTGAATTATTAATTTTATCATTGGATACACATTTTAAAGATCCATGGCCTAAATACAGAGAAATTACCTCAAATAACAAATAT
The DNA here is from genome assembly GCA_030220185.1 of Diploptera punctata. Classification (NCBI taxonomy): domain Eukaryota; kingdom Metazoa; phylum Arthropoda; class Insecta; order Blattodea; family Blaberidae; genus Diploptera; species Diploptera punctata. The sequence goes on along the minus strand of JASPKZ010007750.1, from coordinate 240,211 downwards.
AGAGTTTTTTTTTTATTTTGGAAGGCACTGGCCACTTCCAATTGGTAAGCTTGCTGATGTTGCTATAGTGACGAATGTTGATTATTGCCTTGTTTATTGAAGTATCTGACAAAATGAGGCATTTAAATGAGTTTGAAGTGTATCATGCTCTACATCTTTTACGACAAGGTCAATCTCTGCGACAAGTGGCTAGAGAGCTTGGGGTTTCTCCTTCCGTGGTGTCCAGATTACGCAACAGGCACAGAGAGACAGGTCAGTGTTGTAGAAGACGTGGCCAGGGCCGTAAATTTAAAACAAGCCCCCAGGATGACATGTACGTTGTTCTTTCTGCTCTTCGACAGCGTACAAAATCTGCAAAAGACCTGCAGAATGACCTTCATATGGCTTCCGGAATCCGGGTTTCAGACCAAACCATAAGGAACAGATTAAGGAAAGAGAATATTCGTCCAAAAAAGCCCGTTAAAAAACCACGCTTAACAAATGGGCATAAGGCAGCAAGACGTACGTATGCTGAAAACCATGACGATTGGAACCTGAACCAGTGGGAGTCTGTGCTCTTCTCGGACGAATCCAGGTATCGTCTTACACGTTGTGATGGTCGATTGATGGTGTGGGGACGGCCAGGAGAAAGATTTTCTGCACAGGAAATTGATGGATTCGGAGGAGGTTCCATAATGGTGTGGGCCGGAGTTATGTACAACAATCGTACGGACCTTGTACTTGTTCCCCAGCGACTGAATGCTGTCCGGTATATCGAGCACGTTCTGGAAGAGCATGTAGTACCTGCTGCCATTGGAGTAGGCCCTGGATTTCTGTTTATGCAGGATAATGCCAGGGCACATTCTGCGGCTGTCACCAGGGATTTCCTGAGGAGGAATGAAATTGAGATAATGGAGTGGCCAGCGGTCAGCCCAGACCTCAACCCTATTGAACACTGGTGGGATCTTCTAGACAGAAAGGTCAGGAACCGACATCAAGCTCCTCAAACTCTGCAGCAACTTGGAGATGCTATGAAGGAGGAATGGGAGAATATCCCGCAAAAGGAAATCCAGAATCTTATTGGGGGCATGCCACGAAGGTGCCAAAGTGTCGTCGAATGTCGTGGAGGCCATACACGATACTAACTCTATATAACGAGTGTTTAACTTTGTAAAATAAACACAAGATTCAATTGCTTACATAGCGGAATTATTTGAAAAGTTAATTGTCAGCGTTATTCATTTGTTTTTACTGACATGAGCAATAAATAAATAAATAAATAACCACAAATAATGTAGTTTATTAATTTCATAGTTGTACCTTTATCCAATGAAAAAATATTTACATATTTCATAGTGTTCCTCTAATTGTTTTGAGCAGTGTATATATGATATGTAGAGGAATCTGAAATCTAAAAAAAAAAAATGCTTCTGAACAAAATTTGACAGCCCAATCACATACTCTTTTGTATTGTGTCGTAGAATTGATTGGCTCAATGTGAGGTTCGTGGTATAGTAATCGGAGCCAGAACAAATTTTCTCAGGATTTATGCTGTTTACCCCTGCCAAGAATGTATTACTCCACCTCACCAAACCAATGTCATCCAAATAATTTAATTAATCCGCACTTTCGATGGTACGACAGGTCTGATCAATTGCCATCCTTGTATATCACAATCCTTTAATAATGTGAGTTTCTTCTCATCTCATCCTCAACCTGTGTATACATATGTGTGTGTGTGTGTTTTAACGCTTTAGTTGCCAAAGTTTCTTTATTCGCAACTAATCTCGGTATATAAAATCAATTGATAAAAGTTATAGCCTATCGAGTTCATTAACCAGAAAAATCGGCCCAATAGGGGTGGGGATTAATCTGGAGGGAAAATTAACAAAGGCTCTAGCGGCCTAAATTTTAATTTTCTTCGCAACGAAACTCCATGGAAATTAAACGAAACGAGTATAGTATTCACTGAACTAATTTAACACCAGGTGAAAAAATATAAAAGAGTGAACCTCTTGTTCATCCCTCTTAAGTATTGTTGCCACCTCTGCATGTGAAATTAGGTTTAATAAAACAATTTGTGAAAATCCTACATAGATGAAGTGAGATGTTTTAAAAACCTTATTGTTACTTTTGCCGCATTATCGCATTTGTATATTGGAATTGGTATATTCATTAGCCCAGAAATTCAAAAAAATATAATGGACAGCACTGAGTGGAGTTCTAAAGTATGCCTGGAATGCGTTCAGAAACATGCCTTTCAATTTCATTAGAAATAAAAATGATCCAAATTTTGTCGATATAGTGAAAGGGATGCTACAAAGTTTCTAACAATTAGGTTCCAACATGAGTTTCGAAGTACTTGTCCTTCAATTCCATCTAAATTATTTTCCCGACCACTTTAGGAGATTTTAGTGAGCAAAACGGTGAACGATTCCACCAGATATAAAAAATATATGGAAAAGAGCTATAAAGGGTAGTGAGAGTTAACATGATGGATGACTATTGCTGGAAGTTAAAAATGGATTGCTCTGTAGAGTATTCGAAGAGATGAAAGAGGAGGAAATTTGATGTGCATTGAAGTAAGACTGTGAGTGTGATTTTAATTATTAATTAATATTATTATTAGAGCACCACTGTGGCCTAAGTTTCCGTCTCAAAATGCTTGCTGAAATCAATTTTAATGACTTTTCACAAAGCTATATTTTCATTTCTAGTTATATATGATTTGTATGAAAACATGCGGTGATTGAGAAAATGGAGATAATGTTTAACTCAGCAGAAAAAAAATTGAATCGCACATCAGATGCAAAAAATTGAGAATAAGTTTCCAAATGCAGACGGTATAATTAGAAATGTAAAACTTTTTAAAAAGTTTCAGATAATAATTCTTTGAAATGTAGAAAATACAATAACTTCGATCATTTTCTGACAACTCTTCATACGTGGAAAACTTAACTACGTTATAAAAGCGCCGTATTCACTGATTCTGCAAATTGTCGTCTTGGTACTTATGAACCCAAATTACATGTTTTCATGATGTGCTCCTCTATAAAAATATATTTTTCCTTATTTTGCACACACTGACTTGAACAACTTTATACCGATTTTTCTATAATTATACAGGGTGTCCCTTTCAAACCTCCCACATTTTAATTAATCAAAACTAACAAAGTATGCGGAATTATAAAATGATGCCGGTATTAAACGAAACAGATAGTCAAAGAATTCGAACTGCCGGGAAGGTTGGCGAATTGATTTTTATGGACTTCTCTGAAAAATCCTGCTCTAATTTCCTCCATCTTTTCTCCAGAAACACGTGTACGAGCACCTACTGATTCTTTTTTAACGCTTCCAATCGCCAGAAACAACTCAAGCCATGCCTTAATGGTCTTCCCATCAGGTGCATTTCCTCCATATTTTCTCCAGTAATTTCTTTACACTGTAATTATTGACTTCGTCTCTGCATACCAGAAAACATTTTGTGCTCGTTGCTGAGGAGTCTCCATTTTGTTTAATGTCATTATTGTCCAACATGCGACAGATGAATTAACTGCAGCATGAAAATTGAGTTTCCCTTTCTTTTAATGCTAACCTCATTTCATAATTCCCGCATACTTTGAGAGTTATGATTAATTAAAATGTTAGAGGTTTGAATAGGACATGGTGTAAAATCTCCAATTCACGAGTACAGGAACACTTAACCAAAAATCGACAGTTATCGTAGGACTAAACTTAATGGAAATTAAAAATTACCATACATTTAAGCAATTTTATGATACATTTAGAAACTCATAATTGCAGTTTTAAATTATTTTTTAATTCAAGCTACTCTATTAGTAACATTTAGGTCATAACAACTATTATCTTATACGAGTAATATATATGGAAACTAAATTTAAAAGATACCCTTTCTGCTAATGACAGTTGGAACGGGTAATAAGAATCAATAAATAAATACTATAATCAACAATAAAAATACTGAATCATAAATACCGGAAATTTATCTTGGGAGGGAATATTGACCCTGAGTTGTTTTTATTTTGACTATTTAAAGACTAATATGATAAAATAAAATAGTATATTCACAAAATGTGCTTAACGAGAAATGTAAATGTAAATTCGCCATTTGAATTTCAGCTAACAGCCGAATAAACAAAGGACGAAATCAAACCTTTTCAGAATGTAATAAACTATAATTTCTCTTCTAAACGGTTTTCATCTAATTAAAGACATGAATTAAGCATGGTAACCTATATAGGCCTAACTAAGTAAAAACACCAATGTTTACAACAAATATTTTATATAGGCCTAGTTATGTCTACGGTTTTCTGATGTATTTGCGAAAAGAAAACAGAAAAAAATTGTAGAGAGCTATGTTTGGTTAGAAGTAATGATATTCTTAGATCTGATTGGTCACTGATTTATTAGCTAAAATGTTTTAATAAAATATGTTACATAAATAATTAATCTACAAACACTAAAATATTTAGTTGATGTTGTAGAATGAATAATGAATGAACTCTTAGAAAAAAAAATGGGAAATACGGTATGAGTAAGAGGAAATAAAGGAAGATCATCTGCAAGATAGAAATGTAAAATGTACAATAATTGGGAACAGCTTTCTATGGAGAGAGATGTATGGAGGAGGATTATCGAGGAGACGAAGGTCCTTAGAGGGCTATAGTGGCAATGAAGAAGAACACTGACGATATATTGATAGGGTGAAGAGTGATAAAGTTGAAAGGTGGAGAAACAAGCAGACAACACAGATAATTGGAAAGACACTTATCACTCGTTGACATCTGTAGGAAAATAAGCGAATTAAATTAGCTTAGTTAAGAAACTCCCGTTAGGGAGCATCCGTGCCTCCACGTGGGACGTATGGGGATAATTTGCACATTTTACAGGTAATTAATTTTTGTATTTGAAGGTTCTATTAATCTGTTGTTACATTGTTAGTTCGTTTTCATTACCTATTACATTTATTTGTGGTCTTCGGTGGTTTAGGGGCTATATTCTTTCCCTCTCTCCCGAGGGTCGCGGGTTTTTAATCCGGACTAGGTCGATGGATTTTTAGGATAAAAATTCAAGGGCCAAGTCTTCTTGGAGGTATTGGAATCTATGATTCCCGAGTGTGAAGATTTTTGGGTTCGTAAAAAACCTAAAACCTAAACTAGTACCACTGAACAATATTTAATCTGCCTCTTCCACCGAAGTAATATTTTATTTTCCTAATAAATGTCTCTTCGAGGAGATGTCCTGACAACATGTCACTCGCTAACATCTGCAGGGAAAGAAACGTAACTGAATTAGTTTCGTTAAGAAACTCCCGTTATTGAGCAACCATGTTCCCACCCGAAACGTAAGGAGATAATTAATGAATATTACGTGTATTTGCTGTGTTCCTACTTTTTTATCATATAGCCCTAATATATCAGTAAGAAGGCATAGCTATGTTAAAGTTATATTAAAAGCTTTATTCTTGCTTTCAACACTGTGATAATAAAGCAAAATTTATTAGCAAATGCATTTTAAAACTTAGCGTTTTAACTCAGTATTGTATTTTCTATATTACCTCATTAACACTGTACAGAGGATAGAGAAAGCATGATAGTCCTAAACCTTCATAATTTTATGCCCAATGACAGATTATTCACTGAATACTAAGAATCCTCCACTCGTTCCTCTGTTCTGCTTTTCTCTTTGTGATTACTTATGATCCATTTATTTTAACGTCGACTATCATCTTCTGTTTTCTTCTTCCCCGGGAATATATTCCGATCAACGTTCCTTAAAGTGCATTCGTGAACAAGCAGTTTTCTTTTAGGCAGAGGACCAGCCATTTTTTTCTTCTTCCTTAATATCTCATTCTTCATTCACCCACTGTTCATAAAATTAATACAAATTCGTTTCCTATTTTCACTGTTAATTTCAAGCGCTCTCTCATTCGGTCTCTCTGTCTTTTTCTCTCTCTATCTATATCTCCCCCCCCCCTCTCTCTCTCTCTCTCTCTCTATCTATCTATCTCTCATCTATCTATCTCCTCTTTTCACCCACTATTCTTAAAATTAATACAAATTCGTTCCCTATTTTTTTCTGTAAATTTCACGCGCTCTCTTATGTGGTCTCTCTCTCGCTCCCCCCCTCTCTCTCTCTCTTTCCCCTCTCACCCCCATTTAAACTGTCAATTGCGGATTTATAAATTTGTAGCACATATCGGCCTACACATTTTGACCAAACAAGAACAGAGAAGGCCTCCAGACAACTGATTAGCTCAATATAAGTCACATACGAGAAAGGAACGTACAAATAAGACAATTTTCACCATTCATTCATACATTCGTAATAAACAAGGTGAAACAATAGGATTTTTATGATACCCAGGTTATGATGATCAGCTAGTGTTTGACAAACATTTTGGCCTTAGATTTTTTTGCGTTTATGTTAAAGGTATGAAGTTACGAAAAAATCCTCACCCAGGAACCTTGTTCAGAACGAGGTTGTACTGTGTCCGTGGAAGCGAATTTATCGCCAGCCACAACAGTGGATCTATTCAGTAAATCAATACATAATTTTGTAATTCCTTTATTTATTTTATTACCAACAAAGTAGTTGTGGAAGTATTTTGTTGTGATTAAATACATTTAAAACGTTCTATTTGCATTCTCGTTTATATTTTAATATTTAATCTTTCCCAGTTTTGATTAGTTAAAATGTCTTCATAGGTTCACAACCAAGGTGATATTTTCCCCCACATATCGGAGGCCCTTTATCCAGAAAAGATATTTTAGTCAATGTATTTTATATTATCAGTATTATAAATGATCCCTGTACAGGGGAAGTGAAGACCTGATAGTCAACCTATAGATAAAGAGATTAATGCAAATGATAATATATAATGTGGGACTTTATTAGACTAAAAGTAAGATATTATTTACAAATATGGGTCGGACGGGCAGTAAGCCGTACATGATGTTGACAGTCCGTTATAATAAAGTAATAATTGGTAATAGTATAATGAAAAAAAAAACAGAAAGAAAACAATATTAAAATTACATAAAGAAAACACAACAATATTACAATTACATAATAATACAATAACATTATACATTAATTAAGTTATGTATAATTATTAAGAATTAATGGTATTGCATTTTGATAACATGACGTATTTATTCATGAATGAGTGTTGTTCTTATTTTCCGCGTTTTGTCCACAAATTTACACAAGTTTATCCAATTTGTTGGATTTACCATTAACTCGTAGCATGCCAATCTTTCACGATTTGAATTTAGAAATCTTTTCGATAAAATCTGACGTCTCCAATACTCTAAATCATTACATTTCCCTAATATATGTATCTGGTCTTCAAAGCTTCCGCACATTGGACATATTCGCATATCGTGATTACGAATGAAAATTAAATCTGAATTGAATTACACTATAAACACTGCTACACAAAGTAGCATCATTAGAATTTTTAAATCTAATAACACTTGTATAAAAATTAAGATTTGTTGTACAAATATAGTAAATGCATTGGTAAATATATCACGTAGGAATAATTTACGCTACATAAGAAACAAACAACCAAAGAATACCACATTTGTAAGTTAAAGCGTCAGAAGCTGAAATGGAATCCTCTAAATAAGCTTAAAGTCACAATTCAATTTTAAATGAGAATCAAATAAAGGCGAGTGCGAATACAACTGAAAAGTTATAACCTAAGATGCGTGTCGCTTATGAAGCAAAGATATATTTTGAGTTGCACGTGTGATCGTTTTGTTTTGAGCAAATAACGTTTCCCCAAAGGGAAAATATCTGAGAAGAAAGACGTAGCCTTTCTCCGTGCCTTCACACTTTGTGGGTTTAATGAAAGATTCTGTCAGGACACAATACCTTTCCAAGTCTCAGCGAAACTTACACCGCCTTTTAAAAGCACCAGTTTTTGAAAACAAAACCGCTGCAAAAAGAAACGCTAGTCTTTCACAACGTCCAGATTTTAAAAAAAAAGTAAGAAATAAGAGGGAGTGAGAGAGAGATAAAAAAAGAGAAAGAACTTTTACGCGTTATTTTGTGGAAAACTGTGCTTCTATAGTCAAATTGTGGGTTTATGTAACAGAATGGCGGAATTTACTGCCTCTCTGTGAAGTGCACTCGATACTTAACCCTAGGAAAAGTTACATCTCTGATAAAAAAAAACCGCAACTTCTCATAATTCTATATTTTTATTCTTTGTATTTCCGAAAGGAGAGTTCCAGATCTTCATTTTCGATCGATTAACTCTGTTTTTAAGATAAACCTAACTGCTAAATTTGGTAAAGAAAATCGCTTAGTTGAATTCTCACAAAAGTTGGACGGATCAAGTACGTCTATAATGATTTTACATACACAGAACAATGCGTAAGTCTATATACTATTTCTGCGAAATATCGTAAGCAACTGAGTTTAACCAAGGCGAGGAGTTTATTGCTATACATACTGTAATAATAATAATAATAATAATAATAATAATAATAATAATAATAATAATAGTTTATTTTAGCTGGCAGAGTTAAGGCCATAAGGCCTTCTCTTCCACTCAACCAGCGAATAGTAAATTTATACAAAAAATACGTACAAATTACAATTTTAAGATATTATTAAAATACAGACTAAACCAAATACAATGATGTGCATACATTCGTATTCTTATAAACGTTTACATACCTACATAATTCTTTATCGCATACATACAATTGTCTTTTATAATAAATATAATAGGATTTTATTTATCACTATGTCTAATTTCAGTATTCTACAATCTTACAAAATAGCCTACTAATTGAACATTACATTACACTGGTCAACATGATTTTTGTCTCATGAGTACCAATAGTTTTAACTTAATGCAGTTTTTTATCTTGTTTTCAAATATGTATTCGGAATTTCTCCATGAACCACAGTTTATTTTATTTCAATTAATGGATTTAATGGATTAATTATTTTAAAAAAAAGTTATTTCGTCCATTTGTCCATTGTAAAATAAAACCAAATAATCTATCTCAAATAGTTTCAGATATAGAAAACAGATGCCAAGGCAAATGGAATCCTAATATGCTGGCCGATTATTGTTGAACCATCAAGAGAGGTGCTCCACAGGCAGAAAATCGTCATTTCTTACTTTCTAGGTGAGTCCGAATGTTCGAACATTGTGTAGTTACGAATGTAGAAAATATTAAATTGCTTGTTATTATAAATGCCTGTCTCTCGGAAACCTTGCGTGATGGAGAAAAACATATAATATTTGAATTCCGGATACAAAATACTATCAGATTCACATTATTTTAGACAAAAAACAATTCTTTTTGTTGCTCAGTGTTATCAGAGTCGGCTCTGGTAAACTAGTGACTTCATGCTGACCACACGTTCCGAGATTAGTCGGTCAAACCCGGCCGCTTTCGGTGGATTGTTAAGGGTGAGAAATCTTTCGGAATGGAAGAAAGCTGTTGATCTCGTTTCGTATGTTTCTTATTTTCTTCTGTCGTGTTTACAACCCCAAGCGTGCTTTGGTCTCTTTCGCAATCCTCTTCCATATTATGTCCTTTTCCTTAACCAATCATTTCCAATCACCTATCTTCATCTGTTTTAAATACTCTTCTACTTCTTGTAAAACTCTTACCTTTTCCTGCCACTCCTTGTAGTTCCTCTAATGTTTCCATATATTAAGTGTCTTGGTGTTCTTTTCTTCTCAGTTCTTTCTTAATTATTTTGCATGTCTTACTAAATCATCTCCATTCAACATATCATTAATCTCTAAATAATTGTACATATATACTCCTTCTATATATTGGTCTAACAATGTTACTTTAAAATCCAGTGGGCATTTTCACCATTCTATTTAATATATTGACTCAGGCTTTCACGGCCGGAGTTATTCTGATGATCTTGTAGGAGATTTCCGGGCTGTTGGCCGTGGTCTTGAAGCTTGTAGTTCCCCGACGTTTCGCCAGAGACTAGCAAATTTGTCGACTACCTGCCCTATTTATATGGTTACCCGCGTTTATTCTCGTTGAAGACGGGTAAAATAGTGTGTGCAGTTAGATAATATATCTGTGTTCTTGTACTGTACTGTTTGGCCTTTATGTAGAGAGTGTTCTGCTACTGCCGACTTTTCCACTTGTTTAAACCATAACGAGAAGCCATTGAAATATTCAAACATCAAAATAGTTACAATAGAAAGGAAGAATCATTAAAAGTCAACAAAGCATGGATACCAATCTTAAAAAAAGCCACATGTAAACATCATAAAAGAACAATCAACTAGAACATCAGACAGCAACCTCATCGATGCAATGGAAGACCGTAATACTAAGCAACCAGTAGGCAGATACAACTTACGAAGTAACGGACTGCGCAGAGAACACCTCGCGGATAAATGTATAAATAGGGCAGGTTGTCGACAAAATTTTCCTGAACATAAAGTTAAATGCAAACAAAACGAAATTCGTGGTGTTTGCTAAAACCCACAGGAGCACTCCCGCCCGACTCACCTTGGGAGCTCTTCGACTCCGTCCGGAGACTTCAGTCAAGTATCTTGGAATCCATTTGGATTCCAAGATTACGTTCCAACTTCACATTGGGCATCTAAAACATAAAGCCAATGCTGCTATTGCACTTTTATATCAATTTTTCAAGTCGCCTATGCTATCTACTAGGATCAAGCTAACGCTCTATCAAGCTGTGATCCGCAGCATGTTGCTGTATGGATGTGAAGCCTGGAGTATCCTGGCCGCTGGCCATAGAAAGAAAGTACAAATTGTACAAAAAAATGTTTAAAAATAATCTTTTCGGCACCGCTACGCACGAGGATCTCAGCGCTTCACAATCCGGCACAGATGCCCTGTATTGCCGACACAATTGAACTTAGAGTCAATGATATGCTTCGTCATATCGATAATCATGACAATCCAATTGTTCGCAATATAGGGCGTATGCTACAGCGACGTGCTGTACACCGAAACATATTTACTAGAGACCCCGATGATGGTCCACCACCATGATATGTGTGCTGTATTCCAGCTAGAGTGTTGTGGCTCACTCCACTCCGCCGGCTTTCGGACTCTCTGCTTCTCCGGCGACGTGGTTTTTGTATGATGACCCTGCTCTAGTGAGGAACCATCCTCATGTCAGCCATACCTGCTACGGTATTTCCGGCTGAACACCTAAACCGCGAGACACGCAACGGCTAAGAAACTAAACCATTACAGAAAAACACAATGGTATTCGGCCGCCAAGGGACCTCAACTGGTTCCCAAAGAAGCGGATCACTGGGCAATGCTGATCATTGCCACAAACCAGACAGACAGACAAAATTGCCAGTCTCAAGACAACCCTTGAGGATGCCGGACGCAGTCTCTGGCGAATCGTCGGGGAACTACAAGCCTCAAGACCACGGCCAACAACCCGGAAATCTTCTACAAGATCATCATTCTATTTAATATCCAGAATTCTTCAACGTATGATATTGTAAGTCTCATTAGATTTCTGTGTATCTTCAGTTTTGCTGATTTTGATGACAATCTTCATTCTAGTAATCCCAGATTTACAAAATATGTATTAATTCCAACTTTTTTCGGTCAATTTACTCGGACACTGCACCTTTATTAATAATTTCGAATCCGAAGTATGTATACATTTTTACATTATCAAATAGATGCGATATGAAAAGAAAAATAAATTCCTGAGCCGGGATTTGAATCTGAGACCTATAAATCTATAGGTTAGCGCGCATCCACCTGCGCCAATCTGAACCCAGCACAATTATTTAATTTTCTTCCTAATATATAATTCTCAAATCACGAGAGGTAGCTGGACATCGGACGAACTGCCATCTAGTGGCTACTATAACAAGTAAGCATTTAAAATTTTATTTTATAGCAGTAACGCTTGATTATTTGATTTTATAGGCCTACTTATTTTTTATATTTAGTAATGTAGGCCAATTGTGATATGAAAAGTAAATTAAATCCCTCAGTGTTTATTTGATCCTGAAACTTCTAAATTCTATACGTTTGCGCGCTTTGACCAGCTCTTTATATATATATATATATATATATATATATATCCACCGCTGTGGTCTCGAGGTAGCGTGATGCCTTGTCACGACAACGGGTCCGGTTTCGATTCCCGGTCGGGGCAGTTTTTCTGGGTGAGATTTTTATCGGGGTTCTTCCTCACCTGAAATACAAATGTCAGGAAAACTTTATGGCCCAAACGGTCTCCGAAATCATATGGCCATCATCATAATCATCATCAACCTTCACCGGTGTGGAAAGCAATGGCAAACTACCACACCAACAATTCCCTAGTAAAGCTGCAAGCATAGCATGAAAATGCTATGATTGCAGTGAAGGACTTGCCTTCGGGCAGGATTACTATGGATATATATATATATATATATATATATATATATATACAGAGTGTCCCAAATTGATGTATACACTCCTTGAAACGTTATTTCTCAGCAACAAAATGAGACGGAAATACAATTTTTGTTTGTGTTTGATCCACAGAGCACTGTGGCACGTCTTTATAAACAAGAATGTCGGTGAGATTATCATTCGATGAACGTAAGTGGATACTGAAGTGTTATTGGAAATTGGAGAATGTTGTTTAAGTGCAACGACGTTGGATGGTTGAATTTGGGACAACACCTCGAACAAGGGTAACAATAACAAGAATCCGAGACAAGTCTGAAGACGATGGAACGTTGGAAGATGTGTTGAAGGTCGGTGCGGAAGAAAGAGACATTCGACTGATAACGAGAATACTGTTGCAGTCATACAGGTTTTTGCACGATCCCCAAAGAAGTCAATGAGGCAATGTTCTCGTGAGATTGGTATCAAGAAAAGCAGTGTTCATCGAATTTTGCGGGGCCAAAAATGGAAGCCTTACATTCCGAGACTTCTCCACGCACTAAATGAGGACCCTCTAGATAGACGACTGCAATTTTGTGAGTGGTTCCTGCAAATGTGTGACGAAAGGGAAGATTTTTCAGACTCAATGATAATTATAATAGAATTAGGGTAAGTTAATACCAAAGGATTAGGTCGAAACTAATTACATTGTTATTTCTATTTCTAGTACGATAGATTGTTTACGCAATACTTTTTGAATGCAAATCAAATGTTATATTTAACTACTACCCTGAGCTAGGAAGCTCATTCAAAAGATCTCGAAAATCCGGAAAAAATGCACGAATTTTCGAAAAATGGCTTAAAAAATCGAAAATTTTGCATTTGGTCAGATGAAGCCATATTCAAACTGAATGGCACAATTAATTTAAATAATTTTGTGAACTGGGCTAACCAAAACCCAAACATCATTGAAGAAAAGACCGTCAATCTTCCAGGAGTATCGGTAAGGTGTGGTTTGTCTTCCCGAGTATCAATTGAGCCGTACTTCTTCCAAGCAACTGTCACGGGTCAAACATACCTGGAAATGTTGGAAAACATGATTCCACGTATTGAATATCTATTTGGGAACGAAAATGAGGTTTACTTCCAATAAGACGGGGCTCCACCTCACTATCATATCGATGTAAGTAATTTTCTCGATCGCACATTAAATCAGGGATGGATAGGACGAAGAGGAAGTGCTACGGAGTTTCCGCCTCGATCTCCTGATTTAACCCCTCTAGACTTCCTTCTTTGGGTAACTATAAAGAACACGGTGTAGGCCACAAAACCACAAACACTGGAGGAACTGAGAGATCAGATTGAACATGCCGTCTATGACATGCCAATAACAATAATCCAAAACGTGTGTCGCTCTTTTCAACGTCGTTGTTGGAAGTGTATTGAGGCATGAGGTGAGCATTTTGAACATGTACGGGCTTAAGAAATAAAACATAAAAAAATTGTGTTTGTGTCTCATTTCGTTGATGAGAAATAACGTTTCAAAGAGTGTGTACATCATTTGGGACACTCTTTATATATACTGTATTGTATTGTAAGCCCATGTTTTCCCTTTACAGAGATTTTAGGCGCTCTCCCCTACAGGGAAGAATTTGAACCATACTAATTTATTTACACTTGTTTTCGTATAGATGTCATTTTGAGTGGTCTATGGTCAGCGTTCCGCCTCATACTGACATTTAGGAAACCAAGGTATTACTAGGACGGAAAAATTCGGTAAATTTTGCTTAGAGGCCTTTTCATTCAGCCTTAAGGATCTTTTACGAGCCTGAAAATCTTCAGACTCGGGACCCACGGCTTAAAGTCCCTCCCGGAGGACGTGTTCCTCGGATTTTTCCATCCTAAAAATCCATCGACCCCGGCTGGATTTGAACTCGCGACCCTCGGGACCAGAGGCAAAGAGCATAACCACTAGTCCACCGCGGCCGACCTCTTTACGTATATATAAATATATAAAGTATCATTTTCATTTAGAGTCAATTTTGTTATTTCTTATTTTATCTATAGTAGTAAGCATTTCTTGGGAGTTGTAAGTTTTCTTGCTACTAAAAATACATCGGCTGTGTATGCATTCATTTGTTTGGTAGTGTAGATTTACGACTCATAAAATAAACTGAAATCGGTAATAAGAGGCTTCTGATTAAATTATTTTGCCCTTTCACGTCCAGGTGTTCATTGCGACGCTAATGATCTGAACTCTTAAATAGCATCGTTATAAAATAGTAACAAATAACTTAATTACTAATTTTAAAAATAAACAGACGACAGTAATCAATAAACGTTACAGATAATTGTGGAAATGTGGATGATGCATTATTGGAATATATTTTCTGACTTGGAGGAAGTTTTACTGCGTGTTGTTTCTTGGTAAAGACTACAGTACAGGCGTTACATGACCCAAGAGAGTTCCGTGTATCGTAAACAGACAGTTGCATGTACTGAGCAACCTCAGCGAATATCACACAAACTGTCGTCTATTCTTCAAAAGTAAAAAAAAAAACTACCGATTCTTTTACCGTAGTTATAATTGTCATATAATACGTTTCATCTTGTCCATTTGTACTTTTAATTATTCTGTATTTAGAGTGTCCTAAAAATTCAGTCAATAACATTCGTATAGATAAAGTCAAAGGGGGAATTATAGTAATATGATATTTTTACTACTTAACAACTCTGCCAGAATAAAAAAAAACATTATTATTATTATCATTATTATTATTATTATTATTATTATTATTATTATTATTATTATTATTATTATTATTATTATTATTATTATTATTATTACAATGTGCGAATAAAAAAATTAAACGGCCTGTGATCTAAAGAAAGTGACACTGGTTACATAAATTGTTTCCAATAATGTTAGTTTTATTGTTTTTTATATATATTGACCCCCTCAATATTAATATTGCCATTTTCAGTGGACTAGTAGTTACCTTTTGGATGCCTCCGATTCCGAAGTTCGCGAGTTCAAACCCCGGCAGAGATGCTGGATTTATAAGGGTGTGGAAATCCTGAATTTGGTTTAGTTCGGAAGAAAAGTAGATCATGGATCCTGCGTCGCATATTAACGGCACCAAATAACTTCAAATGTGAAATAAAAAACCTCTGAGAAAATTTGTCGATAATTTCATGAAATGACTTGACTTATTTCGCTAATGACGTATGTTATAAAATAACGATATTAAATAAAATATTAAACTAACTGAAAAAGTATTACAGTAGTTTACTTAAAATTGTTAATATATGTTTAAGCAGTGAACGGTATTACATCATTTTTTCTCTTTTTTATTTATGCAACACACGTTTATTTTATTGTAGAGTTACTTAACTATGTAAATGTTAATTTATGTGTTTAATTGCAATTCCACATTTCACAAATAATGTTAAACTGTTAAGCACTAAAGCACTGGATACTAATGGAGACAACTATATGGGAAGAGATAATTTTTTTGCTACTTTTAATTGATAGGGATCTTTTCTACAAATTGCTACAATCTATTTTTCATAATGCACGAATAACTAAATAAGCTATAGACTTATTAAAAATTAAAAATTACTTGTTTATTTCAACTGCTCACTGGCAATCACAAAATAAATTGCTTAACAACAAAAATTATTTAATTTTGTACTAGAGCATGCCATTAAATCTTTAGGAATGAGGAAGGCTTACAACTCAATGGTATTAATAAGCTGTTAGTTTATGCTGATGATGTAGTACTACTGGCCGATAGCGAGGAGATACTAAAGGCAACACGCACACACTATTGAGTAACACTGAGAAATTAGGACTTGAAGTAAATATCAGTAAAACTAAATATATGGTCACACGTAGAAATTCAGTATATAATGGAAATGGACAGATAATGACAAATGAGGGAAATTTTGAGGAAGTGGCTGAATTCAAATACCTAGGAACAATAATCACAAATAGGCATGAGATGCACAAAGAAAATTAAACATAGGCTCAGTTCTGGAAATGCATGCTATTATGCATTGCAGAGACTTTTGATGTCCCAACTCCTTTCAAAAAACGTTAAGCTGAAAATATATAAAACTATTATTCTATCAGTTATATTATATGGTTGCGAAACATGGACTCTTACTTTAAGGGAGGAAAGGAGATTACGAGTATTTGAGAATAAAGTTCTTAGGAAAATTTTTGGACCAAAGAGAGATGAACAGACAGGTGAATGGAGGACGACTACATAGCAATGAACTACATGGTCTGTATAGGAAGCCAGATATAATAAGAACAGTTAAGTCTCTTAGACTGTGATGGGCAGGACATGTTGCGCGTATGGGGAATGAAACACGTGCATGGAAACTTCTTGTAGGAAAGCCAGAAGGAAAACGCCCAGTTGGTAGACCAAGAATGAGGAGGGAGAACAATATTTAACTATGATTTGAGGGAAGTAGATTATACAGGGAATGATTGGAAAGCATTAGCTCAGGATAAGGATGTATGTGAGAGCTTATGTCCGCGCGGCCATGAACCTACTGGTTCTATAGTGCCAGTGAGTAAGTAAGTAAGTAACAACAAAAATTACAAATACTAGAATATTAAATTATTTTCAGGCCACTACGACGTATGGGAAGTATTATTATAAATAAAAAATAATTAATTAGACTACCTATGTTGAATAAAATGTGTTGGTATTAGAAAACTGGCTATCTGATTAAATTATTAGGTAAAATTTTACCTTGCATTGCTTTTAGTTTCATTGCTGTAACGTTTCAGAACGAGCTGTGTCCATCCGTAATCTGACCCGGTTATTTGAAGAGAAAGCTGAGCCCCTCCCAAATTGTATTTTATGTTCCGAACGTACCAAGTCGTTATGATTGATATCAATGAATTTCAATGATATGAAAGACAATGGTGGCAATTTGAAAGCTTGTTAATGATTTGGGAGTGTTAAGCCGATAAAGGCTTTAAGTAAAGTAATGCCATGGTATTAATTGGTGAAAAACACTAGTATAGGGAGCTTGGCACACCCAGCCAGCTGGCGGGGGCGCCGGGGGGGAGGGGGAGGTGCAGGAAAGCTGCAGCCCAGACTGCGTGGAACCGAGCTAGCATGAGTATGCCCGGGTCAATAGAAGAATACTCACCACCACTGCGGCACTCCGTGATCATTATCTTCATAACGCGCTGCGTGAAAACCTCTTTTCTCTCCCGTCTGTGCGAATCACTATTCACCTCACTTCACTAAGTTTTCTTTATTCAAAGTATCCTATGAACCTACTGTTCATAAATTAGGCCTTGGATCGTTTTAAATGGGGAATTCAATAAATATAGAAATACAAAGTTACTGTTACAATTTATTCTTATACCGATAATCTCTAGAGTTGAGATGTTAGGGATTCAATTCAATACGAGTGATTCTCCGTGAAGAATCATAGATTTGATTCGTTCATTTGAATTGTATTCATATATCTTCTAACAGTAAAAACTAAATCAAATTGCCTTTTTGTTCCTAGTCAGAATTTCGTACACTGCCATCTCACTACAGAAAATTGCTCTAGAATATACATAAAATGCTTCTCAAATGACAAAAATTGTATGTAGCCCCTACACATATATGAATGTGTGTAGCCCCTATGTTTGTATGTATGTTAATATGTATTTGGGAAAGTATCAATATTAACCCTTAGACGTATGTGGGAGGATAATATTAAGATGCATCTTAGGATATTGGATACTCACAACAATAACTGCATTAACCTATTCGCCTCAAAAGACAAGGCAGACTCTCCGGCTGTTAAATGGCCTTCAACTCAGAACACGAGGTACACTCGCTTAACTCTCCCGTTATATATTTTGCAATATTTTATACATCCCTTGGCAGGATAATCTTTTGTTAACATTTATGAATAGTGGAGGAATGTGTTTTGGCCTTCACCCTTATTCTGATCTCAAGTACCGTTATATCTTGCTTGTTTTGATTGTCTGAAAATAGACAATATAATTTACAGTAACTTAGATCCAGTTTATGGGCAAATGCATTGAGCATTTAAACCTGAAGCGAATGGGTTAAATTGGTTGAGGATAGGGGCCAATGGAGGGCGTAGTGAATGCGGCATTACACCCATTGATTCCATCAGCCTCATGTTCTTTTACGTAAGGCAAATAAATTGTTTAGATAATGAATTATTTACTTTACCCATCAGAAATTTTAATATAAATTCGTGCAAGAAAAAAAGCGATCCATTCATAAATTATATTCGAAATTTTCCGTTTTACGATTTAGTAATACACCTTTATTTATTACATTCACTTATCTATCCATATCCGACGATGTTAATTGAACCTTGTAAAATCTGTTTACGTGCTCTATTATCCTTGAAAACAAACAAAAGATAACTAAATTCTCAGTCTATCATTGATGCTCACCATGAATAACCATGAGCCAAACAATCAGGAAACCTTGGAAAGATTATGCTGATGCGTTTGATTCAGAACGAGTGAAGAGTAAAAGAATCAATTCAATTTTCGAATGAGAAATTATTCAATTGCTTTTGGGTACTGCATAATTACCCAATTCGTTTATTACCATGATTTGTTCATTTTAAAAGATTCGTTATCAATGCACTCTTCTCTATTACTGGGCGAAAACTGCAATTGCTGAATCCAGAATCCTTGCCGTAACAGCGCAGAAACTTACTTTACGGCAGAAAAGCTTTATAAAAGGTCTATCATCTTGTTGTGGGTTCAATAATGGCAACGATTTGAATACCTACTGGGCGACCCGAATTCAATTCTCGACAGCGGAGGTAAAATTTAATGTTTACTAATTGGTGTACATATTTTTTCTGGGGGCTCACTCAGTCTTCTACGAAATGAGAGTTCCGATATCGGGAAATTTATTATAGGTAAAATTACCGAGGACGTACAGCTTACCACCTTCAATTCCTCTAAGAACATTTGGATAAGTATCGTGGCTTCCATGTGTTTCCATGGCATTTCAGCTGGGTATTCTTAATTTCATCTATTATCTTCTTATAATATAATATTCTCACCTCGTGTACAACTCTGAGTCGGGTCGAGAGATGAGAAGAGATGAAGCCGCTTACGTAGAGGTCTGTGAATAACAAGGGTACCGGCTGACCACGCCTGACGTACCATCACATGGGCAGATGAATGAAATGAAACGAAATTGATTAGATGAGTTTGGATAAATGGTTGAATGAAACTGTGGAAGGGGAAAACGGGGAAAAAACCCGAGAAAACTCTGCCCATGCTCCGTTTTGTCCACCACAAAACGCACATGGAGTGACCAAGACTCGATCTCGGGATTCAAGCGGATAGAGGCGAGTGTCTAACCGCTAGCGCCACGCAGCCGCCAATCTTCATATAATAATTTATTAGTAAATTACAACTTATAGTTTTTCTAGTAAGCAATTAAAATTTCACCATTTCTTTCGTAAGGATACAAAAAGAATCTAATTATATACAGCGAGTTTCACTTGACTTGCGGCCACTAGCGTGGACACTGCGTTGGCAGCACGAGCTGATGACACAATGCTTGCAGTCACGTTTCCCACTATCGGCCGCAGATCGAGTGAAACTCACTGTATAACAGTGCAAGGTATACTTGTTTTACTGAAAAAAATAAAGTGTAGATTGATTTCAGGCGTTAGTGGGAACGAGTTTATTTTGACTATTAAACTCATGCCCCAAATGGTAGTCAATGACCAATCACGTTTCAATGAATTTTGTTTTAAACCAATGAGAGTCGTGTTTCACCTCACTCTTTATCGATTTATCTTTATCAGCTCCTGCTTTTGTGATAAAGGAAGCATTATTTTTTCCAACAAATACTTTGATTATAACAATTAATGAACAGACTAATTGATTTTACTGCGTTGTTTACTAAAAAAATAAATTAACAACCTATAATATTAATTATTATAAAATTATAGAATATTCACCTGAAAGGTCCGTCTCCTCAACTTAATTATCATTTAACTGTAGCGCTTTCGGGACTTGTCCCATCATCGGCAGGATTCAAAACTGGTGTTTCACTGAAGATCTGGTAGAGGGGGTTGCATGTATTGGGTTCGTTTTCGTTTATCAGGCTGTCGTTGTGAGCTGCTTTCATGATTTCCATCTCTTCGAGTACGTTTATCTTCGCTGGATTATTTTCTCTGTGCATCACTGTTAGGGTGTTTTCAATATTTAACATGCGATGTCCTTCATGGATAACGTGTTTTGCACAGCTTGATTTACATTCTGCGTGAACGAAGTCTCGAAAATGTTCTTTGAATCTGATGTTAATAAACTGACATGTAAGGACTGCAACAAATTTTATATAGGAAGGACAAACAGGTGTTTTAACATCAGATTCAAAGAACATTTTCGAGACTTCGTTCACGCAGAAGGTAAATCAAGCTATGCAAAACACGTTATCCATGAAGGGCATCGCATGTTAAATATTTGACTTTATTTGATTGAAAACACCCTAACAGTGATGCACAGAGAAAATAATCCAGCGAAGATAAACGTACTCGAAGAGATGGAAATCATGAAAGCAGCTCACAACGACAGCCTGATAAACGAAAACGAACCCAATACATGCAACCCCCTCTACCAGATCTTCAGTGAAACACCAGTTTTGAATCCTGCCGATGATGGGACAAGTCCCGAAAGCGCTACAGTTAAATGATAATTAAGTTGAGGAGACGGACCTTTCAGGTGAATATTCTATAATTTTATATTAATTTGAATAAACCTCAACGGAACACATCATGAATCTTATAAAAGTTGAATATTAATTATAATATACAGTTGACGTGTTTCATTATTTCTCCACTAGGGTCCATCCTTACAATACTGCGATCCTATATGGAAATAAATAATATGATTAAGTTGCAGTGAATATACATAACCTAACTTTTGTTATATTTTTTCTCAAATATCGCCGTTTACATTAAATATATAAATATTTTAAAATAACGGTAAATATATTTAAATAATGACTTTTGAGTAAACAGCTCATCACTTCGTGATTCGTGAATATCTCGATAATTTGGAAATCATTTGTGGCATTACTTATGACTATTTAACTCATGTCTCAAATGGGAGTCAATCACAAATCACATTTCAATGATTTTTTATTTATAACCCGTCACAGTCGTGTTTCGCCTCGAATTCATCAAAACAAAAGTTTATCGTATTAAAGAATAGCTTCTCCTTTTTAACATGCTGAATAGGTCATAGTATTATTTTGCAGTGACTTACCCTCTAAGAAATACGGCTACCAGATTGTATATGTAGTGCATGAATGTCAGCAGATAGCGCACGCGGGAGATAACATAGAAACATTTGTAACAATTGATTATACCACAAAAAAAAGAAACCACTGTTTGCATTTATTTAAACGAATTATTTTTACAGGAAATGACTTTGCAGAAAAATATAATTGTCATATTTACATCATAGGACATCAGGAATTAATTAATACCTATACCGTTGGTTATAAATTTCTCCATTATGGTGCATTCTTACAAAATTGCGATCCTTTGGCAATGAATAATAAGATCTGGTTGCAGTGATGAACAAAATAAGCAAATGAAGCGTACCAATTTTTTCTCATTTGTTTTCAAACATCGCCGTTTACATTAAATATATAAATATTTTTAAATAACTATAGTTAAATAATTATTTGTGAGTGAACAGCTTAATTTTATTCGTTAAATAGTCCTAACAAATGCCACTCTTGATTTCTAAATTCTCTAGATAAATTCACTCCTCACTTCGTGAGTCGTGAATTTATCGATAATTTGGAAATCACTCGTGGCATTACTTATGATAAGTACTTCGTATCCTATAACATATTTCGGATTTTATCGGTGGCCTATTATAAAGTAGAGTGTAACTTCCTGATCCACGAACACTTAAACAATTTAAAAATATCACAAAAAGAAAATCTAAAATCCCGGTAAGAGCAAACGAAAACTGTTTACACAATGTACTACAAGTTTTCATGAAATTGAATACTTTGCAGAGGGGAGACAACGTACACGTAATAGACAATCTCGTAACATCCTATTAAAAAGTCTGTCCCATTGGACTGGTAGTTACTATCCTCGTACCTGATTCCGGAATTCAAGGGTACAAACCGGCCGCATCAATGAATTTTAAAGACAAATAAAAATTATAGAATATGG
Organism: Diploptera punctata; assembly: GCA_030220185.1. Taxonomy (NCBI): domain Eukaryota; kingdom Metazoa; phylum Arthropoda; class Insecta; order Blattodea; family Blaberidae; genus Diploptera; species Diploptera punctata. The sequence goes on along the minus strand of JASPKZ010007750.1, from coordinate 217,601 downwards.
CATCCTTGGAAGAGAACCGCAGTCATATATTTCATGCCACAAATTTACAGTACATAACAGGACCTGGAGATTAAAATAAGAGGTATCTGAAAAAAATGTCTCTTTCACGTTCAGCTATGATTACGGCCCTTATGATCAGCGTTTTAAAGGGCGTCGTTAAATAATAGCTAACTAACTTACTGGCTCAATCAAACCCGTAGGTTCATGGCCGCGCTAACATTATCTCACCATACATCCCTATCCTGAGCTAATATTTTCCAATCATCCCCTGTATAATCCACTACCCTCATGTCAAGGATAATATTTTTCTCCCACCTCATTATTTTTATATCAACTGGGCGTTTTCCCTCTGGTTTTCCTAGAAGAATTTTCCATGCACCTCTTTCATTCCCCATACGTGCCATATGTCCTGCTCATCGCAGTCTAAGAGACTCAACTATTGTTTGTTATATCTGGCTTCCTATACATATCATGTAGCTCACTATTAAGTACTTTTCTCCATTCACCTGTTTTTCATATCTGTTTGGCCCAAACATTTCACTAAAATATATACATTTGCATATAATATAACTGGGAGAATAATAGTTTTATATATTTTTAGTTTAACGTTTTTTTGAAAGACGTTAGGACGACGAGGGTCCCTGTAATGCATATTAGCGTGCGTTTCCAGAATTGAGCATACGTTTAATTTCTTTGTTCGTCTCATTCGTATTTGTAAATATTGTTACTAGATATTTGAATTCAGCCACTTCTTCAAAATTTCCCTCATTTGACATTAGTTGTCCATTTCCATTTTATAAAGCATATCTATGTGTGAACATATATTTTTAATGTTATTGATATTCACTTCCAGTCCCAATCTCTTAGTGTAACTCAATAGTGTGTGCGTTGGCCCTTAGTATCTCCTCACAATCGCTCAATTATACTACATCATCACCATAAACTAACAGCCTATTAATACCATTGAGTTGTAGGCCATTGTCTTTCTCCAAAGATTTGATGGCATGCTCTAATACAAAATTGAATAGTACAGGATATAGAGCATCTCTTTGCTTCAACCCATTGTGAATGTCAAAAGTATCCGGAAACTGTTTGCCTACATCCACCCTAATCTTTGTGCCATTTAGACATATTCGTATAAGTCTAACTATATTTTTAGGAATTTCGAACTCCAGCGGGATTCTATATAACTTCTCCCTCTTTACTGAATCGTATGCCTTTTTGAAGTCTACGTATAGTTGATGTACAGTACCGTTATATTCCCATTTATTTACTAAAATCTGTCTTATACTAAAAATCTGATCTGTTGTAGACCTGTTTCTTCTAAATCCACATTGATGATCTCCTAGAATGTCAACGATATAGTGGGTAAGTCTGCATACTGACATATTTGTTAGGATTTTTACAAAGTTCAAAGTAATGAGATGCCCTGTTGTTGTTGCAATCAGAATTATCTCCTTTCGTATAGATTTTTAAGATAATCGGTTCTTTTCATTCATTTGGAAGAGCTTCTTTTTCCGAAAGCATACAAAGTAACCGACGTTTCTTGTCCATCAATTTTTCTCCCCCTGATTTGATCAGTTCTGCTGGCATCCCATATGAACACGATAATTTATACATCTTGAAAATTTCTATCGCCTTTTCAATCTCTAATATACTTGGTTCTATGAATAACATTTCTGCTATCTGTAAATTATCCTCTTCAGTATCCTGTTCGGTATGCACATTTAATAGCTGATTAAAGTAACATTTCCATCTATTTATTATAGGCTCCTGGAATATGCAATCATAACCCCATTTCCATTCCTAATTATGTTTTTTTCTAGCCTCAAACCCTTTCCTCTCTATTCTAATTCCCTGATATAATTATCTAATGTTCCTATTTTTTGCATTCATTTCAAGAGCAATAATATTTGCTCTCAAATATCCCTTCTTCCTACTCTTATACTATTTTTTTCTAAATTTGCTTCATTTGGCTCGCGTAGCACTTAATTATTGCTAGCTTTCCTTTCTTTACAATGTCAGCACATTCCACATCAAACCACTTCTTGTTTTCTCCTATTTATATTAATTAACGTCTTCTGATGCTGACAGTTTAATAGCCTCCCATTCTTTATTGATATGAATTTCTTATTCGATTGCCTAATTCTGATCTGATGAACCCAGTAATTCAATTAGTAATTTCCATTTGGTGTTCTTGCCGCAGTTCATCATTTGTCAAGTTTTTCAATTCAAATTTTTCAGAATCATCTCATGGGCCATAACCAATGTCTGATTTTCACCCTGACCAGATGCAGTTTGCCCCTCTATCTGATCTAACATCGATAATTCTACTGTGCAAGATTTTTTCCACTAATACATGACTTTTCGGGTTCCGAGTTTCGCCATCTGAAGACGTCCAGGTCTATTAACGAATATCCTTGTGTCGGAATGTTGTGCTCTTAAAAATAAGATTGTTTGATGTGGCGAAGGTCACTAATCCATCTCCATTGTCTTTATCTTCACGAAGACTGAATTTGCCTGTTGGCCTGAATACATCTTCCCGCACCACTTTTTAATTAACATCTTCTAAGACAATTTCAATATGATATGGTGAAAGACTATCAAATACGCACTGTAATTCTTCAAAGAACTCATCTTCGATTTTCTCATCGTTAACTTCTGTGGGACCCTGTACATTTACGATTGCAAAATCATGTTGTTTACCCTTTGTAATTATATACGATATCCTGTCGCTGACAAACTTAATATCTCGGATAGCAGAGAGGATCCTCCTTCGGACTATAAAGCCCATTCCAAATGCAGGTCTTGTTACACCCCAGTAGTATAATGCAAAGTTTCGTGATTCCTGACTGCCTTCTCCTGGCCATCTAACTTCCTGTAAAGCGACTATATGCAAGGGTGATTTATCTAATTCCCGCGGTAATTTATCTGGCGCCCCGCCATTGTATAAAGTCCTAACATTCCATGTTCCCAGGAACATGTCCCTGTGTTTTTGCCTTTGGCATGGATTCCCTAAAGTAGTCCCGCCCGGAGAACCGAATTTTACCCCAAGTGGAACCCATGTCCGCGTTTCTTGACGGTTTATTTTTACGGCGAAAGATCGTCACTCTTTCGACCAAGGTACTTTTTTGTCTGTCTTATAGCCTTTGACCTGTCCGGCATGGATAACCCTTTCGGCAACAATTGCTACCGCCGGCATAGCTCTCGTGGTCATTTAAACACGCAAGCCACTCCACAACGACAAGACAAAGATTTAAATAATAACTATTAAAATTGCTGTTATTGTATATAACGACGCTCTTAAAAGGCTAAAGTCATTAGCGTCGCTGTTGAAATCTGGGCACGAAAGGCCCAACAAAGTTTTTCACAGAGGCCTCTTTTTTCAGGCTTGAGGTTATTTAACGTGCCGTAAATTTACAACACAGGTCCCAAGATAGTATTTCCCTTTAAATTAACCGATACATAGAATGTTTATCCCGGGAAACTAGTCTCGATCATAGATCGAACTCAGGCCCACTTCGTCAGAAACAAAGAAGTTACTACCGGAGCACAGTGTTAGACTGTCGTAAATTATTTCATTAAAATTAGGTTTTACTGGATAAATCGAGCTCAGTAAGAAATTATGTGACGATTTAAAGAAGGAAATTTGTATTATTCCTCATCTTGTTGTATCTTAAGATGAAAGTTAAAAATTAAATTGTACCTGTTGGTAGGTGCCGTCGTCCTCAACTTTGTTAAAATATTGTATATAAAATTAACTGGAGCGCTTTCGGAAGTTATCCTCCATCTTCTGCAGGTTGAGTTTCCGCTACTTGTTGTTGTTGTGTACGGTGATGTATACTCCAACTGTTTGTAGTAGCAACTGACTTGTTTTTGACAATCTCGTATAATGGGTTTGATTGGGGTGCGTTCTCATTGAGAAGTGATGTGTTGTTTGTTTCCTTTATAATTTCGAGGTCTTCAAATATATTTATCCTAGCTGGAATGTTTTCTCGGTGGATTATCATGAGAATGTTTTAAATTGTGTTCATTCGATGGCCTGCGTTAATGAGATGTTTAGCATAGCTTGATTTATCACTCGTGTGTAGGAGTCTACAAACTAACATGTAAAGATTGTAATAAATTTTATATTGGCAGGACAAGCAGAAATTTCAATACAAGATATAAACAACACCTAAAAGATTTTGTACACGCGGTTGATAAATCAAGCTATGCTAAACATCTCATTAACGCACGTCATCGAACGAACACAATTGAAAACGTTCTCACGATAATCCACCGAGAAAATATTCCATCTAGGATAAATATATTTGAAGACCTCGAAATTATAAAGGAAACAAACAACACATCACTTCTCAATGAGAACGCACCCCAGTCAAACCCATTATATGAGATCGTCAAAAAACAAGTCAGTTGCTGCTACAAACAGTTGGAGTATACATCACCGTCCACAACAACAACAAGTAGCGGAAACTCAACCTGCAGATGATGGAAGATAACTTCCGAAAGTGCTCCAGTTAATTTTATATACACTATTTTAACAAAGTTGAGGACGACGGCACATACCAACAGGTACAATTTAATTTTTAACTTTCATCATATGAAATCACCTCAACGGAATTTGATATGAATTTTACTAGTATTAATGTATCTTGTATTCTTGATTATTGTCCAAGAATAGTCCACCGCTGTGGTCTCGAGGTAGCGTGCTGCCTTGTCACGCAGCGGGCCCGGGTTCGATCCCCGGTCGGGGCAGTTTTTCTGGGTGAGGTTTTATCGGGGTTTTTCCTCACCTGTAAGACAAATGTCAGGAAAACTTTAAGGCCCAAACGGTCCCCGAAATCATATGGCCATCATCTTCTTCATCATCCTTATCATTATCATCATCATCATCCTTCAGCGGTGTGGAAAGCAACGGGAAGCTACCACACCTACAATTCCCTAGTAAAGCTGCAAGCATAGCATGAAAATGCTATGATTGCAGTGAAAGACCTGCCTTCGGGCAGAATTACTATGGATGGTCCAAGAATCTAAAAATTAAAATTTATTAAATTGTAATCTTGCCTATGGTACACTATTTTATTGGAAAACCCTTGAACAAGACCGTTAGGAAAGTCTAGGTATAGGTGGGAGGATAAAATTCGGATGAATCTTCGGGAACTGGATTTTAGAGAAGTGACATAGATTCAGTGGCTAAGAATTAAAGACCAGTGGAGAACCATAGTGGATGCGGGATTGGACGTATGGATTCGATCAGCCAGAATTATGTAGATGGTTAGTCAGTCAGTCAGTCAGTCAGTAAGGCAGGCAAGGAGCCTGTTATCCAGTCAATCATTCATAGATTTACTATGATTGTTTTTCAACCAATCAGCTCGGAACGAACGAAGGCGGCTCAGGCGGGTCCGAAGCATCACGGAAGTACATATCCCCCCCTCGTTTAACGTACAATAGTTGCAGGCGATTGGCTCTCTCAAACCAAAAGACGTTGGTGCGCAGAACTCATATAAACACAACCACCTTCGTTCGTGCATTTTAATATAGTTACTGCGGTTAGTTACATTTTTTTTATTTGTATAGTAGTGTTATAATATGCAAGTTTCAAATTATTTTCTTTAATACTGATCAATATTGAAATGGTTAAGTTTTCTATTATTTTAACGAACATTTTAATCTCCACTTTTACAGTTCACCATTATATCGAATACCACTCTTTTGCTTTGTAACATATTTTGACTTTACTGTTACGATTACAGTAATTGTAATTAATAATGATAATAATAATAATAATAATAACAATAATAATAATAAAACTAACTGGCGTTATCGGATCCGGAGATTTATGGCAGTAATATTTTTTCTTCTTTTAAACTGAATAACCATATACGGTAGGCCCTTATATATCTTTAAATTAACATTGCAGTAAGTTTGGTCCGCGCAAGGAGGAACTGTACATACAGGACATAACGTAATTCAGTACTAAAATATAATTATTACTATCTCACTGACATTATAGAATCCGTAAGTTCATAGCCGCGGGGGACATAAGCTCTCCGTATATCCCTATCCAGAACTAATATTTTCCAATCATTCTCTGAATAAATTGCTTCCCCGAAATATTGTTTAATGTTATTCCCCCACCTTACTTTTGGCCCGCCTACTAGGCACTTTCCCTCTGATTTTGCTGTAAGGTTTTCCATGTCTCTCTTTCATTCCCCGTTCGTGCTACCTTGCCTGCCCATCGCAGTCATCGAGATTTAATTGTTGTTATTATATTTGGTTTCCCATAAATATTACGTAGCTCACTGTTAAGTAGTCTTCTCCATTTGCCTGTCTGTTTATCTCTCTTTGATCCAAACTTTTTCCTAAGGACTTTATTCTCAAGTACTTCTAAACTTATCTCCTCCCTTAAAGTATGAGAATATATTTCGCCTCCATATAATATATCTAGGAGAATAACAGTTTCATATATTTTATGCTATTTGAGAGTAGTTGGAACGACAAGAGTCCCTGCAAAGCATAAACAGCATGTAATTCCAAAATTTTGCCTCTGTTTAATCTTCTGTACATCTCATTCCTGATTGTAATTATTGTTCCTAGGTATTTGAATACAGTCAATTCTTCAAAATTTCCCTCATTAACTGTCCAGTTCCATTATATAATGTATTTCTATTGGTGCACATATATTAAGTTTTATGGACGTTTGCTTCCAGTCCCAATTTCTTAGTGACATTCAATAGATTATGCATATTGTCCCTTGGTATCTCTTCGCTATCACATAGTAATACTAAATAATCAACATATACAAGCAGCTTATTAACACCATTGAGTTCTAGGCCCTTTTAAGATTTGATGGCCTGTTCCAGTACAAAAGTGAATAGTAAAGGAGATAGTACATCTCCTTGCTTTAACCCACTGCGAATTTCAAAACTATTTTAAAAATGTTGCCTACACGCACCCTCCTATTTGTTCCATCTAGACACATTCGAATACGTCTAACTAGCTTTTTAGGAATTCCAAACTCCAACATGGTACTATATAACTTTTCCTTCTTAATTGAGTTGTATGCCTTTTTTAAATCTACGTGATGCATTATATTCCAATTTATTTTCAAAATATTTAAAACAGTAAAAGTTGTACCTGTGATAGCAGTCGTCCTCAAGGAATTAAATTAGTTTAAAACTGTCAGCTATTTTTTAAACCTGTCTTCTACTACAAATCTGATCTACTGCAAACATATTTCTTCTAAATCCACATTGATGATCACATATTAAGTCGTAAATATAGGGAGTAAGTCTGGATATTAATATATACATTAAAATCATGTATGAAGTTGAAAGTAATGAGATACCCCTATAGTTATTGCAATCAGTTTTATCTCCTTTCCTATAGATGCTCATACATACGATAATCGATTTTATACATTCATTTTGAATTTCCTCTTTTCCCAAATCATACAAAGCATCTGATGTATCTTGTCCATCATTTTTTCTTACCGCGAATTTATCAGTTTGCTGGGATCCCATTTGAACCTGATGCTTTATATTTCTATAATTTTTCTATCGCCATTTCAAACTCTACTGTACTTGTATTTGTGACTTACATTTCTGCTCTCTGTAAATTATTATTTTCAATATCCTGTTCTGCATGTACATTTTATACCTGATTAAAGCAATTTCTATATGTTTAATACACTCCTAAAATCTGCAATCATATGTCCATTTTCATTCCTAATTATGTTTGATCTAGCCTCAAATATTTTTCTATCTATCCTAATTCCATGATATAATTATCTGATATGTGACTTTTGCATTCGATTCAAAATCATTAATCGTCTCTCAAATTTTCCATCTTTTTAGTATTTAATAACATAGTTGTTTCCCGTCTCATGTTTCCAAATTGTACTAAATTTACTTAATTTGGCTCATGTAATCAATTCATTTTTGCGAGCTTCGTTTTCTTTACAATTTCAGCACTATCCTCACCAAACCATTCCTTATTTTGAATCTTTTTTTATATAACTTAAGCTTTCTGAAACTGACAATTTAATAGTATCTGTTATAGTCTCCCGTTCTTTGTTAATATCCATTTATTCTTCGGTTACCACATTTTCATCTGAAGATTCCAGTATTTCAAATCTATTAACAATTTTGATATGGTATTCTTAATGAGGGAAATTTTGAGGAAGTGAATGAATTCAAATACCTAGGAAAAATAATCACAAATAGGAATGAGATGCAAAAAGAAATTAAAGATAGACTCAATTCTGGAAATGCTTGCTACTCGTATTATGCATTACAGGGGCTCTTGACGTCCGTACTCCTTTCAAAAAACGCCAAACTGAAAATATATAAAATTATTATTCTACCAGTTATATGGATGCGAAACATGGATTCTTACTTTAAGGTAAGAAAGGAGATTACGAGTAATTGAGAATAAGGTTCTTAGGAAATTTTTTGGATCAAAGATAAATGAACAGACAGGTGAACGGAGAAGACTTATATGACAGTGAACTGCATGGTCTTTATAGAAAGCCAGATATAATAAAAACAGTTAAGTCTCGTAGACTGCGATAGGCAGGACATGTGGCACGGATGGGGAATGAAAGACGTGCATGGAAGCTTCTTTTAGGTAAACCAGTTGGTAGACAAAAATGAGGTGGGAGAATAATATTAACTAAGATTTGAGGGAAGAAGATTATACAGCGGGAATGATTCGAAAAACATTAGCGCAGGATAGGGATGTATAGAGAGCAGCTTATGCCCGCCGCGGCAACATGAACCTACGGGGTTCGATAGTGGCCAGTGAGTTAGATTGTGTTAGAAAATGTATTCTTGCCGCAGTTCAACATTTCTCAAGTTTTTAATTCAAAGTTTTCAGAATCATCTGTAGCATTTGTTCCTCTAATGAGGAATAACCATTCCCTGAGTTTTACCCTGACCAGACGAATATTCTATTTGGAGTCTGTCCCTCTTACTGAACTAACAATCAAAATAATTATACATTATTAATTAAAAATAGGTAAACAATTTGTGACTGTGTTTTTGTTAATTGTTCCCATGTACAACGTTCTACCACCAAGTTGGAAACAAACGACACTATATTGCCTACTATGAACGAATGGTACTGAACTTCGAAATCATTGTTTGTTTACAATAATATATGGAACGTATACTCATGATTTTTAAGTAATTGTATTCCTATAATATAATTTCCAAATTTGTCATGCAATTATTATTTTGAGAAACGTGGTTATTTAATAACAAGTTGTATTTTCCCGTTTATTGAAAATAAACTCCACAGTGTGATAGCTATATAAGGTCCTTAGCCTAACAGCCGGTTTTTGGCCTCACATCCATATGTTTTAATCGCCAGAAGATGACGATCATTCTACCAGTTTAAGGGTATCATGTGGAGCATGTCGCGTCCCCAGTCGTTCAAAACCTGGAGCCGGTATTTATTGCTTCAACCCAAGTTCCTGGTCTCATACTGATCGAAATTCCATGAGGAATTTTCTACCCTGTGGGGATTCGAACCAGCTCAACTCCCGCAGATCTGCACCAAGGCATGATGTCTTAAACCGCTAGAGTACGTCCCGGTACTGTTCTCCTTTATTATTCGTCCAAATTTGAGTATTGCCTTCATCGTCCTCTTAGAGTTGTTGCCAGCATATCGAATTGATCAAGAGGCTTCAGGGTTCGATTCCCGGCCTCGTGTACATGTATCTCTTGTAACTCGAATTTTTCTCTCTCCATTTCTCAAGATGTGTATATGTGTGCGCAATACATTTACAACAGTGAAAAATACATATATATATATATATATATATATATATATATATATATATATATATATATATATACAAGCTAATACCAGGCGTGCGCTGCTACTCCTAAATAAATGAAAATTAATGTGTTATTTTATGTTTTGTCGAATAAGTAATAAGAAAAATAATTATAAATTTATATTTTTTAGATACTCCATGCTGATTACCAGGCGTTCCCCGAGAATCTACTTATCCCGATCTTCTTGACATAAATGAGCTGAAATACGAAAATTAATGTGTTTTATGTTTAGTTAAATAAGCGAAAGGAAAAAGTTATGTAGTAATAACTTTTAAATATCCCATGATGTTTACCCGGCGTTGTCCGGAAATCTACTCATCCCGATTTTTGGCATAAATGAGCTGAAAGACGAAAGTTAATATAATTCATAATTAGTTCAATAACTAAAATAAAAAATAATTATAAATGTATATCATAATTATTTTAAGATTCCCGTGCTGATTAACCGTTTTTCCCCGGGAATCTCTTATCTCGATGTTCTTGGCATAAATGAGCTAAAAGACAAAATTCGTTATTGTGAGTTATCCGTAAAAGAATACCCGCCATGTTTTGCCATGCCTGCACAGGAATCTACGTACTTGTCTCGATCTTCTTGGCATCAATGAAAGACATAAATGGTTATTAAGAGTTATCTGTAAGAGATAAACCTATGCTGTCGCGTATTTTTGTAGAGCTCTTTGAGATATTCAATTCTGTGTGTATTAATTTTGTGTATTTGTTATGGTTTAGGCAGAGTAATTTATTTAGGCTTCCAATGAGCTACTGTTTTGACGTTTTCCACTACAAAGGGCGATTGTTATGGGTGTAGAAGTTGAGTATCACAACTCTCTTATAGCCTGTTTTCATATCGGGTAACTCCTGAACATTTTGCAAAAAGCCCCATAACAATTGGATCAAGGGTATGGCCGCGCATAAAGTACGAACAAAAAAACAAACATTAATTTTTATATATTAGCTATATATGAAGAGGAACAAAAATATAAATAAAAAAGTGAAACGAAAAAATAAATATTGCATCTAAATTTCACAAAAACGCTATAAAATCCTAGCTATATTAAATATTATTTATATTGCTTTAATATTTTGGATATTTTCACAGCCGTGTTCAAAACTTGAGATTTAAGTGAAGTAAATTATAACGTTTTTTATATGAGCTCAGGAAGAGGTATATTTAGAGTTTACGACCGGATCGACCATTTAACTCCGGATTTGATAGTGCCAATGATTTTGTTATTTAGTAGTTTTAATAAAGTGCACGAACGAAGGCGTTCGTGTTTATGAGTGTTCTGGACATCTACGTCATGTTTTCAGAGAGCCTATCGCCTGAAACTACTGTACGTTAAACGAGGGAGAATTTGTACTCCGTTATGCGCCGAACCCGCCTTGGTTCGTGCCGAGAGCTATAGTTAGTTAATGTTTAATAACTGTAGTATAAGTAAAGTTATTTATTTTGGTTATATATCATCTTTCTTGTGTTGCCAAATAAACTACAAAAGTAACTTAATGTAGTTTATTATATGTTTCGTTTGCAACAAAACCGCTTAACAGAATTCCTTGACGTATGAAATTGTCTACTTCATCTTCATAAAACAACACTGTTCATTCAATTAAGATAATTGTACAGAGGTAAAACAAGCCATCGCAGCTCTTCTCAGAATTAGTAAACTTATAAACCGCATTTCTAAATAAATACATTTTTCTGGAACTCGTCAGTCATCATTGTTATAAATTATTAACTTATATATTATTAATTTATTTAATATTTATTGAATTATATATATCAACTGCTTGACACTTACTATATGGTTCCGTGGTGGTTACAATAAGGCATCTGCATTACTAGAGCCGGTCAAGTACACATACACTCCCGCTCGAATCTCGCTCTCCGAGCATCCCAGTCTCCTTGCTTCTACTGAGGAACTTAGCATATTCAGGGGAGTGGAAAGGAAATGTCAAACGGATGCGCGGAAGTAGAATGCAAGAGAAACTGACTGGGAGTCCCGTTGGATCAGATTTCCCGTAAATGAACAATTTTCATAAGCAAAATAATTGTATACAATTACTGCCAAAGCTAAAGAGAATATATTAAATAAATTATCTGATGGAGCTTATATTCTACAAGCCTTATGCTTTGATTTTAAATCTGCATATTACATGTGAAAAAATTAATTAAATATGCTCTTAGTACTGTCAATAAAATGTACTCTGTCAGTACTAAAGGTGTGTTTAGAATTTAAATAAATTAATTTATATGCGAAATTGTTAAGAAAGTTATAAACTATGAGGTTTCCTTTTATTTACAAATAAATAAAAAATACAGACAATACTTGTTCAGTACGGAATAACTGGTTATTATTTATTTGTATAAACTGGTTAAAATGGTCAATTGTACATTAATTGAATTTACGCCGTTTAGAAATATTTAAATATCAGCCTGCAATTTTTTAAGCAATAATGCATATAAAGAAATATAATGTGGCTACCTTTTAAATTCAGGGAGTAGTTACAGTTTGAGAAATTTATTTCAAACAAAAGGCTTCCTTTTAAAAATACGATTGACGCATCTTATTCTTTAATTACTGTATATCAAAATTAGATCTGAAACTCAGTAGGCTTATATCAACCCGGACTTATACGTTCCAGAGATCTGATACCTTTTGGATCATGTTGATATGCTATTTTATGTAACAGATGCAGGCCTACCATTATCTTATTATGTTTCTATCTCTATAGTACGCACAGTTACTTAGGGACAATTTCATTCGAAATATTATACCTTTTAGATACTGTGGTCGGCGAACACAAAATTCTCATTTGAACTGTTTTAATTGTTCACCAATTTGTTTAAAACGCAAAATAGGCTTTCAAACCATATTGTTATATTTCTTCACCATTCATCCATCCGCGAAACTAAATTTTCTCACTGCAAATCAAAATTATATCACATATCTATACAAAGCTACTTTTCATCTCGTTTCGTAAAGTACTCTCCAACAACAATTCGAATACAATAGGACACCAGAATCAATTGCTCGACATCTGACGTCAACGAAAGTATCAGTATTCCATACTGAGCCTAACAAATGCTAGAAACTGGAACTACTGTATTAAGAGATTAAGTGTCGCTGGAAAATAGCTTTTTTAAAAGAAAATTAAACATTTACTAATTCGTATTTCTACACATTGATTGGAGGTTTCTGTTCATAGTTATCTCATAATATTTTCTTCTTATTTATATCAGTTCAAATTCATACATTTTAGGTACACGCCCTCCGATCCTTACAGTGAGAAGACCTGTCAAGACAGGGTTTTTAAACTGTGGATCACTCATATTCTTCTTTGACCACACAAGGACATTGAGTGCCTTCCCGAATGAGTGATTACCTCAATGCCAGGACTTCCTCGGAGATATCACAACATTAAGACGAAACACACCATTCACACACACACATAAACATTGATGCTAAACATGGCGAATATGATAATGGTGGCCAGATGATTTTCGGGTACCGTTTCGGCCATAATGTTTCTTGACATTTCTCTTAGAGGCGAGGAAAAAATCACTCGGGAAAATTGTCCCTAACGAGGATCGAACCCAAGTACGCTACGTACGAGGCAGCGACACTACCCCGAGACCTCAGTTGTGGACTATCTCATTATATCAGTCTCATTCATTTCATTTCTATAAAAATAACTTTTGTTTATTTATAATTTTTTCAGCGTTAATCTCAGTTTGCAATTATCCCTCAAATTATGTTCACACATTGAATTATCATTATATAATGGAAATATACAGCTGATGACAAATGAGGGACATTTTAAATAAGTGGCTGAATTCAAATACATAGGGACAATAATTACAAATAGAAATGAGATGCACAAAGGAATTAAACATAAGCTCGATTATCATAAGTAATGCCACGAGTGATTTCCAAATTATCGATAAATTCACGACTCACGAAGTGAGGAGTGAATTTATCTAGAGAATTTGGAAATCAAGAGTGGCATTTGTTAGGACATTTAACGAATAAAATAAAGCTGTTTACTCACAAATCATTATTTAACTACAGTTATTTAAAAATATTTTTATATTTAAAGTAAACGGTGATGTTTGAAAACTAATGAGAAACGATAGGTAGCCTACGCTTCTACTGCTTCCTTTTTGTTTATCACTGCAACCAGATCATACTATTTATTGCCAAAGGAACGCAATATTGTAAGGAATGCTCTCTAGTGGAGAAAAAATGAACACTCATCTGTATATTATTCCATTTTTGATGTCGTATACATTTTAAGAAAGTGCAAACAGTGGTTTCTTTTTTTGGTGGTTATAATCAATTGCTACAATGTTGACATGTAAGCACTATTAATATACAATCTGGTAGCCGTATTTGTTATATAGGCTCAGTCACTGCAAAAATACGGTCGGTCAGACCTGTTCAGAATATTAAAAAGAGGAGCGCTTTGCTTAATATATGATAATCCTAACGTTGATAATTATTTCGTGAAACACGTCTCTGATTGGTTGTAATACAGAAATCATTGAAACGTGATTGGTCATTGACTCCCATTTGGGGCATGAGTTAAATAGTCCTAGAAATGCATGCTATTGTGCAATACAGAGATTTGTGTTGTCTGAACTCCTTTCAAAAAACGTTAGACTGAAAATATATAAAACTGTTATTCTCCCAATTATATGAAGGCAAACATGGTTCCTTACTTTAAGGGAGGAAAGTAGACCTATATTACGTATATTTGAGAATAAAGTTCTTAGGAACATTTTTGGATCAAAGAGAGATGAACAGACAGGTAAATGGAGAAGATTCCATTACAGTGAGCTGCATGGTCTTTATATGAAGCCAGATATAATAGGACTAATTAAGTCTCGTAGAATAGCATGGACAGGACATGTGGCAAGAAGAGGAAATTAAAGAGATGCATTGAAGCTTCTTGTAGGAAATCCAGAGAGGAAACGGCCAGTTAGTATACCAAGAATGAGATGGGAGAATAACGTTAAATATGATTTGAGGGAATTAGGTCATACTGGGGATGATTGCAAAACAGTAGCTCAGGATAGGGATGTATGGAGATTTTATGTCCGCGTGGCGATGAACCTACGTGTTCGATAGTGCCAATGAGCTAGTTAGTTTAGTTTAGTTTATTATTTTTTCACGGGTTCAGTTTAGGATAAGGCATTGTGGTTTAACTCTGCAGTTTAAATAAATACTACTACTACTTACAATAATAATAATAATAATAATAATAATAATAATAATAATAATAATAATAATAATAATAATAATAATAATAATAATAATATAACAATAATAATAATAATAATAATAACACAAGCCTGCATTTTAAAACTTTTTCTCAGATTATTTATTTAAAACAGGTGTTTTTAAATCAATTTTTTATACTGATACCATAAATGAGTTCCATTTCAGTCTATCATGTCAGGTTTTTACACAAGATATGAATTTATATTTTCACGATTTTACCTACTATAAGCACAAATATATTCAAACTTCATTTCACATAAGAAAATATTTTGTTAAAAACACAAATTAAGAATACTGTAAAGAACTGTCCTAATAATTTCGTGACTACCGTGTAACAAAACAGAAAGCATATGCTTTAATTTTGAAACCTTCTCTTCTTTGACTTTCTTGAAGTTCCTCCATTTTTAGTCTCCCTCTTCAACATCCAACAGTAGTCGGCCATTATAGTTTCAATCCATGTTCCCTGGTACCTCCTCTTTCTTTTTAATATCCTGGTGAAAACGTTCACCTTACTCTTCGCTATAATGTCCCGGATTTTCGGGAAAATAGGCGATGTGGGAATATGGAACGTGAGGTTTAACACTCATGTTACAACTCAACTTTTTAAAATTTTCCAACATTTTCCCACGATTGCCTTGAAATTAGGATCTTTGTTATTCCTTAGAAAGTTTTCAGCAACAGATCGGAAAGCGGTCCATGCTCCTTTTTTATCTCATTCATTTTTTTTTTTTTTTTTTTTTTTTTTTTTTTCAAAATCTTCATCCTTCATCAGTGTCTTTATTTGCGGACCAATAAAAATTCAGCTTTCAATTTTTCTTGCGTGGTGGACAGAAATTTCTTACAAAGTTACTTGAAGCAAGGTCCATCCTGTGGTAGAGCCCTTACAAACTACTTCATCAAGCCCAATTTGATGTGTAGTGGTGGATGCATGTCTTTTTGTGGGTCTACAAGTGATTCATACAGGATTCTTTTAGTTCCAGGCATAAAATTTCTCCACTCTGGCCAAACTTTCACACTCAATGTTTTTGCCTGCCCAGTTGTCCCATTCACTCGAAAGAATGACATTTTTATGACACCAGCTGTTGCCCAAATAATATTCCTATACTTAAAAGTCCCAGCAGATTAGCCACATTTGTTCCTCATACTGTATACTTGTTAATAGCAACTTCATGTTCTCCTATTCTCCTTCATCTGAACTGATGAGCAATAGGAATGGACCATACCTTTCCCATATGCGTTAACACACCTATAACTCCTCTTTGATGTTCTATAAAAAGTCTCCATTGAGTAGGATCATGATCATTTCTAGAAGTGCATTAACTCGTTTATGTTATTGCATGAACAAGAACAATCTTTCTGTGCGATAAAGGAACTAGTCCTTTTCCCTGTGTCTGAACCATGAGTAATGTTTTCCTGTTTCCCGAAGTTATTACTTTTAGTCGGAGCCAAGGGTTCTGCAGATTCCTTTGGCAATCAGTTACGAACTCTGTCATTAAGGTCATTTTGTGATATAACCATTTTGGATAAAGCCGTCCTCAGGCTGACTATTCAGATCATTGTCAGAGATTGCAACAAGGTTCACTTTAACCATATCTTGTCAGGTTCTCTAAAACAGCTGGATGAAGAGAACAGGAGCTCTTCTGCGTGTGAAACTGGCTAGTTCTTAAGGGATCTTTGATATCACTTTGGTTCTTATTTTTTGATGGTTCCCTGAATTAAGCAAACAGAAGTAACATCTTAAGATTGTCTTAGATTCCTCCACACCATAGAAATCGCAAACGGCATGCATGTTTTCTTTCCTTTAACCTCTCAACGCAATAGTGACAAACAATGGCGCAATAGCAGCGCCCACGCCTTATACTGGTCACCGAAATTCACCTTAAAATAAGCATAGTAAGCTTTTCTCACAGTCTGTAATATCTGTTATTTGCATAAGAACTGAATAATTTCCACAAATATAGCAGAAAACGGTAGAATTGTTCACACACTTGCGTGTAGACTCTGTCATACTTGCAGTCACACTAGAGAGATAAAATGAGAACAGCATTCATAATGCAATTGTCTGAGAAGAACAATACTTCCAACGTCGCCCAATAAGAAACTCAGAAGCATTTGTGACAATCTAAAGGCTTAAAGGACTGAATTGACAAATTTCCTTTCAACAATACTCATTGCCTTCTGGCACATATTATGCCCTCACCTATAAATATTTGAAAAGAGATTACGTCCATTGTGAAAAAAACTATACGTGATAGAAGAATTATAAGAACACTTCTAGAATCAGCATAAAAAGTGAAATAATACCACGTATTAGTTTTGCAGTCACCTGATATCATGCAGACTAGTGTAATAATAGTAATCTTATTTATATGCAGAATTTTAATGTTTACACATCTTTCTGTGCCTAAAGTTTTATTTTTCTTCTCCACTCCCCTCTATCCATCCACTTCATGTCCTCCAGTCCTCTTGTTCTCATTCCAGTTCTTATTTCTTGAATCCATGAGTTTGGAGATCTTCCTTTCCCTCTTCTTCCAGGTGGACACCATTCCAATGTTTACCTGGGTTATCTTTTTTCTTGCATTCGTCGTACGTGCCCATGCCAATTTAATTGCTTATATCTTATATAATCTACTACTGAATAATTGATATTAATTTTTTTCTGGTTTGACAATATTTCTTATTTTTTCTAATTTTGAACAGCTTGCTGTCCTCCTCAAGGAATCCATTTCGACATACATTTTTGTTCTACTTTTTGATGAATTTCCGAACTTCAGCTCTATATGTGACAATACTTTTCACTGTTGAATAAAAAAAATAATTTATATACAGATTTTCAATGTTTACACACATTTCTGTGCCTAAATTTTATATCAAAGCCTATCCCAATCAAGGTTAGATAAGGGTGAAGAGGAGGAGTATCAATCTCGTAAAAAAAACAGGGTTCAGTACGCCCGGCTAATAGTACCCTGTTAGGGCCTGGATACTACAAGTTCCCTGTTCAGGGATCTCTTTGAGTGGCAGTAGGATGGAGGACCGTAACTAATTGATAAATGAAATATCCATAGGCGAATGATAGAACTAAAAATATTAATTACTTTAAAAACAAATGTATCGCACTTCACTATATAACTTCATTAGTTTAAACTGCCCGTAAGTTCTTCAGATTATTAAACTGTGTCACTTGCACTGAAAACTTTATAAATTATATTTTAACGTGATGTATACGGAGACCGGCCGACATGATGTTGTTTGGTGTAAGTTTTTACCGCATCTGGAGAGACAATAAAATTACTGCATATATATTTAAGCTGTTGGAGGCGGGACTTTCTGGAAAGTTCCATAGAATAAATATTAAGTTGGTAGATCTGAGACTTTCAGAACCACGCGCCAAATACTAAAGCATCCAATTAGAAAATATTATATTTAATAAGCCGCCTCCCCTATGAGAGAGACAGAACATATATTACCAACTTGACTAAAATGTTGAAGGCAGCAAAATTACGTATTGCCGGGGGAAAATATTTCTTTATCATTGCAGGTGTTCTTTCTGCGTATTGAAATCATTCTAGATGGAATGTTTATTACATCTCGGGCGACTACTTGACGCCTTGAATTGAGTCCAAGACCGAACTATTTAACATATGTACTTAATAAATTCAATAATTCAATCAAATTATATTATTAAAAGTGGATGGAGATAAAGATTCATCGAGTCTAGGGTACAGATACTGCTGCCTTGCAGTTCGTCATTGGTTTGATAAAGGCTGGAGGAAGAAAACCTTGATCATAAGTAATGCCACGAGTGATTTCCAAATTATCGATAAATTCACGACTCTCGAAGTGAGGAGTGAATTTATATAGAGAATCTGGAAATCAAGAGTGGCATTTGTTAGGACTATTTAACGAATAAAATTAAGCTGTATATTCACAAATCATTATTTAACTATAGTTATTTTAAAATACTTATATATATATATATATATATATATATAATGTAAACGGCGATGTTACAAAAAAAAATGTTAAACGATTGGTACGCTTCATTTGCTTCTTTTGTTAGATAACTGCAACCAGATCATAATATTATTTATTGCTAAAAGATCTCAATGTTGTAAGAATACACCCTAGTGGAGAAATTTATAACCAACGTTATAGGTATTAATTAATTTCTGATGTCCTAAGATGTAAATATGTCAATTATATTTTTCTGCGTCATTTCCTGGAAAATAATTCGTTCAAGAAAGTGCAAACAGTGGTTTCTTTTTTTTGTGGTATAATCAATTGTTACAAATGTTTTTATATTATCTCTCGCATGCGCTACGTGTTGACATTCCTGCACTACATATACAATCTGGTAGCCGTACTTCTTACAGAGTCAGTCACTGCAAAATAATGCTATGACCTATTCAGTATGTTAAAAAGTAGGTGCTTTCTTTATTATGATAAATTTTAGTTGGAAAATTTTAGACAAAACACGACTGTGATTGGTTGTAAATCAAATTCATTCAAATGTGATTGGTCATTGACTCCCATTTGGAGCATGAGTTAAATAGTCAATATATATATATATATATATATATATATATATATATATATATATATATTTATATATATATATATATACCTACTGTACATATTTAATTTAATTCGTTAAATCTAGAGTAAATCAAAATGCATTATAAATAATAATTGTATTGTATATATAACTTGTAATCGTTCATGTTTATTGTAATTTAGATGTAAGACTATTATTTGTGTTTTTTAAAACCTGGTTGAGTGGCAGACAAGGCATTAAGGCCTTATCTCTGTCACGTAAAATAAAGCTATTGTTATTATTATTATTACTATTATTTTTATTATCGTTATTATTAATATTGTTAAAATCACCTGGTCCTCCGGGTTTGCGGGTTCATGCATTTGGCCAGCTCCCTGTCCCTCACAGAAAACATAACAATGCTAAAAGTATAAAGATTTAATGATTATAGTAATAATAATAATAATAATAATAATAATAAAAATGACGATAACAAATTAACTCACTGACACTATTGAACCGGTTAGGTTCAAGGCCGCGCGGGTATGGCCTTTCCATATATATATCCGAAGCAAATATTTTACAATCATCCCTGAATAATTTACCTCCTCAAATCATATTCAATCTTATTCCCATGTCTCATTCTTGGCCTATCTACTATGCGCTTTCCCTCTGATTAACCTAGAAGATTTCATCCCCCTCTCTCATTCTCCATACCCGTAATGCGTAATAGCACGCATTTTCAGAATTAGGCCTATGTTAAAAATTTTATTCTGCACTAAATTCCTCTTTATATTTATTGCTTACTAGCTAATACCCGGCGTGCGCTACTACTACTAAATAAATGTTAATGTGTTTTTATCACCAGCCTTGAACTGCTATGCTTGCCCGGGAATAAGCGTATCCCGATCTTCTTGGCATCAATGAAAGACAAAAATGGTTATTGTGAGTTATCCGTAAAATATTAACATATGCCGTCGCGGACTTTTTTGTAGAGTTTTTTCAGATATTCAATTCCGTGTACAATAATTTGATATATTTGTTATGGTTTAGGCAGCGTACGCCATTTAAGCGTCAAAATAGGAACTTCATTTCACGATTTTCACTACAAAAAGTAATTTTAGGGGTGAAGGGGTCGAGTATTAAAACTCTCTTATAGCCTCTGTTCATTCCTAGAATCTCCTAAACATTTTTCAAAAAGCCCCATCGCAATCGGATTAACGGTATGGCAGAGCACGCTTGCCCAGGATTCTACTTATCCCGATCTTCTTGGAATCAATGAAAGACAAAAATGGTTATTGTGAGTTATGCGTAAAAATAAACATATGCTGTCGTGGACTTTTTTGTAGAGTTTTTTGAGGTATTCAATTCTGTGTACATTAATGTGGTGTATTTGTTATTGTTTAGGAAGCGTAAGTCATTTAAACGTCAAAATAGTGACTTTATTTCACGTTTTTCGCTAAGAAGGATGATTTGTAGGTGTGAAGGGGTTGAGTATTACAACTCCCTTATAGCCTATGTTCATTCCGGGAATCTCCTGAACATTTTACAAAAATTCCCATCAAAATCGGATCAACGGTATGGTCGCGCATAAAATACGAACAAATAAACAAACACACATTCATTAATTTTTATATATTATATTTATATTTTAATTCAATCACTTCTTCAAAATTTCCTTCATTTGACATTAACTTTCCATTTCCGAAATTTAATGTAGGCCTGTATCTATGTGTGACCATATATTTAGTTCTATTCATGTTTTCCTCCAGCCCCAATATCTTAGTGTCACTGAATAAAATGTGCACGTTGGCCCTTACTATCTCCTCGCTATCTAATAATAATAATACTACATCAATAGCATATAGGCCTACCAGCAGCGTATTAATACCAATGAGTTGAGGCTCTTCTATCGTCTAAAGATTTGATGGCATGCTCCAGTACAAAATTGAAACGTAGAGGAGATAGTGCATTTCCTTCAATTAATCGACTGTGATTTTCAAAAGTATCTGAAAAATATTTGAATACCCGCAGCCTCCTCCTTGTGCCATTCAGATATATTCGAATAAGTCTAAGTAACTTTATAGACATTTTGAAATCCGGCAGAATACTACACAAGTTTTCCCTCACAATTGAATGGTATACCTTTTTGAAATCTACATACAGTTTATGTAGAGTGCCGTTATATTCTCATTTATTTTCTAAAATATGTTTTATATTAAAAATATGATCTATTGTAGACGTATTTTTTTATAAATTCAAATTGATAATGTCCTATTTCGTAGTTCGTACAGGGTGTAAGTCTGGAAACTAATATATTATACGAAGCTGATAAAATAAAATGTATCTGTATTTTTTGGCATCAGTTTTATCTCCTAACTTTAGATTGGTACAATAATGAATTATTTCCATTCATTTCGAAGAGTCTCTTTCCCAAATCATATTAAGCAACCGAAAATCTTGTCTAACACTTTTTGCTCACCTTGATTTTGTCATTTCTGATGGGATCCCAAATAAACGTGATGCTTTATATATCTTTAAACTTTCTATTGTGTAATTTCAACCTCTAAAACTCTTGTATCTGTTATTAATATTTCTGCTGCCCCTAAATCAACCTGTTCAATATCATGTTCTTCATCTATACTTAGCAAAAAAAAAAAAAAAATGGCCGACACTTGATTTTGAATATTTTAAGTTTTAACGCGCGATTCACATGAATAAACTAATTGCACAGTAGAGTTACTATACGTTTCCCTTGTTCCTTTGAAGTGTATTCTTTCAAGCACAGCAAACCAGCCAACGCTTAGCTCAGAGCTTAGCGGCTTGATTCGTATGAAAGAGGTTACAGGTTCGATTACCGATGAGGTTAATTGTTTTAATTGTTACAATACTTTCTATTTTATTCTGTCTTTCTACTCTTTAACAAGAAAAGAAACTAAATATTACTATTTATTATTACACTGCTCAAAACAATTAGATGAACACTTGTAATAAATTGAATAAGTAATTGTTTTTTAAGGCTGTGATGCTGAAAGTTGGACAATATGTAAATCGAATTATTAATTTTATCATTGGATACAAATTTTAAAGACCCATGGCCTAAATACAGAGAAATTACCTCAAATAACAAATATAGAATTTTTTTTTTATTTTGGAAGGCTCTGGCCACTTCTAATTGGTAAGCCTCCTGATGTTGCTATAGTGACGAATGTTGATTATTGCCTTGTTTATTGAAGACTCTGACTAAATGAGGCATTTAAATGAGTTTGAAGTGTATCATGCCCTACATCTTTTACGACAAGATCAATCTCTGCGACAAGTGGCTAGATAGCTTAGGGTTTCTCCTTCCGTGGTGTCCAGGTTACACAACAGGCACAGAGAGACAGGTCAGTATTGTAGAAGACGTGGACAGGGCCGTAAATTTAAAACAAGCCCCCAGGATGTTCTTTCTGCTCTTCAACAGCGTACAAAAAACTGCAAAAGACCTGCAGAATGACCTTCATATGGCTTCCGGAATCTGGGTTTCAGACCAAACATAAGGAACAGATTAAGGAAAGAGAATATTCGTCCAAAAAGGCCCGTTAGAAAACCACGCTTAACAAATGGGCATAAGGCAGCAAGACGTACGTATACTGAAAACCATGGTGATTGGAACCTGAACCAGTGGGAGTCTGTGCTCTTCTCGGACGAATCCAGGTATCGTCTTACACGTTGTGATGGTCGATTGAGGGTGTGGGGACGGCCAGGAGAAAGATTTTCTGCAGAGGCTGTACAGGAAATTGATAGATTCGGAGGAGGTTCCATAATGGTGTGGGCCGGAGTTATGTACAACAATCGTACGGACCTTGTACTTGTTCCCCAGCGACTGAATGCTGTCCGGTATATCGAGCACGTTCTGGAAGAGCATGTAGTACCTGCTGCCATTGGAGTAGGCCCTGGATTTCTGTTTATGCAGGATAATGCCAGGGCACATTCTGCCGGCTGTCACCAGGGATTTCCTGAGGAGGAATGAAATTGAGGTAATGGAGTGGCCAGCGGTCAGCCCAGACCTCAACCCTATTGAACACTTGTGGGGTCTTCTAGACAGGAAGGCCAGGAACCGACATCAAGCTCCTCAAACTCTGCAGCAACTTGGAGATGCTCTGATGGAGGAATGGGAGAATATCCCGCAAGAGGAAATCCAGAATCTTATTGGGAGCATGCCACGAAGGTGCCAAACTGTCATCGAATGTCGTGGAGGCCATACACGATACTCAACTCTATAATAACGAGCGTGTTGTTAACTTTGAACACAAAAAAAAAATAAGCACAATATTCAATTACGATTACATAGCGGAATTATTTGAAACGTTAAGTGTCCGCGTTATTCATTTGTTTTTACTGGCAGGAAGCAATAAAAGAAACAAAAATTTAAATAACCACAAATTAATGTACTGTATTAATTCCATGGTGTGTACCTTTATCCAATGAAAAAATATTTGCATATTTCATAGTGTTCCTCTAATTGTTTTGAGCAGTGTGTATTATTATTATTACTATCATCATCATCATCATCAATCATCATCATCATCATCATCATCATCATCATCATCATCATCATCATCATCATCATCCATCATCATCATCATCATCCATCATCATCATCATCATCATCATCATCATCATCATCATCATCATCATCATCATCATCATCATCATCATCATCATCATCATCATCATCATCATCATCATCATCATCATCATCATCATCATCATCATCATCATCATCATCATCATCATCATCATCATCATCATCATCATCATCATCATCATCATCATCATCATCATCATCATCATCATCATCATCATCATCATCATCATCATCATCATCATCATCATCATCATCTCATCATCATCATCATCATCATCATCATCATCATCATCATCATCATCATCATCATCATCATCATCATCATCATCATCATCATCATCATCATCATCATCATCATCATCATTATTATTATTATTATTATTACTACTACTAAGAACAGACGTGTCCACCATGTTGGTGTATTTCGGAACTCAATTAAAAATTAATAATTTAGAGTGCAACAGTATATTGAAATGTGCAAATTAATATCACTGCATTAAATAGTAATATAATGTGTTTTAATAATAAATCAATATTTATTAAAGGTATTTATTTGGAATATGGAACATTACAACCTTTTGCTCTAGCACGAGTTTCCAGAGAATCATGCCTGTAGTCCTCCATCAATCCACAATTTATCAACTATGGTGAACTCCGTATTCGGAGGAGCTCTTTCAATTTCTATTATTATTATTATTATTATTATTATTATTATTATTATTATTATTATTATTATTATTATCGTTATTACTATCATTGTTACTATCATTATCATTATGATTATCATTATAATTATCGTTATCGTTATCATTATCATTATTATTATGAATACTATTATTACTATAATTACTATTATTAATATTATTACGATTATTATTATTGCTATTGTTACTATTATTATTATTATTATTATTATGATATTATTATTATTATATTATTATATTACTATTACTATTAATAATATTATTACTATTACTATCAATATTATTATTATTATTATGAATATTATGATTATGATTATTGATTATGATTATGATTATAATATTTTTATTATTATTATGATTATGATTATAATTATTATGATTATTATTGTTATTATGATTATTATGATTATGGTGGATTATGATGATTATGATGATTATTATTATTATTATTATTATTATTATTATCATTTTATTTTTATTTTTATTATTATTATATTATTATTATTACTACTATTATTATTATTGTTCACCATCTCTATGGGCTATTATTAGGCTGGAGTTGACATGTATAAACTAAATATTTTAATTAAGTGTGAAGCTTTTTTCCCACTAATACGTATTAAATAAATAATCACCTAAATTTATGAAGCTATATATATATATATATATATATAAAATTCATTTTTTGTAATTGGTTTAATGATCTACTCTACTTGAACGTCGGATCCTGGTTGTCTACATCCTGGTTGTTTTGTTTACTTTTACACTATGAACGAGAGTTGAACTTTATTTGGAATGTCGTAATTTGACATAATATATATTGCATTTGTCGAACACTCATAAATATCTAGAAGAATGTCTCCTTCACTGTTCTTGAAATATTTAAGACGGATAAAACCAAATGCAACGTATTTAAAACATGTAAAAATGCGTTACTTCATGAACCACGGCTTTAGCTCTTCGAGCATGCAATGTGGGCCATAACAGGGACTCTGCTTTTTGAAACGGCTCAGTATTTTTTTTTCGCTAAGTGTACATTTAATATAATATATTAAATTATATTATAATTAAAGTTACTTTTCCACATATTCATATACTGGTACTCCTGTAATCTGCAATCATATCCCCTTTTCATTCCTAATTATGCTTGTTCTAACCTGAAAGCCTTTCCTTTCTATTTTAATTTCCTGACTTAATTATCTGATGTTCCTTTTTATTGCATTCATTTCGAGATTTTTAATCATCCCTTTCAAATATTTCCTATTACAGGTTAGGGCTTACTCTTTAAATACCGAGTGTTTTCCTGGCTCACGTTACCCAACTCATGTAAGCTTACTTCATTTGACATGTGCAAGCAATTCACTTTTGCTAGCTATCTTTTCTTTACAATGTTGGTATATTTCTCGATATACAATCTTTTTATTTTGTTTCTTTTTAAAATGAAATACGCTTTCTGGTGCTAATAATTTAATAGTTCTCTTAAAGACACCGTTTGCTATTCATATAAGTTTCTTCTTCGGCTGCCATATCTTCATCTCAACATTCTAGTATTTTAAATGCATAAGCAATTTTGATCTGGTATCCTTTCCGTCGTTCATCTTTTCTCAAGTTTGTTTCATTCAAAATTTTCACAATCATCTTTCTTAATAGTAACTTAGTAATAATATAATAATAATAATAATAATAATAATAAAATAATAAAATAATAATATAATAATAATAATATTATTAATAATATAATAATAATTATATTAATAATATAATAATAATAACATAATAATGATAATATAATAACAATAATAAAATGATAATAATATTAATATTAAAAATATCTTCAGGTTGCCTGGAATAATAATAGTCCTAATAATAATTACTCTTATTATTTTATTATTGTTATTATTATTATTATTATTATTATTATTATTATTACTATTATTATTATTATTATTTTCAATATTTATGGCATAATAGGTGATAATGTGGATTTAGAAAAAAAATATCTAAAATAGATCTGATTTAAATATAAGACAGGTTTTAGAAAATAAATGGGAACCTAATGACACTGTGCATGGAATATATGTCGACTTTAAAAAGGCATAAGATTCAATTCAGAGCGAGAAGTTACACAGTATCATGCTGGATTTCGGAATTCCCAAAAAGTTAGGCTAATTCGAATGTGTCTAAATGGCACAAAGAGGAGGGTGCACATAGGCAAACAGTATTCTGAAACGTTTTAAATTCACAATGGTTTAAAGAAAAGAGATGCACTATTTCCTCGACTATTCAATTTTATACTAGTGTATGCCATCAAATCTTTAGAGGATGAAGACGGCCTACAACTCAATGTTATTTACAAGCTGTTCGTTTATGCTAATTATATTTAATTATTAGGCGATTGCAAGGAGATACTAAGGCCAACGCGGACACTCTATTCAGCATCACTAGGAAATTGTATGTACATGCTATATGTATGTATATGTCCCATACGCCCCAAGTACGGACACGGGTGTTTCCAAGCGGGAGTTTCCTAACAAAGGTAATTAACTTACACTTATTTACCTTAAAGATGTCAACCAGTGGCATGTGGTTAGAACATCGGCTCTATGAAACATCTAGCAGGCAACTAAGATATTACTTGGATGGATGATGGATGATGTTTGGTAAAATTTGCTCAGCGGCATTTATATTCAGGCTTGCGATTTTTGAATGAGCCTCAAAATCTTCAGACTCGGGACCCACGACTTAAAGTCGCTCCCGGAGGACCTGTTCCTTGGACTTTCCTTCCTAAAAACGCATCGATCCCGGCCGGGTTTGAAAACGCGATCCTCGAAACTAGAGGCATGGAACAAACCACTAGACCATCGCGACCGATTGGAAATAAGATTCAATCAAACGAAATTTAAGATCACACATATAAATACATTATATAATAGAAATGGACAGTTAATGACAAATGAGGACAATTTTTAATGAGTGGCTGAATTCAAATTTCTAGAAACAATAATTGCAAACTAAAATAGTGTGGAAAAATAAATAAAAATTGGACTCAATTCCGAAAATTCAAGTTGTTATGTATTACAGAGACTTTTGTCAGACTAACTCCTCTCAAAAAGCATTAAACTGAAAATATTGATAAAACTGTCATTCTATTAGTTATATTGTTTGGATACCTTAGTTGCCTACTAGATGGCTCATTGAGGCGTTGTGCTAACTACATGACAATCGTTGACATCAGTAAGTAAATGAGCGTAATTAAATTAGCCTTGTTAAGAAGCTCCCATTAGTAAGCACCCGTGTCCCCACGCGATATGTTTATGGTATATACATATTACATGGATCCAAACATGTAATTCTATTTTAACCCTTAACCGGAGTTGTGTTTTGTATGTCCTTAGTGGAGTTGTGGGGTCGAAAAAGATACCAACAGAAAATGTGATAGTACGTGCAGTTGCATTTGCATTTATTGTGAAAAATAGAATTTTAAAGTAGTTTATTTAACTAACTGATATGGATCATTTGGGGAGGGAAATTCACTAAATAACAGGATATAGCAGAAGTGTAGTGAAAAATAGAACAATAATTACCACGAAAATCTATACAATGAATTTGTCAGACTTTGTGTTCACACACATTTTTTCACTGAAATTTCAAAATACACTGAATAAAAACCCCATGTAATTTACAAAAACTTTCTTTCATAATAGCATGTTCCTAATTCTCCACATAACTGATCAGCATGTTCTGGCACATTCGTCTATCACATCTAGCACAATACTGGTTCGTTTTCTTTTCGTTTGAACAAGACACAATTCACACTGTTTTCTTTTACATCCTTGATTGGTCTTCCATTCTTCGGAAATGGTTTCTTCAAAATCCTGGAAACAATCATTCTGAGTTATTTTGGTAGTCGATCATTTACAAGTCTTTCGTTTAGGTATGGCTCTGTAAATTGTCGGCCTAAAGTTTTCAGGAATTAAAAGTGAGAAATAGGCTTGTAATTCTTGAAAGATAATTGCAATACCTAACAATTGAGTTCAGTTTTGTTCAGAATAGCATAGCAGACAGCCAAGAGATCATCTCCGTCTTCGCCTGCTTGTGCTATAGCCTATGTAAAAATGTTTTGTTCAAAGGTATATACTCCCTCTTCCGTACTATTATAAAAGTATGAATATAATTTGTGGTTTGCATGTCAGTAAATTCCGTATGGTGCATGTTAGACAGCGTAATGACAGTTTTTTTTTCTTTTTTTTAGGTGCATACGAAATAATTGTTTGATCATCTCTAAACCCGTACTCTGTGATGTCTATTATAGGTGTCCTGTTTGTTTGGAAGGATGTGATAAAAATTTCAGAGTCTCATTCAAGTTCTGAATTTGTTTCATGTTCAGAATAATTATAGGCAGGGTATTTTCAAAAACCAGGAAATCATTATTAAGCACTGACATGCGTTTACGAACATGATAGACCATATTAACACCAACTATACCATTGTTACATAAACTAACGTTCAACAAAAATACTGGAACACTACTGGAATTGAGGGGTCGTAAATGATACCACTCTTGATTTTACTTATACACAGAGAAAGTAACAGTACTTACAGTTTACAGACCATGGCTAAGGGTTAATATCAAACAAGGGGAAAGCTACACTAAAGGATTTCGAAAAAAATTGGATTTTAAAAGAATGCCAGCATTGCCCAGTTTCATTGGTATCATAAAAGACCCCACAACTCCGGTTAAGGGTTAAGGGAGGACAAGGTATAATAATAATAATAATAATAATAATAATAATAATAATAATAATGTTTTATTTATTCTGGCAGAGTTAAGGCCATAAGGCCTTTTCTTCAACTCAACCAGCACAAATACAAATAAGTATTTGACAAATATAGATATACACTCTAATAACTATAAAGTGTTAAAATACATTAAATGATGCAATATAAATTTCATGTACAAACAACATTTTATACTATAATAACAATAATAATACTTACGATAATAATAATAATAATAATAATAATAATAATAATAATATAATAATATAATAATAATATAAATATGATAAATTATACGAGAAACACCAATTAAAATATGTACCTTACACTGAGTAATGATGAAGTCGAGGTTAGAGCAAATATAAATTTAGATTTGTTTTAAAAGTTGCCAATGCCCAGCAGCACCTTATTTCTCGAGGTAGGGAATTCCAGTTGCGTGAAGTGAAGGTAGTATATGACATGGAGTGATGTAATGTCCTATGTTGCAAGAGACTCTGTTGTGATCTTGTGTTTAAGTTATGGTTGGAGGAAACGAGATGATAATTAATTGGGAGTCGAGGTATGTAGGATCTTAAATAAGAGAATTATACAGTGGAATTTTCTTCTCTCTTTTAGATGTAGCCATGACAATTGGTGGAAAAAATGGAGAAATGTGATCGTATTTTCGGATATTAAATATGAATCTAATATACATATTATGGACACGTTGAAGTTTGTCCGACAGTCCATCACTTATGTCAGTTAGTAGAACGTCACAACAGTCAAAATGCGGTATCACTACTACGAGTATTTGAGAATAAAGTTCTTAGGAACTTTTCGGACCAAAGAGAGATGAACAGACAGGTGAATGGAGAAGACTATTTAAGATCTATATGGAAAACCAATTATACTAAGAATAGTTATGTTCGTCGATTGCGATGAACGAATCTGGCACGAATGTACAATGGAAGAAGAGTATGGAAACTCCTAGTAGAAATATCAGTGGAAAAGCGCTAGTAGGTAGGCCAGGAATGGGGGAGGGAGAATTACTTGAACCATGATTGATGGGAATTAGATAATGCAGGGAAATACTGGAAAACGATGGCTCAGAATAGAGGTGTATGGGGAGCTTATGTACACACGGCCATTAACCTATGGTTTCAATAGTGCTAGTGATTTAGTTATTATTATTATTATTATTATTATTATTATTATTATCATCATCATCATCATCATCATCATTATCATAAGTAATGCCACGAGTGATTTCCAAATTATCCATAAATTCACGACTCATGAAGTGAGGAGTGAATTTATCTAGAGAATTTGGAAATCAAGAGTGGCATTTGTTAGGACTATTTAACGAATAAAATTAAGCTGTTTACTCACAAATCATTATTTAACTATAGTTATTTTAAAATATTTATATATTTAATGTAAACGGCGATGTTTGAAAACAAATGAGAAACGATTGGTACACTTCATCTGCTTCTTTTGTTTATCACTGCAACCAGATCATACTATTTATTGCCAAAGGAACGCAATATTGTAAGAATGCTCTCTAGTAGAGAAAAAATGAAACACGTCAAACTGTATATTAATTCATTTCTGATGTCGTATGATGTAAATATGACAATTATATTTTTTCTGGATTATTACCTGGGAAAAATACTTTTAAGAAAGTGCAAACAGTGGTTTCATTTTTATTGGTATAATCAATTGCTACAAATGTTTTATATTAAGTCCTGCAAGCGCTATGTGTTGACATCAATGCACTATATATACAATCTGGTAGTCGTATTTCTTACAGAGTCAGTCACTGCAAAATAATGGTCAGACCTATTCAGAATATTAACGAGGAACTTTCTTTAATATGATAAATTTAATATTGATAAATATTTGGTGAAACACGACTGTGGTTGGTTGTAAAACAGAAATCATTTAACCGTGATTGGTCATTGACTCCCATTTGGGGCATGAGTTAAATAGTCATTATAAATATCTAGGTGGCTCCGTGGCGCAAGCGGTTAGACGCTCGTCTCTCACCGCTGGGGACCCAAGTTTGAGTCTCGGTCACTCCATGTGGGTTTCGTGGTGGACGAAACGCATCTTGGGCATGTTTTTCTCGGGGTTTCCTCCCGTCTTCCCCTGCCATAATTTCATTCCACCATTTCCCCATACGCATCTCATCCATTTCATTTCATTTCGTTCATCAACCTCTGTGATGATGTGTAAGGTGTGGCCGGCCTTGTCATTTACAGACCTCTATATATAGGAGTTCATCTTATCCCATCCCTCGACCCGACCCTGAGTTAGACATGAGTTGAGGATATGTATTTTATTTCTTATAAATATATTAAATAAATTACAATCACACTTAGTTCCTAATTATATAATTTAATAATAACTTAGATCAATAAACTATACACAAAATGACCCATTATCTTGAGCACCTATAATAATTTTTATATTTACACTAATATTGATTTCTAATAACATTTTATAACCTGGGGCTTACATAAACATGGAGATATGATTCATGTAACTCCATTATTTTTCAAGAAACATGTGACGTCATAACTTTCTTCAAATAGCACTACATATTCTATCCATTGTGATTTAATTATACTCTTTCATACGAGTTCAGGAATGTCTATGTGTATTAACAAATAACGTACTTACAAATTGATAATTCTAAAATGGACAGGAAGTCATGTTCAGAGCATTACTCTAAACTTCCAACCATGAATGACACAATGCATAACATGTAAAATCAAATGTCGCTTTAATAAAAAATGCACCGTGATGACCGTTTAATTGTTCCAAGTCGTCCAATGAAATTGTTCTTACATTGCCCATACAAATACGAGAACTGAAATCTGAACCTTTAGCAACACAATACGTGGCTTGGGAATGACAGAAGGTGTTTCAAGTTGTCAGCATTCACATCAAAACACAATCGAAGGCGTTCCCATAAAGATCGTATAGCTGTCTGAGTTGCTGCCTGCTGAATGGTCTCACGAACCTGTCTTATGCGTCCTGGATGTTTTTTGGTGTTGTGGGTGTGTTCTGAAAACAACGTTCTTTAGAGTACCCCAAAGGAATAATTCTACCAGCGAGAGGTCTGGAGAATGTGCAGTCCCAACTGGCCAATTCACTGACCAGAAAATTTTCTGTCGAGAGCCGCACGCACTCGGATGGCACTGTGTGTTGGATAGCAGTCCTTGTTACCACATTGATACTCTATCTATCAAAGTTGTATTTTCCAACAAACCAGTCAGAGTGCGTCATAGAATTCTAAGGTGGTAACTACCATTTGAATACCATAGATGAATAATGGCGCAATAATGGCATTACTAACAATCCCATAGCAAATTTTTAGTTTGCACCTATGTTGAAAATCCACTTCGTGGAATAATTGTTGGTTCTCTACACCATATAGCGCATGTTCCTGGTACGGTACTCATATCTCCTTAACAGATAAATATCGCTTTGTCAGTAAACATGATATTTGAGAAAAAAAATACAATTGAAATTCTTAACAATTATTGCAGGTACCACGCTTAGAACTGAACATGGTTTAGAATATCATTACATGCAGTTCTTGATGAAGAGACATATCGGAAGGATGAAATTTGTGACGTTTAATTACATGATGGACACTTTATTTTAATATGCCAGTTAGCTTCCAATACTCCAGTACTTAAATACGGGTTAATTACAACTGCTGCCAACTACAAAACATCTCCATTTTCACCAGTACAAGTTCTGCGGTCATTACGATGCCCAGACCAAACAGTCTCTGCTTCAGTGAGGTTGAAGACGAAGAGTGAACATCATTCGAGGTGGATGGTTCTTCTGAGAATATATCCTCCTGCAAAGTTATCCTGTTCTCATAGCGTTTTTTTTTACATATCCCGTAAATGAGGATCATATCAACCTTCTCTTCATTAAAATACATAACGGAACACTGTATAACACTACTATATGCCTTGGTCAACATGCAGCATGCAAAACAACTAAATTAATGAAGATGGTAGATTGTGACTGAAACTACTGTTTATGTTGTTCACATCTTGAGATATAAAGATCATCGATGCAGGCGGAGATAAATTATCTGCGGACCATTCAAGAAACAAAACATGCTGTCGTGATTGACTTTCCGTTGCATTATTGTTTCGGACGGTGGTACATATTTATTAACACAGAAAGAAGTAATGATACATTTTTTAAATCGTCTTGAAGTGTGCAATTAAATTTCAATGAATAAATTATGTAGCGCTATTTCAAAAAGTTATGAGTTCGCTTCTATCTTGAAGGAGCATGGGTTGCATGACCCAAACCTCTATAGTTATGTTAGCCTCTGGTTCTAAATTTACTTCCAAAAAGAGAACAAAATCAGCATGAGTGTATGTATTCAAGTTATTATAGGTGCACAAGATAAATAGTACACCCTGCATAATATAAAATACGTAAAAAAGTATCACTTTTAAAAAAATATGGTGTTGGTCCTGGTGTCATAGTCGATATTATACTTGCTTCCGATGGTACCGAAACGATATTTTTTTTTTCAGGGCGTAAATATACTGACTATGACTTTCTCAACATCATCTTCTTCTTCAAGGTACGGGACTATGGCTTTCTACGAAGGGAAAATAAAGTCGTGAGTCCCGTGTCATACATTTACGGCAAGTAAAAAACATCAATTCTAAAATAAGAGCATTTATGCAATATTTGATAGCGTGTTCATGCACAGCTTGATTTACGACACTAATAAAGTTATCAAAACCGTAATTAAATAAAATAATAATACTCGTACAAGCCTTAAAAACTGGCACATTTCCTTCTATTTGGTTTAGATTTCTCGCCTTTTAGCAGTTGAATGTACGATTTAAAAATAATTGACAATTGTACACAGTTTCTTTTTCTTCAATGATGGCGATTCCGAGCCTTTACTGTCTCCTCCTCCTGCGCTGAAGTGCAGTTATTTAACTACCGTATATATGTTGGCTATGACACCCGAAGGTTCAGTTCCTCATTCACCCAAGTCCTCCACAGATACTTAACCTGAGCCAATCCATTCCAGTTAATATCTCCGATAACTGTTTCCTTAATACCTATCCGAATAACAACATCCCAGTATGCTCATACATTCCTAATTATCTTATTCCCGAGGGTTCCTCATAAGTAATGCCACGAGTGATTTCCAATTTATCTAGATAATTATTTGGAAATCAAGAGTGGTATTTGTTAGGACTATTTAACGAATAAAATTAAGCTGTTTACTCACAAATCGTTATTTAACTATAGCTATTTTAAAATATTTATATATTTAATGTAAACGGCGATGTTTGAAAACAAATGAGAAACGATTGGTACGCTTCATCTGCTTCTTTTGTTTATCATTGCAACCAGATCATACTATTTATTGCCAAAGGAACGCAATATTGTAAGAATGCTCTCTAGTGGAGAAAAAATGAAACACATCAAACTGTATATTAATTCATTTCTGATGTCGTATGATGTAAATATTACAATTATATTTTTCTGGATTATTACCTAGGAAAAAATACATTTAAGAAAGTGCAAACAGTGGTTTCTTTTTTTGGTGATATAATCAATTGCTACAAATGTTTTTATATTAACTCCTACAAGCGCTATGTGTTGACATCCATACACTATATATACAATCTGGTAGCCGTATTCCTTATAGAGTCAGTCACTGCAAAGTAATGGTCAGACCTGTTCAGAATATTAAAAAGGAGGAGCTTTCTTTAATATGGTAAATGTATTATTGATAAATATTTGGTAAAACACGACTGTGATTGGTTGTAAAACAGTAATCATTTAAACGTGATTGGTCATTGACTCCCATTTGGGGCATGAGTTAAATAGTCACTAAAAATCGTTAGCATTTCTACTGTCATCTTTTCGGTGTTTATGATTTGCCCATTTCAATCTCCTGCACTTAATATCACTAGCAATACTAGGAAAACCTATATAAATTAGGGATAACTTCATTGAGTAGCTTCCTCTATTCTCATCTCTTATGGGACAGAATATTCAAATTTACAATTAAACCAACTTCTTTACATCCGTCTAAAATGACTTTCAGATTTTTTACTACATTATTAACATTATCTCCTGTTAGATAATTGTTATCGGATTTGTCAAAATCTAATGAACCCTTCATACCTTAAATCAGATTGTTCTCTGTAATTTTTGTAACTGTACGTGTATAATAAGATAAATATTATATGGATGGTTCTGAACACAAGCAGACCAGTCCAAAAACTGTGCTAGGTTTATTCCATTTAAAAACACTGAAGTTAACTAATTCTAAATGTATATTACCACAATCATAGTTGAAGATTATATCTAAAATATAATAAATTAATTAATTAAATAACTATATGCAAAGTTTTTTTACATAGTATATAAATTAATTATGGATGAATAACTTTTAACACCTTTTTTTTTCTTAACATGACAAGCTGTACTTAGTAATTTGTGCTCTGAACCGTACATATAATTATACGAAATGCGATTTTTTTCAACTAATGTCATATTTCACTCTTAAATTCTAAAACGGGTTCGAATTCTATTACCATTGGGATAGTGAGTTTTTAACTCGGTCAGAACATAATTGTGTGTGCTCTTCAGCGATTCCTGGAATCCTGCTAACTGAAGATCTTTGGAAATCTGTCTCTGTGCTCCTGTCCAGTATGTACGGTTCAGAGTTAATACTCTATGTCTGGAGACAAATTGCGCAGAATTTTCTTTGTAAATACTATGGGGTTCTAAGATCTAGAAAATTGAGGGAGAGTAACAAAAATAAAGGTTTATGTAGGGCCTACAGCATATAACAATACATTTCCTTTTTGTCTATCAAACACAAGAACTTTGGGATAAAGAACACAATATAGAGACAATTAATTAAAAATAGAATGATGAATTTCCATATTAATTGATTCAATTTACTGCGATGGGCAGGACATCTGGCACGGATGGGGAATGAAAGACGTGCATGGAAGCTTCTTGTAGGAAAACAGAGAAAAACGCCCAGTTGGTAGACAAAGAATGAGGTGGGAGAATAACATTAACTATGATTTGAGGGAAGTAGATTATACAGGAGATGATTCGAAAACTTTGGCTCAGAATAGGAATGTATGGAGAGCTTATGTCCGCGCGGCCATGAATCTACGGGTTCGATAGTGCTAGTGAGTTGCTTAGTTAGTTAGTTTAATTGATTCAATTTTTTTACAAATTGTATAGTTAATTTCGAAGTTTTCAGAAGTCCAATCAACAAATTAAAACAAGTAATTAGATATCAAACAACTAGAATACAACTTAAAACATTTCTCCTCGTGATAGTGGAATAAAAGACAGTTAATTTTCCATTTCATTTCAGTAGCAATTATTGTTGTGCTAATGGGAAGCTGCGTTCAAGAACTTAGGCGAGTTTTCTGCGATACTGCAGGAAAGTCGAGGGGATGGGACGCGGCATGTGCGTGTGGGTGTGGCTTAGGGTGCGTCCTAATACTAACAATACATTCCCAAACAAATTTCAAAATAAGATAATAATAGAATATGTTTTTAATATATAGAAATTGAAGCGCTAGAAGAAAACAAAATCCATAATTATACATATTAGTTATCTAGGATGCAATATCTCACATGAAGAAGGAAAGGATGTAAATTGCAAAAATATCTAAATTTTTAAGAATTTTAAGGTTAATTAATTCTATCTTCAAGCCACAGTTAGTCCAAAAAACATTCAAACTAAAAGTGTATAAATCACTGGCTGTTCCAACTCGTTTGTATGGTAGCGAAGTTTGGACGTTGAAACAGAAGGACATGCAGAGACTTAGATCTGCTGAAATGAGATGCCTTCGGAGGACTGCAGGATACACACTACTAGATCACAAAAAAGAAAGGAAGGCATCTTAGAAGAATTACA
Organism: Diploptera punctata; assembly: GCA_030220185.1. Classification (NCBI taxonomy): domain Eukaryota; kingdom Metazoa; phylum Arthropoda; class Insecta; order Blattodea; family Blaberidae; genus Diploptera; species Diploptera punctata. The sequence goes on along the minus strand of JASPKZ010007750.1, from coordinate 179,888 downwards.
CATGAAACCTTTAGAAAACAAAATTTCTGATTATAAGTCAAGATGGATGCAACATGTTTATCGAATGGAAGATCACAGGATACCCAAACAAATGTTAAGATATCAATCTGCAGGAAGAAGACCAGGACGTTCACTCATAATACTTTTGGATGGTGTTTCTCTTGAGGCCGAAACAGGTCAACAAATAGCCTAAATTCGTGAATGTACTACGATGATGATGAAGTTATAGTTTAAAAAATCATTGGTACTCCTAAATTATTTACGTCTATGTGAGCATGCATGTTTTGTACAAACCATATTATACGGATTATGTATGCAATACGTCACAAGTTAATTGAATAATAAATTAATAAAAGAATAATGTAATATTTTAATATAACATCAGGCAACCATGTTTCTTATTTGTTTCAGATTCCTTGTTTTAATGCAATAGTTTAACAGATTTAGATTTATAAGAAATATAACTTCTAAAATAAAACAATAGTATAGAGTCTATTTTATTTTATGGAGGAGAAGATACCACAAAAAATTAACCTATCAATGTAAAACCAAAAGCATGAAAGGGTGAACGTTAAGGTTCTTTTTAAGGGAACGGTTAAGAGTGTGATGCAAAGATAAATATTCCACTGTTATAAGTGATGACACAATTTTCTTTCTTACCAGCTTACAGTGTCGAAATTAATCTAACCACAATATAGGAAAGAAGCAGGCAAGTGTGGATCATAAAATACCTGCTAATAGTTTGGCGCTTCACATTTCCTGTCGTGAATAAAGATAGGGTATATGAAGAAAGATCAGCAATAGCAAAGTTACATGGAATAATATGGAAAAAAATATAGATTTTTTTTAAGTAATATGTTTATAAAAATGTGATTTGTTTGAAGAACTGTTTTTTTTTAATTTGCTACAGGACCTCCATCACACAGTTAATAAAGTGTTCTTAAAACTTCATAGCCATATCTCAAGTAGTTACAGACAAACGTGTAAACATCGTTTATATATATATATATATATATATATATCACGATATAGTTAAACATGATAAAATGAATGAAAAATAACTTGTTACAAATATTGTGTATTTTTTCCTCAAGTCTATCCCATTCTTTTACTCCAATTCACTCTATCCTCCTAGTATATTCTATTAAATTTTCACATTTACTTTCTTTGTTGAGGTCTACATCTTTGTCCTTTCCGGTAACATCCATTCAAAAATATGACTTGACATTTTTCATCATGTATCCGTTTTACATGTCCACACAATTCCAATTGTCTATATTTTACGAAATAAATTTTTCAGTAATTTATTAATTTCTTGTCCAATATTTGTATTTCATATGTTTTTCCAAGTCTAGATTCTCTAGCTGAACGTCGTAAGTAATATGTTTCCAGTGACTATTTTACTCATGCTCCAAATGGGAGTCAATGACTAATCACGTTTCAATGAATTTTGTTTTACAACCGATTACAGTCGTATTTCACCTCGATATTTATCGAATTCTGTTTGCCAAAATAAAAAAACTCCCCCTTTTTAATATTCTGAACAGGTCACAGCATTATTTTGCAGTGACTGACCCTGGAACAAATAGGTTGAATATAGCAAATAATGAACATATTCCTTCGAACTACACATTTGATAATTGTGCTTTCAATAATTGTATTTTTAAATAATGATTTTATGGAGTTGTTTCCTAAAAAAAGTAATTAATAACCTATAAGGTTGGTTACAGTATTCAGTTGGATGTGTTTCATTTTTTCTCCACTAGGCTGCATTCTTACAATATTGCGATCCTATTTGGCAATACATATTATGATCTAGTTTCAGTGGATGAACAAATGAAATATAACCAAACATTTGTCATTTGTTTTCAAACATCGCCGTTTACATAAAATATATAAATATTTTAAAATAAGTGTATTTAAATAATTATTTCTGAGTAAACAGCTTAATTATATTCGTTAAATAATTCTAACAAATGCTATTCTTTATTTCCAAATCCTCTAGATAAATTGGAAATCGCCCGTTGCATTATTTATGATAACAATTTTCATATTTAAGTCTGATTTAACTTACATGTTTCTGTTCCATAAGCCAGTATATTTTGAACTAAATATTTGTATATACGAATTTTAGTTTCTCTAATATATATTTTTGTTCCATTATTATTCCATGTAACTTTGCTGTTGCTGATCCTACATTATTTTGCCTATACTTATTCGATAATGTATAAATTACAGAAAATGTGAAACGCCAAACTATTAGCAAGTTATATGTGATTCACCCTTGCCTGCTCTTTTTTTCATATTCTGCTGAGATAAATTTGGACAATATAAGTAGCCAAAGAAGTATATTGTCTCTCATTCATGACATCACTCTTGAATTTTCTTATCATAAAAAACTAAAAGCTTGACGTTCACTGACAGGTTAAAATTCTATACGAATCTCCCCCTTCATACAATAAAATAGACCATAATTAATTATTGATGTTATTTTACAAGTCATATTTCTTAGAAATATAAATCTGTAAAGTGATTGCAATAATATAGGAAATTTAAAACATAGGCCTAATAATGAAGATGTTGGTTAATGTTATATTAGAATTATATGTTTCTTGTCACCTAGTTCACAATGTAGGTCATATGCCACAGCGGCGTGCTATTCATCAAAATGTATTTATTAGACACCACCCCCTTTAGTGGACTCACCAATTTGAAATATACGAGGCGCCCTCACTTGGAATAGCGATGCTCATTCTGTGCTCTCGGCTCGAATCTCCTATCGTCGGTCCCGTTCCAGGGTGGGGATGTCCAGATTTCTCTCTAATTCATTGACTCGTCAGTCAGAATATAACTTTCTGCCAAGTAGACTACGGTTAAATGTTTGCAACCCATCTCGATAGCCACAAAAGTATTTGCTGTCAAGCAGTTGTAACTAGATTCTCACGCGAAACACTGGACGATAACAGTCATCGTCACCTAGTTCTTGAAAACTATTGGTACACTTTTCTCCGGAACTACTTAAGGTAGGGCTAGGAAATTTTAAAAGCATTTTATTCGCTATACGACGAAGCTTCGGTAGGAGATTGAATAAAATAGTCCTTCATAAAGCATATTTTTTATAGATAGATAGATCATCGGTTGATTAATGTATTTGACATCGTCCGATTCCTAATAGCCAATTTTGTCGGTCCATCTAATCTCCTGGTTGTAGATGTTTCTCCTTCATATATAAACATATTCCCTGACTCCAGGAGGTTTTAGATCTTCTTCTGCCTCGTCTTCCCTCAGGTTTCCATTCCAAAACAGATTTTGGTAGTAGATCTTCTTCCATTCGCTGGACATGTCCGTATCATCTTAATTGCTGAGTTTTAATATAATCTAAAATAGTGTCTTCAATCTTCATTTTCTCCCTTATAACTGAGTTCCTAACTTTTTCTCTTCTTGAAATTCTTGCGGCCCTTCGTATAAAATCCATTTCCGTTGCCAAAAGGTACTTATTTGTTTTTATTGTTAATGGCCAAAGTTCTGCTCCATAAATAATTATGCTTTTAACAATTGTATGATATATATTCATTTTATTTTTATAAATAACTTATATAAAAATCATACCATTTTTGGAAGTTATGATTTAATCATATCCTGTGTTCAAAATATTACGGGTGCCGTACAACAATAAAACTGTTAGAGCTTACTTTAAAATAGTTAAAATTTCTAGTGGTTAAAATTTGTAGTTGAATGTAGGCTTTCATGGCCGGTGATCATAATATTATGAGATTCCGGGCTATGAGGCAGTGGTCCATGATTGGTGATTCTTACAGAAGCTTCTCCCACGACTGCGGATGGAATCTTCAGTGGCGAGTACAATTAGGTAGTATTCCCTGGTCGGAGGCTCGACTGTGAATGACTCACTGCCTAGAAGTACTCGCCACTGATTGTACCCTCCGCAGTCTGTAAGAAACACCAGCCATGGACTATGGACACATAGCTCGGAATATCTTAATATTAAGTTAAAATTAGTACTTGTAGTTAAAATTTAACTTTTTTTACATTACAGAACATCATAAATCATTACCTCAATATAGATATGCGGTGTCCAAACTTCAATTATTTAAAAACAAAACTGAATGGTTTAATATAGGTAACAATACATATATTTTGAATATCATTATAGCCTAATATTATAATATTATCCATTATCGGAACTGTGTTAAAATAACAGTATTGGAAAATGTTAAATATATTTTGAAGCTAAACGTATCCTTGAATAACACAACTACGTTTAATAATATTAGGTAATTAGTATCAGAGGTACAATTATTTTTATTATGAGCAACTTTTACTGGTCTCCACAGCCAAATCCCTATAAAAGAACTTCGGCGGACTTCCCTAAAGATATTTAAATAATGTTACACTCTTCATTATAAGAAATCACATCTTCAAATATCACTCAATTCGATAACCTGTTCTCAATCTGTAATATAACGAAACAAGACTTTACATTAGGTTGAAATTTGTCAATTTAAAGTACTTTTAGGATTTAAAATACTTTCATCGTATACTTTAATGTAATGTTTAATATGTCCGTCGCTGTGGCGTAGTCGGTAGAGTCCCTACCTTCCACTCCGGCGACCCGGGTTCGATTCCCGGCGGGTTAGGGGATTTTTAATCTCCACCTTGGGTCTGGGTGTGTGTATTGTCCTTGTGTCTATATGTGAGAATAACAGAAAGTTAACAAAAAAAGGTAAAACAAGAACGAAAAGAGTGTAAATGGAAAGAGTGTAAACTAAAAGAAAAATTATGTATAATCAGTATTATTCATGAAATTCACATACACACTGAAAATATTTTAAATCCTAAAACTACATTTAATGCATGCGATTGATCTTAAATTCGCTAATTTATTATTATTATTATTATTATTATTATTATTATTATTATTATTATTATTATTATTACAAAATCAAGAATTGGGGAAAGAACTGAAAATAAATCTAATTTTGATAATATTAATAAAAATTGAGGAATGACTTACGATTTTCACGTCAGATTTTAGAAAACCAATCATTGGAATGTGTGACTCAGGAGATGGAGATTACAAATATCAGCTTTATTTGACGACGGAGCAGACAAAATGTTTGCAATCTGTGACGTTATTGATGATGATGATGATAATGATGGTTTAAAGAATTATCCATGAGACTAGTTGGTACAGTTGAAATTTTATTATAAACCAAAATCCAATGACGAGACTGACCTAGATGTCCCTTGTTCTTTCAGACGGCTGCTGGCATCAAATCCAAATGTGTGAAAGACAGAGGTGACAATTACAATCTACCAGCCAGTATAAGGGTGACATGTGGTTACCATGTCTGATCCCGCAGCACGTTAAAGCTTTTTTTTTAACCTTGAGCCGATCTGTAATAATAATAATAAAGATAATAATAATAGTAATAATAATAATAATAATAATAATAATAATAATAATAATAATAATAATAATAATAATAATAATAATAATATTGCTTTATTTAAGCTAGCGGTGGTAAGGCCAAAAGGCCTTGACTTCCACTTAAAAATCGAATAGTAAAACCATACAAAAATTACGTGCCTATTACAATTTTAAAGTATTATTAAAAAGACAATGGGGATATGGTTTAATATTAGTTAATACTAACAAAAATGGAATAAAATAATATAAAATAAAATAAGGAAGCTTCCTTGAAGAATATATATAGGTATATACAAAATGCTGAATATAGTTGTTATGCAGTTAAAATGTTCATTGTGCGGAACTTAAGATATAAGTTAATTTGTTTTTAAGTATTGATAGTGATTGACAGTCCCTTCTATGACAGGGAAGTTAGTCCCATGCTCTAGTCATAGATATTGTGTAAGATTCGCTATGCTGGGTGAACACCTGTCCTACGAAATTGCATGAGAAAGTTTATTTCATATGATGACTCGAATCAGCGCACGTCCCTTAGAAAGTTTTATTTAAGAGGCTTACGGTAAAATTTGTTCATACACAAGCGAATTGGCTTATGGATAAACATTTACTTTAAAAAAAATTAAATATGTTGGGTAAGAAGACTTGTTGTAGTTCGACTAGTTTATGAGAAATAAAGACTTACCCCTTGTTTTGTGCGACTTAGGACGTTTCCTTTGGCTGACCGCAAGAAGTGCTGGTTTTATAGTTCGTTTCTTCCCCCTCCCACTTCTTCCTAACTTGAGATAATTACACGAACGTCTTCTGACTTCCCCCAAACCAAAACCTGCAATGAGAAATTATTCACATTAATTGCAGACATTTAAAACCATGCAAACTTTGCTAATATAAAAACACAAATTTTTCATTCTGCAATATGCCAATATTAAAAAAGTATTTTTTAACTCTGCAATGTTCCGTCATGATAATTCTAAAACTCAACTAGGTAATTCTATTGTTTATTGAACCAGGAGTTTCATACGTAAATATCCTCCATTGGCCCCTATCCTCAGCCTATTGATTCGAGTCCATATCTCCTATTTATGTTCCATAAAATTCGTTCGAGTCTTATACCCCCATGTACGTCAAGATCACCCTATAAGCCTTTTCCCAACTGGTTTCCCGATAAAAAATTGAAATAATTTGTATGCAACATATTATAGCTGACCTACCACCAATTTCAATTTTCTAGATTTTGTAACACTTGCAATATTAGGATAACGACTACTATAATAGTCTATCTCTGGGGTCTCGAGATAATGTTGCCTCGTACGCAGCAAGCCTGGATTCGATCCCCGGTCGGGACAAGATCTGGATGAGGTATTATCAAGGGGTTTCCTCGCCTGTAATTCAAATATCAACAAACTTCGAGAGTCAAATGGTCTCCAAACATCATATGACCATCACAATCATCATCTGCATCATATTCGTCTTATCAATATGAATTAATAAATGGATGAATGAATGGTGTGTATTGGCTTTAGAGTTTGTGTTTTTCGGAGCTGGAGCTGACCACTCATCCAGAGAGGCCTTCCATGGAAAATTTTGAACCAATCATTCTATTTGATACTGTAATTTCCCCCTAAAAATTAATGGTCTTAGTGTGGCTAGAAAGTAGGTGTGCGATTCAGAGTTATAAATAACTCCCGACTATTCGTACACTGTAAGGACCGGGTGGCGTGGTGCATGTAAAAATACCTATAAAGGGAGAGGTAAAACTGAGGCAAAGAGAAATAGAGAGAATAATACAAATTCAGGAGATATTAAAAAATATTTCAATACTTCCACACTGAAAGGAAAAAAAAGTAGAGTTTGGCCTCTATCATAGAAATGAATTCAAGTTGCACTGTTGGCCAAATAACAAGGTACGCTCTATTAAATATCGCACCCCATATAATATGCAAAAGCTCCTAAAGACCGATAAAATACCACCTTCTTCAAAGTAGAGTCCTAGGTACAGGCATCTTGATACTAAGAAACAATCAGCAAAAAAATGATGAAAATATTTAAGAATTTCGCCTAAGATATTCAAGGAAAAAATCCACAGCAGAAATAATAATAGCATTTCAAGTCATTCGCTATATTTCGTAATTTATGCAGTTAACAAATGCATTATTTATTGTTTGATGCATTAATATTAAATCACTTTTTAACAATGTAGCGGAGTCCATGTGTTCCTTATATCAAAACACTTATACAACATTCCTGCAATCTGTAAATTTTATTTGGTAGAATTAGTTTTCTCCCTGTTTTATAAAGACAACTGTGTAACTCAAAATAACTCTAGATTGTTAGTTAGCAGTGAACGAAATCCATGAGATATAAACCTAGTTTCAGAAAAAAAGTAGAAGGAATTTGAACCAACAATATCCACATTTACGCGTTGGCGCTCAACCACTTAGATGTCCAAGCACACGGTGCAGGAAAAAGATGTTGATTTTAAAATGAATATTTTCCGACTAGCCATCTGTTGTTCGCATTTAACGTAACTAGAGTGAGCATTTTGCACCTGAGTAGGAATTTGAACCCAAATTCTACCTGTTCACTCGCTTGCGCTCTATATATGTACTCAGACACTACCACCTTATATGAAGCCCTAATTCCTCCCTCTTTTTTCACTAATTTCCATTTAATAGTAACTCGCAAACTTTCACTGACATATAAAATCTGGGGGAAAGAAAAAGGATAGTGGCACAAATAGCCGGAGAAATTATTATGTTCTAGGGTTCGCGACAGCACGTTTGTGATTTATGTTGTATATGTTACATTCATAGCAACGGCACAAGTTCAGTAAATATGGCATTTCTTTCTAGCTCTAACATGCTTACTCTAGCCATATCTACAGAATACATTTTAAATAGCTACCATATCACTTTTGTCTATTGACAAAACTCAGCACCGTTGTATTTTAAGGATCCGGTATAAAAGGGAGGTATGTATAATTCTCACAATTTTTAAAGACAACAATATAAAATGTCAAAACGAATAAATTTTCCCTGAGAGGAATATATTTAATGTGCAATTTCTCAATGACTATGAGCGGAATTCATAAATACCACTAAAAAACAAGTGAAACCTTAAGTGGTTACTTATACTCATTTATAACACTGGTCAACATGCTTTTTGTCTAATGAGTACCAATAGTTGTACTGAATGCACTTTTATCGAGTTTTCAAATATATATTCGGAATTTCTCCATCACACAGTTTTTTTTATTTCAATTTCAATTAATGGATTTAAATAGTTTTTTTAATAAACGTTTTTTTCGTCCATTTCTCCATTGTAAAATAAAACCAAATGAGCCAACTCAGGAGATTTCAGCTATGAAAAAGATATATATCAAGGCAAATGGAATCCTAATACATGCCGTCCGATTATTGCTGGACCATCAAGAGGGATGCTCCACAGGCGAAATATAGCAGAAAATCCTCATTTCTTACTTTGTAGGTGAGTCCGAATGTTCGAATATTGTGTAGTTACGAATGTAGAAAATATTAAAGTGTTTGAAATTATAAATTCCTTTCTCTCGGAAACCTTGCGTGATGGAGAAAAAGGATATCATATTTGAATTCAGGAGCAAACATACTATCATAATCACATATTTTTCTTTCTGAGACAAAAAAAAAAGTTTCTTTTTTGTTGTTCAGTGTAATTTTTAGTTGTCCCTCATTCATACACTGAGGGATTACTCAAGGCAGCACATCAGTAGGCCCCTATCTCTATGTAATCCCTGATATAATTATAAAAATCCGTCATGCAGGAATTGCGTAAACTATGTTAATTCCTCAGCAAATCGATTGTATGGTCACATTTTACTGCTTTACGTAATATATATTTATTCTTGTCAACCGTACGTATTACTTTAAAAAGCATGGCGGTTGCTAGAGCGAATTTTTCAATTTTATGTTTCAGGCAAACTTTTATTTCCGATGGTCGGATTTCGCTAATTTTTTTGGAGAATACAGTTCTCGTTTTATTTATATTGCATATAGTGAGTATCGTTGCGATAAATCGAAAAATACAACTAGAGCGAGTTTTTACTTTTTTTCATTAAGTTAACCACCATTCAAAATTGTCCCACTTTTCGGTTAACGAGCTCGACTTTACTTAATTGTTTACTATATGCCGAGTCTGTTTACTCATAATGACTATTTAACTCATGCTCCAAATGGCAGTCAATGACCAATCACATTTCAATTATTTTTTATTTACAACCAATCATAGTCGTTCTTCATCTCAATTTTATCAGTTTAATTTTATCACTTTAAAATCAAGCTCCTCTTTTTAACATTCTGAATAGGTCATAACATTATTTTGCAGTGACTGCATGTGGCTACCGAATTGTATATCCATCCATAGTAATTCTGCCCGAAGGCAGGTCCTTCACTGCAATTATATCATTTTCATGCTATGCTTGCAGCTTTACTAGGAAATGGTAGGTGTGGTAGCTTCCCGTTGCTTTCCACCGGATTGTATATATAGTGCACGAATGTAAACACATAGTGTTTGCGGAATATAATGTAAAAACACTTGTAGCTATTAATTATACCACAAAAAAAAGAAACCTCAGTTTGCACATTCTTGAAAGAACTGTTTCCCAAAAAATAACGTTGCACAAACATATAATTGACATATTTACATCATAGGACATCAGAAATTAATTAATATCTACAATTTTGGTTATAAATTTCTCCAGTAGGGTGCATTGTTACAATATTGCGATCCTTTGTCAATAGATAATATGATCTGGTTGCAGTGATGAACAAATGAAACGTAACAGTTGTTTATCATTTGTTTTCAAACATCGTCGTTTACATGAAATATATATTTTAAAATAACTATCGTTAAATAATGATTTGTGAGTAAACAGCTTAATTTTATTCGTTAAATAGTCCTAACAAATGCCACTCTTGATTTCCAAATTCTCTAGATAAATTCATTCCTCACTTCTTGAGCCGTGAATTTATCCATAATTTGGAAATCACTCGTGGCGTTACTTATGATAAAATCTTTATTACTTAAGGGATCCCTCATTTTACAACTGACGACTATGAATTCCGCCCCAGGTCTCAGAATCACATAAACTACTTCACCCGTGCTATATGCTGGAGTTTATATCTCATTTATTTATCCTGGAGACTTTATTTAAAAACTTCATATATCATTGACATTTTCTTGATAATGCATTACAATTACAACCAGAGTACGTATGGGCCCATCTTCCGTGCTTAAACCAGTTCCAGTTAACTGATGAATAAAGCGAATATCATAAATGCATATACGCTTATGAATTTAAATGAAGCGTTTCATATCTTTACATATTTTCCCTTTCTCGTTTTATCATATAATTTCGGACTGCACCCTCTAAATAATAATGTATAAAAATACACACACAATAGCAGTTTAACATGAAAAACAGTATACGACTCATACATAGGTCTATAAGTGTTTCTCCAATCTCACTCGGAATCCAACTTTATCTCTCGTTTTATTATCCACTGCGTCCTCCATAGCATAATATATCGTATCGAAGGTTTGTGATGTACAAAGACGCCGGCTGACCAAGCCTGCCACGCGATCAGATGGGTAGGTAAAATTAAACGGAGCAAAATTACAGTGGAGGAAATTGGTATAAAGCCACTTGTTAAAAGGGTTAACATAAGTTTATTTACTCTTTCTTTGGCATTTTTCTAACCTAACTTAGGAGATGATTGAGTATAAAACACACACAAATAATGTCAAAATTAATTATCCATTTCCGTCCAAAAAAGTATATGAAAACTGAAACCACTCTCACATGCAGGTGGAAATTAGTATAAAGGCACTTTGTGTATTTCACAGATTAAACCAAAAAGACTGAGCGCAAAGTTTACAACTAAGTTCTAAAATGTAGTTGAACCTCCATTGTTGTTAATTACTTAGTAGATTCTCTTTGGCATTGACTTGATGAGGGTGTTTATTTCTTCCACCGAGATTGAAGCCCACTCTTCCCGAATAACATTTTTCTACTCAGTCACTGTCCCAAACTGCCGTCCATTGCGATACACAGGCCTTGCCAGGATCCCCCATAAGTTCTAAATCGGGGTTAAAATCAGGACTTCTGGCTGGCCACGTCAAAAGAGGTATTTCTTTCTCTTCCTGAACCACTCCTTTGATTTGGCAGACACGTGAATGGAAGCATTATCTTGCTGAAAAATTAGATCTTCGCCAAGTTCCTCATACATTCGTATCAATTCGGACTCCAGAAGCTCCTCTGTGCAGGACTCAGAATTTATCTTGGTGTGTATCCATGCCAGTTTTGATCTTCCTTTAAAGCAGAATGCTGCCCAAATCATAACACCTCCACCACCGAAGATTCTACTCATTCTAACTTGCTCTTCAGTACGGAGGTCGTGCCAGTAATACTGAAAGCCATCAGGCCCGTCCAGATTAAACTTCTTCTTGCCACTGAATATTACTTTATTCCATTCTGAGGTCCAGGAAATGTGTTCTTCAGAAAAAGTCATTCTAGCTGTCTTATGTGCATTGTTCTGAGGTGGTTTACTAAGACGTTTTTTTTTAATTTTAGATTCATGTCTTCTGACAGAATTTGTCTTACTCGTCTGGCTGTTACTGGCAACTTCAAATCAGCCTGGATTTGAGAAGAAAACATAGTCTTACTTTTTGCTTTACATAAAATGAGACGTTTAGAGCGCTCAGACAATGTTCTTGTCCGTCCATACATCCTGTTTTTTCCATATTATGAGCCCAGTTTGACAAAATTATCAATGACGCAGCTTGAAGCTCCATTTTCGTAGCTATTTGTCGATTGGAAAGGCCCATATCCTTGAAGGCACTAACTCTTGATTTCTCTTCATTTGATAGAGGCTTTCCACGAGGCATTGTACATACTACTGACTTGTAACTGATGAATGATGCTCACAGTAACGTCGTCTCAATGTAATTGCATTGTTTTGTTTACATTTATGTCTCTGTAAGATCCAGAAGTTGACCTGCCTTTATACCGATTTCTTCCCCTAGGACAGCGTTTTCTTAGATTTTACGTATTATTTACATATATAATGAATACAAAGCGTGGAGACCTGTATGAAATTATGTCCAAGATAATTATATGTAATCTATGACACACATACGGTATTTGCAAGAATATTTCAGGTTGTTTTACTACTAAAAGTTAGTGGCTTTATACCAATTTCCTCCACTGTAGATGATGGACATGAAGAAGTGTTGTCATCAAATTTGTAGGAGATGAAAACGGGAGAAACCTTGAGAAATCCTGCCTTGGCTCCTATTCGTGCACCATGAATGGTTCAGAAGAACCGGATTCAGAACTCGAGAGCAAGTGTCTAAGCAGTTTCATCACGGAGCACAATAAGAATGCACAAAACACTTCCAGGGTGAAACAGAACTCTACCTTCATATGTTTACAGGTTGTTCAGGGGTGTTTCCTATGTGGTTTTTATGTAAAGAACCTATGATTTCTGAAAAAAATATTACAGGGCAATATGGCATTGATTTAATTTTGGCATATCCTTTGGATCTTTATAAGGCCTTTATATATCCATCCATTCATAATAATTCTGCCCGAAGGCAGGTCCTTCACAGCAATCGTAGCATTTTCATGCTATACTTGCAGATTTACTAGGGAATTGTAGGTGTGGTAGCTTCCCGTTGCTTTCCACACCTGTGAAGGATGATGATGATGATGATGATCATATGATTTCGGGGACCGATTGGGCCTTAAAGTTTTCCTGACATTTGTCTTACAGGTGAGAAAAACCTCGATAAAACCTCACCCTGAAAAACTGCCCCGACCGGGGATCGAACCCGGGCCGACTGCGTGACAAGGCAGCACGCTACCACGAGACCACAGCTGTGGACTTTATATATATATTTACAAACAAAAATTAGTAATCACCTAATTTATTTTACTTTTATTTAATTGAAATAGTATTAAGGTTTATTAATAGTTCACCTAATGCCATATATATATATATATATATGAATTATTTTCCTCGTATTTTCTTTTTTTATTTGTAACAGAAAGAAGCTGTCCTATTGTGTATATTTTTATTAGTCTTAATTTGAATTATCAAAGACTTTATTGTGTTATTAGATCTTATTTTTATTATTGTTCAGTTCGGCCAAATAATCGTTTAGTATACACCGTGTCCCATTCAAACCTCCCACATTTTATGTAATCATAACTCTCAAAGTAAGCGGACTTATGATATGAAGTTGGTATTAAATAAAAGAGAAACTCAAAGAATTTTTGTTTTCATTTTTGCAGTTAATTCATGTGTTGCATTTTGGATAATATTGACATAAAACAAAATGGCAACTCCTCAGCAACGAGCACAAACTGTTTTCTGGTATGCATAGACGAAGTCAATAATTAAAGTGCAAATAAATTACCGGAGAGAATATGGAGGAAATGCTCCGGATGGGAAGACCATTAAGGCATGGCTTGAGAAGTTTCTGTCGACTGCAAGCGTTAAAAAAGAATCAGGAGGTGCTCGTATACGTGTTTCAGCAGAAAACATTGAAGACATTAGATCAGGATTTCAGAGAAGTCCACAAAAATCAATTCGCCACGCTTCCCGGCAGTTCAATGTGACGAGATCAACTGTGCATCGAGTGCTTCAAAGCGGTTTCGTTTGTACCCCTACAAGGTGCAAATTGTTCAACAAATAAAGCCAGATGACAGGCCACGACGACAGGCATTCGCTATTGAAATGCTGGATCGTAATGACAAGGACCCTCAATTTCTTGGAAACATCTTGTTTTCTGACGAGGCAACGTTCCATGTATCAGGATCTGTTAATCGACACAATTTAAAGATCTGGGATACGCAAAATCCACACGTCTACCGTCAACACGTCCGGGATAGTCCAAAAAGTAAACGTTTGGTGCGGCCTGCTGAAGATGAGGATTATAGGTATCTTTTTCTTCCGTGAGAAGACAATAACTGGCCCGGTATACCAAGACATGTTGGAACAGTTTTATACCCCCAAGTAGCTGATCTGCTACCCCAAGTAATGTTTCAGCAAGATGGAGCCCCTCCACACTGGAGCCTGGATGTTCGGAATTCACTCAAAGAAACCTTTCCAGAGAGGTGGGTTGGACGCGGCGGACCAATTTGCTGGCCACCACGTTCGCCAGAAATCACTCCACTGGACTCCTACCTCTGGGGGTATGTAAAGGACCGTGTGTTTGCGACTCCAGTACTAGATCTTCATGATTTACGAACCCGTATCCTTGACACAATTGCAACAGTACCAATGGATATGTTGGACAGAACGTGGCACGAAATCGAATACAGACTTGATATTGTTCGTGCTACTATTGGTGCACATGTAGAGGTGTTTTAGTGTGTAGTAATGTGTGGAAATGAAAATTCTTTGAGTTTCTGTTTCGTTTATTACCGGCCCCATTTCATAATTCCACATACTTTGTTAGTTATGATTAATTAAAATGTAGTAGGTTTGAATGGGACTGCCGGTATAATATTGTGATTTTTTTATTCTAATTTAACATATGTTTGTTCTGGTGAGTGGAAGAGAAGGTCACATGGCCTTATCTACACCAGGCTAAATAAGTAAATAAATAAAATAGTATATATTCGGACCAACGGATCTGTGATCCTTCAGCGCCGACATCGTTCTTAGAAAAGTACACGTCTATACTCACACCATTTCACCGCACTCCTTCACCCTACGTCAAAGGGCAGCCGAAGTGACTAATCGAGTAGGGATGTTGCCAAACTTCCCAAGTGTAATAGCTCTTGAATATTGAATAATGCAAGGTTGGAGTTGAGTTGACAAAACAAGACTGCAAGTGCAGGAGAGACATAGAGATAGGTATGCATGGAGGGAAATGATTCGCCGAGGCAGAAAAGGAAGTAGGCTTTAGTTCGCACAACTTACGTGGGCACAGATCCGTTGGACAGATATCTCTCGCACACTAAACTGGCGATTACGTGACGTCATTGTTGTCATTGGTGAAAAGAGGCGAATTGGTACTACTTACTGACTTAAAAATATCGACTCATGTATTATTACTGATGAGGTATTTCAAATGTAAATTTGTACTTACAAGTGATTATAAGTTAAAGCTAAACTTATGATTGACTGAAAATTATCGCTTGCAGCACACGACAGGAATTATCCCAATACTGATACAAATAAAGACGATCCAACTCTGTCTTACTTCTTAGCAAGAGCGGCTGAAATAGAACGCGGCCGCGAGAATATCGTCTACAGGTAACAATAGCTCGATAATGATAATTACCGGGATTCTCGCAGTCAGTAGGAAGGATGTAGAGTTCGCGCCACGTAAAAATGATTTACTGCATGTACGAAGCCGTACTTTCTCAATAGCCAAGAGAATTCCATCTTTTACGAATAATAATAATAATAATAATAATAATAATAATAATAATAATAAAATAATAATAATAATAATAATAATAATAATAAAATAATAATAATAATAATAATAATAATAATAATAATAATAATAATATAGATAATAACAATAATAGAGCGATTCCATGAAAATGTCATACCGAGGTGAAAATTTTGAAACTGACGCAGGAATAATTCTGGTGATGTAATATATATCTGTAAATATCAAATTTTATAATTCTATAAGAAAATGTTTCAAATGTGCATTATTTTAATCTAATAATAGCGGTAGAACTTGTCATATTCCAAACCTGAAAAAATACGCAAAATTTTACCAATTTCTTGTTTAATGATTTGGTCGTATGAATTCGTTTTATTTCACAAAATCTTTTGTTAAACCATACTTTGGTCCTCCTTGGTCGTAAATTAAACAATATTAATTGGATTCTAATATTCTATATACCTTAAATGTGTCCTATAGTTGTTAACTGTAAGTTATGGTCAGTCAGTCACAGAAAACGGATAAAAATTACTGTACACAACATAATAATTGATGGATTAAAATTTCCTCTTGGATTCTACGTTATCGGTACACAACTAACAAAAAAGTATAGATGACATTTTCTTGTAAAGTCATTATTTTTCCCGCTGGAGTCCCGTGACTGACTGACTTTTTGTCCCCTCACTTATATTGCTAATACGCATAACGCAGTCAGTTGCTTGCTGGACTCCGCTGTTTATTAACATAAACATGGTTTAGGAAATCTGGTAGACTGTTCAGCTCGGCTGTTTCATAAAATAATTACTGGCCCTTCTTCTGTGACAATTTGAGCTAAAAGGCAGTCAGCGGAAGGATTTAAATGTAGAGTAATTACATGAAAATGTCATACCGATGTGAAAATTTTGAAATTGGCGCAGGAGTAATTTTTTCGATGAGATATTTTTTTGCAGATGAAATTTTCCGATTATAGAAGTTAATGTTTGAAATACGGATTATTTTGATCTAAATTAATAGTAGAACATGATATATTCCGAAACCTGAAAACACATGCAAAATTAAACGAAATTTTGTTTTACGATTTCACTGTATAAATTTGTTTTGTTTCACCGACTCTTTTGTTATACCATATTTCGGTCCTTCCTGATCATAAATGTAATACTAATAATTGTATTATAATATTCTAGATAATTAAAATGCGCCCTATAATTATTAAGGGTAAGCTACAGTCAGTCACATAAAACATACAAAAATTATTGTACACAATACGATAATTGATGGATCCAAATTTCCTCTGGGATTCTACGTTATCGGTACATAACTAACAAAAAAGTATTAACGACATTGTCTTGTAAAGTAATTACGTTAATTATATTAATTACATTTTATATTTGTATTAATGACATTTAAATAATTCCTCATTATGCGATTCTTCAATATGTTATTAAGTGAGTGGAATTAAAAACAAGTGCGCGGTTCTTATGTGTTTAGAAAATGTGTGTGTGGCAGTCCTTGAATGTGAAAGGTTCACGCATTAGTTTGACCTTTGACATGACATGTGTGTCGCATTATCGGGGATTCACAGTGCGATGTTGCCACATTGTACTAGCATTCACTTTGTGAAACAGAGTCATGCTTGTTAATTGCAAAAACAGTTTTAAATCATATGAAGTTTCTTGTATAAAAAATACAATTGGCGTGGAGTATATGTGATTAAGTATGTATAACCTGTAGTGTAAAATAAAATTATTATTGGGTGTAGCGTTATTGGAAACCAACAGAGTGAAAATACGTATGACAATGCTGTACTATGTGCGCCACGTGCAAACAATCAGTCATAAAGTAAGATTTCGCGCATTGTAAGAGATTTCTTTCGATTGTTTAGTTTAAAAATAGAACTCATGTCAGCAATATAATTTGTAATCAGTTGCTTTGAAAGAATTATAACAGAATTTTCCACATTTAAATAAAAAATTTAATAATTTGTACACTGTACTTTTTCGTTAATTTTTTTTTGTCTTTATAGTTGAGACGCGTGAAAGTTAATTTTAGTGTTCTGGAACGAACAATGCAAATTCCATATCGGCATTTTTATTTATTTTAATGGTTCAATCTATTAACAGCATCAGATAAATTTTAATCAGTTAATATGGTTGTAATAAAATTATACTCATATTAGGCATATTTAACTATAGAGAAGGCCCTTTCTTGTTAAAAAGTTAATATTTTCTTTATTTTGTGAAATTTAAAATGATACTTGGTAACCAAGTTAAATAAATTACACTATTTATTTAATATTTTTACAGCATATCAAATTGTACATTTCCTATACATGATAAAAGGAGTGAAGTTCTTTATTCATCTCCATATTATCGCTTTTTATATATTATCCATCCATAGTAATTCTGTCCGAGGGCAGGTCTTTCACTGCAATCATAGCATTTTCACGCTATGCTTGCAGCTTTACTAGGGAACTGTAGATGTGGTAGCTTCCCGTTGCTTTCCACACCGGTGAAGGATGATGATGATGATGATAAGGATGATGATGGCCATATGGTTTCGGGGACCGTTTGGGCCTTAAAGTTTTCTTGACATTTGTCTTACAGGTGAGGAAAAACCCCGATAAAAACCTCACCCAGAAAAACTGTCCCGACCGGGGATCGAACCCGGGCCCGCTGCGTGACAAGGCAGCACGCTACCTCGAGACCACAGCGGTGGACTTATCTATTATAATTTCATATTATTTTGTAATATTTGTATAATATTTGCAGCTCCAGAATATTGAAGTCTAAATAAAATTCAGATATGTCAGTCAGTCACAGAATGTAGTCAGTCAGTCACACACCATATATTAGGTTATAACTCTGGTCTTAATTGTGATTTTTGTTTCGTTTTTTATTGAGAATGTAACTTGAAATGTGTCCTCCAAACGGTATTTTGGAAAATTGAATTAGGAATCACACTTCAGAGAATGATGCAGATGAACATGTTAAGCTGCATGATGAGTTGACATTTATGTCAGTCAGTCACACATACTTTGATAGATAATAAATAGCACTGTTTTTCTTCAAAAGTTGTAT
Organism: Diploptera punctata; assembly: GCA_030220185.1. Lineage (NCBI taxonomy): Eukaryota > Metazoa > Arthropoda > Insecta > Blattodea > Blaberidae > Diploptera > Diploptera punctata. Next base: position 160,919 of record JASPKZ010007750.1, on the reverse strand, counting down.
ATTTAAGTACAGTCTTAACCACACACTATTCCTCTATCATATCACGTAGATAACACCCCTAATTTCAATCAATTGTAATATTTATGCAACCATTTTGCTGCAAAAGTGTATTGTAAATGTCAGTCAGTCACATATGGAATTGCTTCATAATAATAAATAATAATAATAATAATAATAATAATAATAATAATAATAGTAATAATATAATAATAATAATAATAATAGTAATAATAATAGTAATAATAATAATATTAATAATAATAGTAATATAATAATAATATTAATAATAATAATAATAATAATAATAATAATAATATTAATAATAAATAATAATAATAATAATAATAATAGTAATAATAATAATGGTAATAATAATACTTATTATTAATATTATTAATATGTATGATTATTGTTGTTGTCATAATAACCAATAATCATAATTAATATTATTATTACGATTATTAGTATTGTTATTATTATTGTTGTCATTATAATAACGAGAATAATTATTATTATTACGATTATATATTCTTATTATTGTTCTATGCTTATTGATGATGATTATTATTATTATTATTATTAATTATTATTATTATTATCTTTATTAGTATTATTATTAATTATTATTGTTATTACTTATTATTATTTATTATTATTAGTATTATGATTATTATTATGATTATTAGTATTATTGTATTATTATTATTATTATTATTATTATTATATTATTATTATTATATTGTTGTTATTGTTGTTATTGTTGTGGTTGTTGATGTTAAAATATAAATCTGTAAAACTTTAAGGATCGTACCATATTAAATCGGCAAAAAATATCAAAACTGAACTCGTATCAAAATTTTACAACTTTTTTATGGTGAAACATTATGGTGCACTGAACATAAACTGAATTTCAGGTGTCAGTTTGATATACTGTAATTGAAGAATAATAGATCTGTCAAGTTATCGTATTTTTAAAAAGAAGTATTTTGATTGAAATAAATATCTGAAAATATAACTACTCCCTGGATTTCAGAAGATGGTCACATTACATATAATTGTATGCACTAATGCTTGAAAATTAGTACGCTGATATTTACATTTTTCTAAACGGCGTAAATCCAATTAATGTACTAATTAGCAGTTTAATCACTTGATATAAGTGAGTAAAGAGTTATCCCGTACTGAGCAACTATTATGTGATATTTATATTTATTGGTAGATGAAAAAAAAGTCATAGTTTTTAACTTTTTTTTAACAATTTCGTATCGAAATTAATTTATGTAAATTTTAAACAAAAGTTCAATGTTTCAGAGTACATTTTATTTATAGTATTAAGTTTGTTTTTAATTAATTTTTCACACATAAAATGCAAGCTTATACTCAAAGCGAATGATGTGTAGAATGTAGGTTCAATCAGACAATTTATTTAATACATTCTCTTTAGCTTTTGCAGTTACTCCACATGTTATATTGCTTATAAAGACTGTTCACGAGAAATCTGATCCAACTAGACTCCCGGTCGCTCTCGCTTGTATTCTATTCCCGAGAACATGCGGTTGGCATTACCTCCCACTTCCCTGAATACATCAAATACCGCCGTAGAAGCAACGAGACTGGGAAGTTTGAAGAGCTAGATGAGAGCGGGAGTGTATGTGTACTGGACTGGCTCTAAATAAAAACAACAGAGACAGCGTTTCCTTTTATGTCTATACTACGGGTTGGAATGTAGAGTGAGAGGTACTCCTTAGGCTATAAGACGAAAAATAATGAACGGTCCCCACCCGCCAGTTTACAGTACGCGAAATATAATTCTTGTTATACACAGTAATGTACCACACTGTGCATTTTGTTATTATACGTGGTGTTTTTTTTAGTTTAATTCGAATTTTCGAAATGTTGACCGCCATAATCACAATAAACTGCACAGGGCCGTACCAAGGACTGTCGCATACCCCTAGCTATTCAAGTCTGACTCACCTATTCAATGACTGCGATAATCCCTGTAAACAGATCCATAGCAGTATCGACTGGAATGTCGATGCTCTGCACATGGCTTCAAAGCAAGAAGTCTACCGGCATCATTTCGGTCTGAGTGAGTTGCTCATTGAACTGTATCATAACGGCCAGTTTATTTGTGACCAAACTGTGTACCGATGCACACTCTGACACTGTCTACAAAGTGTCCCGGCTCCCCATCATGTTGAAACATCTCATTTCATACACTCAGCGGTATGTTTTCTAGGACCTGTCGGAGGACGTTTTCAAGAAACGTTTTGTAGAAATTCCGTTTAATCTGTCTGGAAGTAAATAAGGTCCTTCACAAAATTGCCAGCAATACCACAAACAACTTATTGAATCTCTAACAGGTTGTAAAATACCAATAAATTCAACCTTGAAGCCCATATCTTCAGAGAAAATTTACGTCGGAAGGCTGGAGTTACAAAATCCCAGATATCGCTATTAAGACTGTAGAACATACCTTCTCTCGCAAACATTACCTCTTGCCTGTAGGGTACCAAAGCATGAAAATGGTGGTTATCTGCACATCTCTCTGGAAACCAACTTGAAAAATCCATTCGACATGGAGAATCTGATAGCTTCTGTCAACTATATGGGTGCAATTGCCATTCATGCAAAACTTTCAAAACAGTTGAATTGCTTACGTTGACTTGTCGAGCAATATGACGACTATTGGTTTCAGGGAAGTCAACAATTGTATTTAAAATACCCTGTTCAACATCAGCACTTCGAACCTATCTCTCGCATCAGTATCATCCATTGTAACATGGAATGACACATTATAGAAAAAGTGCCTATGCACTGATTTAAAAATGTGGTATTTTGAATAGAAGCAATGGAGAAATTGTATCAGTATTTATACATCCTGCTTCATTTGTTTATAAACAAAGAACACATCAGAACAAGGATGTTTAACTTTTCCGGTTTGCAGTACATTCTGCTGAAGTCAACACTGCGTTAATTTTAAAGAATAAATATTATCTTCTTTGGGAGGCAACTTCTACAAAGAATGCAGTATTCTATTATAGTCTTCTACAGTTTGTACTGCAAAAGTAAGAGCTAAGAGTCCCTAGTGTGTTGTGCAATATCTTATACATGTAGAAGCTTAGAATATCTTAATACTGATTCCAATATCTCAACCCCAATGATGAGGTTGTCACTGCGGGATAAACTCTGCACAGTATCATGGAACATATTTTTCATTGCATTCCGCTGAACTACTCGAATTATGTATATCAGCTAATATGGAATTAGAATTACCTATGTATTCTTTACAGCACAGGTATTAGCATCAAACAGCCACAGTAATACAAGCATGAGAGATGAATTAGCACTGTTATTGTATTTACCTACGTCGCCGCCTATTCGTGATAAGATTACCAACGTAAAACTCTCAATGAATACGGGTGCTATCTGTCATACTACACAGAGTAAGAAGATAGAAAGAAAGAAAGAAACAAACAAACAAAGGAAAAATTAAAAAATGCGCTTACTGAGAAATGATTCGCTACAGTCCATTGATTCTTTATATAAAAACGACTGCAAACGGGTATCTTCAACAAAAAATTGATAATGGATTATTTTTTAATTAACGGTACACGTCAATAAACTGCATTTATATTATTTTTTTCTTTAACCGTGAGACGGGAATAGGTCCGAACGGCCAAACAGACCCGTGCGCAATATCATAAGAAATGCCACGAGTGATTTCCAAATTATCGATAAATCCACGACTCACGAAGTAAGGAGTGAATTTATCTATCGAATTTGGAAATCAAGGGTGGAATTTGTTAGGATTATTTAACGAATTAAATTAAGCTGTTTACTCACAAATCATTATTTAAATATAGTTATTTTAAAATATTTATATATTTAATGTAAACGGCGATGATTGAAAACAAATGAAAAACGTTTGTTATGCTTCATTTGTTCATCACTGTAACCAGATCGTATTAATTATTTACCAAAGAATGCACGCTAGTGGAGAAAAAATGAAAAATATCAAACTGTTTGTAACCAGCATTATAGGTTATTAAATAATTTCTGTTGTCCTATGATATAAATTACAGTTTCTGGTGTGTAAGTTCCTGAGAAATAATACGTTTAAGAAAGTGCAATCAGTGGTTTCTTTTTATTGTGATATATTCAATTACTACGAATGTTTTCTATTATATCCCGCAAGCAGTATTCGTTTACATTTGTGCACTATATATACAATCAGGTAGCCGTATTTCTTAGAGAGTCAGTCACTGCAAAATAATGCTCTGGCCTATTCAGAATGTTAAAAAGGAGGACATTTCTTTAATATATAAACTTATTTGATAAATTCCAGGTGAAACACGACTGTGATTGATTGTAATTCAAAATTCATTGAAACGCGATTGGTCATTGACTCCGATTTGGGCATAAGTTAAATAGTCATTGTAAATGCATATCAAAGCATTTAGTCAACTTCCCTGAATAAGTGTGAAAATTTGACGGTAGAGTTTTGTACCATCGTGAATATCCTAGAAGATCACACGCACTAAATATCAAATTTCAACATAAACTAAGACAATTGTATTAAACAATCTCCTTATGTGGTGCGATGAACTGTAGCAGAAATAAATTTTATTATTCGATCTATTTTAAACCCAATTACATGACAGGCAGTAAAATTAAAACTGAATCTCTGTATCGAAATTACTTACTGTTTCTCATCTTTCCGTTTTCGGTTACTAGCATCTGGAACTACCTGGCATCTTGTGTTAAGGGCTGCCCGAAGATTAAATGTGAGTTTAATGTATATTTTCTTAGAGAATATATGGTCATGTTCTAGATTTATTTTTAATATTATTTAGTTAGTGTTACTTGTAATACTCCATATTACTAATCGGTATAATAATCAGTTAATTACCGATATATTATGTTAGTCATTTAGTATTTTTTTAATAGCGACCTATGGAGATTATTCGTTCCTGTTGAAGTGGAAAAGAGAGCATCACTTTCTTAACTTCATCACGATATTATTATTATTATTATTATTATTATTATTATTATTAGTAGTAGTAGTAGTAGTAGTAGTAGTAGTAGTAGTAAGGATAGTGTATTGATTTTATCATTACTATTATTGTTATTTTAGGCAGCTCTGTGTCGCAAGGGATCAGATGCTCGCCTCTCACCGCTGGGGTCTCGAGATCGATTCTCGGTCTCTCCATGTGGGTTTCGTGGTGGACGAAACGGAGCTTGGGCAGATTTTTCTCGGAGTTTCTCCCGTTTTCCCCTGCCACAAATTTCATTCCACCATTTCTCCATACTCATCTCATCCATTTCGTTTCATTTCATTCATCCGCCCATGTGACAGTGCGTCAGGAGTTGTCTGCCGGTATCCTCCTAATTCACAGACCTATATATATATATATATATATAGGGGCTTCATTTCATCTCATTCCTCGACCCGACCCTGAATTGAACACTAATTGAGAATATATTTACTGTTATTATTATTATTATTATTATTATTATTATTATTATTATTATTATTATTATTATTTCATTTAGTGTTAGTGAAATGGTTGCATATTTACCAATAACGAATGTACACGTCAAAGTAAATATGAAATCCCGATAACACCCTGTATTTTCTTTGTAGAATTTGTTTATAATATTTAGCCATTATTCACAGACTACTTCGATATGAAAACTGGTTACACGGGATATTAAACATAAAATTGAATATGGGTAAATATTACTCAAGTACGATATCAGATTGCTTTTTGCCTTTATATTCCTATGTACAAGAATATTTCATTTTTATCAGAGTGCGAATGGTATTGACGTTTTTCTTTTTTTTTCCGAACGCAGTCGACTGAAAGAATGGACGTAATTATAAGGGTGACACGGATAGGAGGTAGGGAGAGGCACAATAATGGAGAGACGGCAGTGCATCTTCCGAGACCAATCTCAAAGCCTAATGGCCTTCTACGCATAGATAAAACTGTCTTGTCATTTAATAATGCATAGAAAGGATCAAGCAGTGAATTATCCAGCTTTACACACCCATTTTACCAACTAAAGTATCCTCATTTCGACATAAACACAAATCTATATAGGGCTATTGTTCTAACTTCGAAGCAAGCTCATACATATTGTACACTATCCTGACTTCGAAATAAGCTAACATCTTACTGACTTCAAATGAAAGGCAAAATCAAATCTAAAATACATTATGACTATTATCATGAAATTCATATTATGTTACATTGTAATTCCGAGGGAGGGAGTTCAGTTCCAGCTAAAGTAAATGTAATTTTAAGGGTGAGTTAGTTAGTTTGTATATTGTATTTACTCACATCATTCTAAATGTAGGACGGTATGAATTTCTTCCTCTTTGCCAAATTTTAATGTCGCAGTTTCTTGTATTATACCAATAACCCAATACTAATCCAACATTTCATCATTGAATATTTCCGCAAATAATATCTGGAATTCACTCCCGTCTTGTATCAAGGACTACCTCACTAACAACTCTTATATGCTTACTGGAAACGTCCTTATACATTGTGGTATATATTCAGGTTCTAGGTTTATTATTCGTTTAAGTTTTGAGCTCAACTGCACTTATACTAGCGCTTGATTTTTAGTTATATTGTTATAAACTATAGCACTTCTTCTGTATTTACTGACATTATTTAATATTTTAAACTTTTTCAAACAATTTTTATAACACAATTAGACAATTTTGAAGTATTTATTTAAATATGCAAATCAGAATATTATGACATTGTTAGACAATATTGTGATGCTAACTGATATTTTCTCCACAGAGTATATTACTTAGTCTATGATTTTTCTATCGGTTTTGGGTTATCGTTGGTTGGATCAGCGGAAGGGAGTGAAAAGCAAGTGTACTCCCATTTTTAATAAACGTTTGGTAATTCTAATATTATTAATATATTTTTAAACATAGATTCGGGGATTTATTGCAAATATTGGTCATTTAAATTTCATAGCGACGGAGAGTAATCGAGGATGATAATCGATATGTGGTTCAATTGTTGATTATCTCTGGCTGTATAAACTCTGGCGCATGTGCACTGCTGTTCTATAGGACTTTGAAAAATATTTCACGATAGTTTAAGTGCAGTTTTTCCTAATTTTGTACTTGCATTATTAGGTCAATATGCTGTCTTATGTCATATAACTTAATTACATATTATTAACTGCATTTAATTTCTCCCTGATGATGTGTCAGATAAGATCTTACGGTCTTAATTTCATTATACAAAATAATTGTTAATTACTTGTCGTAAATACAGTGTGTTAAAAATGGTAAAGTTTTCCCACCACTATTCTTAGGAGGTCCTGTAAGTAGTAGGATGTCAAGGCTAACACATTTCCAGAAAATCAGCGCAATATATCAGCAGAATTTCCAGCCCGTGACAGCCAACTTTTCCCCCAGAACATAAGTCTCGTACTCATTTCAGTTAGAAGTTGAGTCGACCGCAAAGAGTAGTCACAACGTTTAACACAGTTTTAAAATCTTGACCTTCGGGACTAGAGCCCGGGATCTATAGCGCCGCAATTGAAATCTGGAGTCAAATGGTCGAACACGTTTGCTTAGAGGCATATTATTTCTAGCTTGAGCTTGTATTACGTGCCATAAATCTAAGATAGGTAAAAACTAATTTATTTCCCTCTGAAGGAAAAAATATGCATTAATTGTACCCTCATAATATTCCATCTACTAAGGCCGGTTTTGAATCGCAAATTTCCGATCCAGAGACGAGCATATTTATCCACTAAACCACTATGAACAACATTTAGCAGGATATACAGTCAGTAACAGTATTGTTAGTACACGTAGATTTTATAGGAATATTGTTTTTAAAAGTATTATAAAAATTGTTTATTTTATAACGACTAGTACGTAGTACTTCTTGCACAACTATTAGGGCTAAACAGATTTTTTTTTTAAATTTGGACTATTTAACTCATGCCCCAAATGGGAGTCAATGACCAATCACATTTCAATTATTTTTTATTTACAATCTATCACAGTCGTTTTTCATCCCGATTTTATCAATTTAATTTGATCATTATAAAATCAAGCTCCTCCGTTTTAACAGTCTGAATAGGTCATAGCATTATTTCGCAGTGCCTGCATGTGGCTACCAGATTGTGTATATAGTGTACGAATGCTAGCTGATACAATATAAAAACATTTGTAGCAATTGATTATATCACAAAAAAAACACTGTTTGCATTTTCTAAAACGTATTATATCCCAGGAATTTACGTACCAGAAAAATATAATTGACATATTTATATCATAGGATATCAGAAATGAATTAATAACCTATAATGTTGGTTATAAATGTCTCCACTAGGGTGCATTCTTACAATATTGCGTTCCTTTGGCAATAAATAAAATGATCTGGTTGCAGTGATGGACAAATGTAGCATAACAATTGTTCCTCATTTGTTTTCAAATATCGCCGATTACATTAAATATATAAATATTTTAAAATAGCTATATTTAAATAATGATTTGTGAGTAAACAACTTAATTTTATTCGTTAAATAGTCCTAACAAATGCCAATTTTGATTTTAAAAATTCTCTAGATAAATTAATTCCTCACATCGTGAGTCGTGAATTTGTCGATAATTTGGAAATCACTCGTGGCATTACTTATGATAAATGCTCTATACAATTGATTTATAAAAAGTAACACGTAACATTCGTCTTTGTACACAAATAAAATAATAAAGTTAAAAGAGAAAAAAACAAGTGTAAATTTATAGATATTCAGAATACTTCAGTACGAGGTTGCATAGCCTTTTCCTTTAAACATGGTATTGCATCTTATTGTTCAATAAATTTACGAGTTTTGCCAAGTTTCTGGCTTAATTTCACTACATTATTTTAGAACTGTATTTTAATTTCTTCTCTTAAAAAAATCTTCTCACTTATTTTGAGAATGAACCATTTGTGCTCAATCGCGTTAAAATCGGAGATTGAGCTGCAATGTGAAGATGTTTAGACACATTCCGGAGGATCCATCTTCTGTTAATATCAGCTGTTATTTTTTGGGTCCCGATCTTACTGAAATATGAGGTTGCACGACATTCACATTTAGTTACATTTTGTTTAAATTTTGCTTCAGAATGCTCATACTCCTGTCGATAATTTGAATGTTCATCATCCATATGCTGATATCCAGCCTCAAATCAATATGGATTCGCCTCCATGCGTAATGGTTGGGATAGAATTTTCATGTTTGTCGGCTACATTTTCTTCTCGCCAAACTCTACGGTTACCATTAGAACCAAACACTTAAACTTGAGTATCGTCAGATCGTATGGCCTGATTCCTAAACTCTTGGTTACTGTTTTGATAAAATTCAACAAATTGAAATCTGGCCATCGCCTTGTTTATACTAATGAATGACCTTCCTCGTAACAATAGACCATGACAACCGTATATCCGTAAGACTCGCCATACATTTGATTCGACATTTGATTGCCTGAGACTTGTCTTAAAGTTGCACGGTCTTCACGTGTTTTTAATCTTGGATATAATTTTGCGTTACGAACTTCTCTAGCTTTGTTTTTAATTTACTTGCCTTGTTCTTCTTGGCAATGTTTTATACTACCACGATATTTGAATTTGTCAGATATGTAGTTAACAGTTGAATGTGGCTTATAAACGTGCCTACTTAATACCATGCAGGCCTAAAGAAAATCCTCTCAAAACTAATTTATAATTGCCTTCTTCAAATCAGCTTTCGTTTGCTCCACTTTGAACTCCTCTAAATGAAATAGTAAACAATATATACACAACTGTATCGAGACAAGTAGCTATAGTGTAAATGAACAGTACAAACAAAGCATACTGTGTATCAGTTAATATTGTACAACCATTTAGTATACAAACAACTTCGTTACCTCTAATCTACACCATTTTCGATAAATTATACTTAAAATAGAAATATTATATATATTTTCTTATATTTAGATACATTAACGCCTCTCTTTACCTATTGTGTAACAAAATTAATTTTAATTATATTTAAGTAAATATTTATAGTGAAAAATTGAAGTTATACCATTTGGGTTTAGTGTGTACTAACAAGATTGTTACTGACTATAGGCCTGTATAATAATTTAAAATTATTCTGTTATTTCCAAAACACAAGAGAATAATCATATGTAAAATCCATTCGTGTTTCAGGAATTATTGAATTAATTGAGACAATATATGTTTAAAAATGAAGCGTTCTATTTATTTAAACTGTATAAAAGTAATATGTTATTATATTAATAATAGCATAGGATTATGTAAAGTTACTCTTGCCATTTAATATTTATAATAAATATTATATTTTCTGTTTTTAATTTCGACACGTAACTTTAAATTAATTTAAATTTAGATATGTAATTTAATTTGGTTATTTAGTAATTCAGGATATATGAAAATATAAATACCGTTAAAGATTTCTTCACTGAGCCATAATTTTGCTCTCTCAATTTTCTTACTTTATCCAGGAATTCACAACATGGAAAGTCGCCGTTAACTAGTATTGTTGGGCGGCCGTAATTCAAGAGGTTTTGACACCGTTGACATGTCCTTCCACGCAGCCTAGTGCGGACATGAAGAGCACAGTGTTGATAGAGTAAGCAGCATCGATGTGAGGAGTATGCTGCCATTGTGCGCACAGTGAATCTGGACACAGGCTGCAGGGAATAAATCCTGGTTACCCCGTGTTATTGTTTCGTGTAACAGCTCGACATTTGCATTGCGAGAGAGGGTTCGGGTTGGGAGGGGCTGTGATTTATGTGACTCCCGAGTTCTCACATGAATTATGACAGTCACTCCTTCCTCAGCGCACCATAATCCAAAATCAAGTCCTCCAAACATTCCAATCAAAAATCCTTGCTTATTCCACTATAATAACGTTTCTATGATCCATCCAAAATGAGGGCCAAAACTTACGGTAGCAACCACTGCTATTTATAATCAAGTACCGCTATGAAAAAGTGCATTATTTTCTAAATATTATGAACTTTTATAAAACCTTTATTGCTAATCTCTTTCGGAAAGTCTACCAAAATATAACATATTTGGATTTAAGGAACAACAGAATACACACACTTGATACCTATTATCAGAATTTGCAAAGTTTTTTTTTATCTCAATTCCGAAACGAGAAAAAATTAAAGAAAAGAAAGACAGTAACCCTGAAGTCCATCCCTAGAATACCAGTTAAAACTTCAAGAATCTTTAAGTTGAAACAACACGCACTTGCGTTTTTGTTTTGATCCCTTATGATCTAATTAAATGGATATTGCAATTATTGGGACCAAAGCCAAACAACGAAAAGTGAACATCTAGTAACTGCTTTTATTTTGATAGGCATTCATATATTATTCGACACAGCAGAATATTGAACTGCTTCGTTTGTGGATGATTTGCGAACTAATGCTGTGTCATCCCGCGTACACTCACTTCAAGTCAGTCTGTGGCATCGAAGAGTACAGTGCAATTCGTTTAGCTATTATGCACTAAGTAAACTGGGTAAGTGCTTCATTTACTATTTGTACCTGGCTATACATGGTTAGTATATACGTCCGTGCGACTCAGAATCAGTACTGCTATGACTATAGGAAACGTTCCGCTGTGTCGTATAATATATTGCTAAAAAATTAGAGGAACACATATTTATATTGAAGTATATAAAATAACTAAAGTAACTTTTGACAGTCAACTTTCTTGGACTCTAACATTTATTTAAAAACAGAATAGTTATTCAAACAATCTTTTCTATCGGAGGATATAAAAACAAACAGAGTAGATATCATGATTGATACAGAAGAGAGTAGAAATACAAGATCGCATTGTTTACAAATCAATGTTACCAGTTACTTCATCAGTCAGTACATTGTGTGCACTCCATATGCTTTAATGACTTCACTGGAACTAGAGTACGAGGAATGCTTGGTATTGTAGCCTCACTTTGATGGTTGCCCAGCGGCTCGCTTTGTTTCCCCGCAGCTGCCATATATAATTAAATACAACTACATACAAAGATGTCGACTACCGCCATTATAATTCCGCATGTTAATCGTTGTCAAGCATTGTCGCGCGGCACCCGCTTTTATATAAACGATCAATCATCATAGTGAGGCAATAATGTCAGCCTTATAATAGAGATTTGTGATATTCTCTCCTATTCTTCAGTGAGTATATTTGCGGTTCCCCCAGTTTATACAGCAATACGATTCCCTCGAATAACCAAAGGATGCGACATATTTGATAATATCAATAATTAAACGTCACTATTTATGTTCTATGGGATAACGACAAGCCCTGTCCGATACTCTATAGTAATCCCTACCCAAATTATATGTCACGTTCAATAACGTTACCTGGAGAAAAACGTTCTTCAAGGTGTATTCATACAGGCGTACGATCATCACAAACTGATAAATGAATTCTTGTTTCCTCTGTGCGAAAACAGTCTTCTACTAACGGAGCTGCTAGTTGTCATGGTTTTGATCAAGTATCTTGTTTCTGCTAACTTGTCAAACCATTGGCTCGAAAGGGGATTCTAGATATCAATATTGCACTTTTCGGAAAGTTTCTTACTCTCTGTTCAGAAATTACCACCACTCTAATTGAGTACCTGAGTATGAGAGGGAGCTAAGCCGGTAAAAGGGAGATATCAGATATTTTGACTTTTGTGTTTATGTTTATAATTCAAAATCTAGAAAGTTAACACTCATTTTTTTTCTTGTACATTTTAAAGCTCATGTTTTCAAGTGTTAAAAAAATTATTTCAAATAATTAATAATTATATATGTATCCTCGGATAGGCGTGCATAGATCATCATCAGGAAATAAAAAAGAAAGTAGTACACATGAAGAAAATTCTTTACGGTAGTTTTCATGTGCACACATGATTAACTGAAATTCTGGAAATATCGATCAAGTCACAAAACGCCTTCCTACACACTCTTATTAACTGTCCTTGTGAATTATTTATATTATAAGAGAATGACAAGTTCCTTTTTCTTATATCACTGTCACTTCTCTTTTTTTCCGTACATCTTGCTGCACACTTGGCGACTTATGAGTCCGAATAAAAATAGTATTCACACCATTTGAGATTAGCTCCATCAGTTCGTACACTACAATTACAATCTTGTTTGCCGGCCGGCATAGCTCCCTCTCTCACAAAGAAATATGCGCTTTGAGAATTCCTCTAAATTTTGTTCTAAAAATTATGATCAAAGAAGCCGCGGAAATTGTAAACATTATACACGATGAAAAGAAGGCAAATTGGGAATACAAAAATGTTAATAACTCAATTTAATAAAATGTCGGGTTAGCTCCCTCTCTCGCCCAGATACTCAATTTTATTCGTACATTATTTTGAAGATCTGTCTGTAGATTTTCGTCTGCGAAAAGTTCACAATACAATTTATATATCGTCGCTTAAGAAACAATACCGCGTAACTAACAAAATGCAAATTTTACAGGAGAAGCAAAAACTGTTTATCTTTCTTCTTAATACTCGTAGATTGAAACTATTTGCAGGAAAATGAAGAAAATGTCTTACTGATTTACGTGTTGGCAACGATATAGCTCTTTTTCTTTATTAGACTACATGGTGTTAGTTACACGGTATTGAACTATGTAGCGATTAATATGATAGGAGACATATAAACTAAGATACAACTCTAATATGCTCTGAAACTAAACTGTTTCGAAATATATTAAATTGTTATTAAAATTAAATAAATCTATAAATAATGAAAATATAATATATTACTAAAATTGCTATAAAATATGTATGTGAAAATGTAGAAATATATCAAGGTAGGTAAAAAATTTCCACGTATATTTGTCCAGAATAATAAAAAATACTTGTTAAAAGCTACCTAACTATACAAATAACAAATAATAGAATAAAGAGGTATTGTTAGAAACTCCTACCTACTACATCAAGTTACAAATATTATAGGAACACAAAAAGGGCATGGTCAAAAGAATATAACTCCTTTCCAATTAGCAGTCTATCCAACTACTCAGACCCTCGGCATTCTTTAAGGCAAGATAACATTAGTTCTCTATTAAAAATATTACAAAATTATTGACCAAATTCTTAGAAACCAATGAACGTTACTACGCAATTCAGCAATGCGGGGGGGGGGAAAAGCCTTACTACCTGGCTAGGCTACAGACACCAAAAGACAATCATTCACCTCTAGCAAAGATCCTCTCTTAATATTGACAGTTTACAAAGAAACTAAAATACATGTATATATTAAATATCATAGAACCAATTAACCCAGTTCTTAGAAACGTTATACATACTAGTAAATAAGATTATTGTAACATATATATATATATTCAATTGTATAGAGTGGATTCGAGAAAAGTGGGAGGACCCACCGCCTTTATAAGCGAGAACTTATATCAAAATACTCTCACTCTCAGTGACCCTGTGTTCAGTGTTGGAACATCGTAGACCTGCAGACCGCGATCTCAGATTCAGTTTAAATATCAGATTCGTCCGAGAAGTAGTTAAATTTAAAGTTATAGTCCGTTAAGCGTTTGGACTTTGAAAATATTTGATTCGAGCACGTGGACCTCTAAGTATTTCATCGACTCCACTCAGATAAAACTTTGTAACTGTATTAACAGAAGTGTATTTCTCCGTAAATAAACAGTTTCTTGGATTCGTTAAAATTGAGTGTACATTTGTACGTTGTTCTTTTGCTTACAAAGAGTTTATAACCCTGAGATCTCTTGCCTACCACCGAGCTCTGGTACAACTATCATTTATTTTAGGAACATGTCAGTTAAGCGGAATTAAAATATAGGTTACTTAAGAAGGAACTTTTCAAAATTAATTATTTACAGTATTGAAAATTAATTAAATAATATAATCCATGAACAAATTAATTTATTATACTGTATATAGTAAAATAATTCGTAGGCCTACATTATATAATAATTATCCACCGCCGTGATCTCGAGGTAGCGTGCTGCCTTGTCACGCAGCGGGCATGGGTTCGATACCCGGTCGGGACAGGCTCCTGGGTGAGGATTTTTCGGTTTTTTCTTTCTCAGCTGTAAGACAAATTTCAGGAAGCTTTGGGCTCAATGGTCCCCGAAAATGATCCGCTATGATTGCAGTGAATGACCAGCCCTCGAGCAGAATTACTATGGATGAATATAATAATTAAGAATAAAATCAACAATAATTACAAAACATTGTTTGCAGGTACTTTACAATATTCCTTCATGTCTTACAAGGAATGTTGTCATAGAATTGATGGCAATTGTGACAAAACCTTTTTAAATTGCTGTAGATGTTCTCACTTCGACTTGTTTATCTTCAGCCTTTCCAACAGGAACCTGGGAAATTCTTTCTCTTACACTATCTTGGGGTGCAACTCCTTGAATTCTTTAGTGAAATCCAGTTTATAAAAGATACTTTTGGGTCATATTTCATTACCCTTAAATCAGTCATAGTCGGGTCGTTTTGTTGTTGTCCTGCACGAATTGAATTGTACATCCAGAGCCTTTTATCACTACAATCTGCGAAGAAACTATTATTAAGATAAAGGATATTGTATGGATAAGGAATTTTCCTTGTCACAGTGGCATATTGACTAGGAAGTTATTTCTCAAGATTTTAGCTTACATTCAATAGCACTGTACACTGAGTCACACTCCATTTGAGTGTGACTCTTCCAAAATCTTCTGGAAAACAGTAATTCCTGTGTTCATTGCAAACTTCAGCAAAGCATTGGACTACGTTCCGATTTTGGTACGTACATCCACCTGAATATATAGAGATTAGGGGCACATCACTCTCCTTCGCCACTTTTTCCAATGTGTCAATGATAAAAGAAAAAAATATGGATGCCTCCAGCACTGCCGAACTTTCATCAAACCAGTAACAGGTAACATCATGATTACCAATTCGTGCATGGTATAATTATGGACAGACAATTTAGTTTCATAATATAATGCACTAGCCTACAGAAAATGAGCTACCTTCACAGTCTAAGTCCATCGTATACACTATACAGTCGGCTGCTTTCTTATCTTACGTCTTTTCTTCCCGAGCTTTTTCTTTCATGGAAACCCTCCTCTTCATTTTTATTGCCTGTCATGTAGCAGACGCATATGTCGCATTCATCCTTTTTTGGGCCTAAATAGTTCTATATTCATGTCTAAGAAAATACTGTCAAATGTTTGTCTACTTATTGATCCCTTACTCTCCTCTTAACATATTCCTTTATAGAGATCATATAGCTGACTTACAGATTGTATCCCTAGCTCCAGATAGAGTTTGGAAGACATCTTTCTATAATGGTACTGCGGCAATTGTGGGAGAGATTCCAGAAATTCCCTAACAAACTGTTTATCTGTTTTTTCATTGTTTGCTTCCGAATACCTATTAACTGTACTCGGTAATATTCATTTGTCTGAATTTTCTTCTTCCAGTATCTAATACTAAAATGTTCAAAAACATTTTTTGTATATCTTTGTTCTCGTATCATTCTCTTGTAGACGATAAACCAAAGTCCCCTTGCGTCTTGATTCTCCAGAACTAGGTCGCTTCCTGGAAATACTATCTATAGATCCTATAATATAAGCCCTCCGTTAATCCCACCACAAAATTTATCCTACAATTCTCGAAATATACTTTTCTTTTCTTCTTCATTAGTCATGTTGCATTCTCTTAATTGCTATATTCACATGTTTTTTATTTGGATATTACCTCCTATGTTCTTTCTTCTCTGAGATAGTCTTCCTGGATATTCCCTTCTTTAGTTTTTCTATATCCAACATAGACTATTCCTTCCATTCTCAACTTTTGATTTTTATGTTTTTTTCTATTCTATCTTTACAGATTCCTTCTATCTTCTTCCAGACTCATTTAAGTTACCAAAGAATCACCTTCATCTGTTTCTTCACTTACGATTTCTTTTCCTGAAGATGATACCTTTGAAGAATCACTTTCATAACTTGGGTCATCAGATTCTCCTTTTTGAAAAGAATTAGTGGCTATGTCCGCAAAGGAAAAATCGTCCTGTGCAAGGGCAAGTTCCAAACATAGAGATAAAATTCTTAGGGAAGTTCGTCAGTTTATGTTTCACTGGATATCCAAAGGTACTTATAATATGGACACGTCAGTCAATCAAAAGCAGTTAGTTAAATTCTAAAAATTGCCGCCAGGTTTATATTACATTAATAAGAACCACTAATATAAACCACCATATAATTTCTGTATTAATATTACATGTTAGATGAGTGAACTAGATTGAAGTACAATGGAGAGTATACCAGAGATACGCGGTATTACAAAAAATTCTCATTTATATCAGTTAAGCTGTATTGTAGACTTAAGTAGTTACGCGGTATTACAGTAAAATTGTATTTTATATCAGATACGCTGTATTGTGTTTGTATATTTTGCGAGGTCACGGTACAAAATTTCATCATAGCCTATATTTTAACGTGAGCGCGTTTCCTCAGTGATGCCAACAGTATAAAAATGTAATTTTCACCAAAAGTGTCAGTTACGCGGTATTGTTTCTTAAGCGACGATATGCTGTACATATGTTGGACGATAATTTATCATCTTTACTTTATTCTCATTTTTATGTAACTTTGTTAACATTCCCATTAACATTTTGTGTATTTTTATGTTGGTAGCATGTGTTCGAACTCATTTGAAAGATATAATTATGTCTCTTCTTGTATTGGCATTACTTAATATCTCGGCTTGGAGCGTACAGTATTGCCACTTCTTTATTCAAATTCTGCCATCTCATTCTGCGTTGTTTGCTGCGCAATAATTATTCATCGGTTCACGTCTCATGACGTGAGTTTGGCGGGTTTGAATTTAGATTTCCTGCTTTTATAATTGGTCGGAAATCTCCCCCCGCTTAACACTGGCGTCATTTTTCCGCAAATTCTTTGTTCTTTATGCCATATAACGGGGCCTGCAATGTAGACGTAATTTCTACTAGAATCCAAAACGTAGTTCTTGTAAATAATTATTTAATGTAGCCTATAGTGTTGTTTAATTATACATTGTAAATGTCAAGAAGTTAGTTTATATAATTATGAAAGCAGTAAGTAAATAAAATTATTAATTATAAACAAGTTGAGTAATCAAATGAATATGTCCTTCTAACCAAATAACTAACTCACTCACTGCCACTATGAAATCCATACGTTCATGGCCGTGCAGATATAAGCTCTCCATACATCTCCATCCTGAGCTAATATTTTCCGATCATCCCCTGTATAATCTACTTCCCTCAAATCATGCTTAATGTTGTTCTCTCGCCTCATTCCAGACCTACCTACTGTGCGCTTGGCTTCTGATTTTCCTACAAGGAGTTTCTATGCTCCTGTTCATGAGTGTATGTGTACATATGCATTTGTATATATGTGTTTCCATTAATTGTGGAAGAGGATTAAACACGAATGGACAGTATAAGCGAACTCACTGTTATTGCAAATGTTAAAAATGTTTAACAATATCTGTAACTTTCGATACCAATATAATTAGTAATATTATATTTTAATCGTCTCAAAATAAATGTTATAATTAGAGTTACAGATATCGTTTACCTACCTCGCTTATTCGTGTTTAATTTTGTTTTACAGTTAAATAATATTAAAATACAATGAAACTTGTACAAAACGGAATCGCATGGGACCAATTTTTTCCCACATTATACAACATTCCGAATTATAAAAAACACTAAAAATTACCAATATTAGATTATAGAGCACAGTGTATGTCTTTTTGTGTACTTTGCATTAATTATAGTTCTGCTGCCTTTGAAAAGTGAAGTATAGTATGTATGGGCGACTTCGACGGCAACGCGCGAAACGGTCCCTTATTACCAGCGTTAAAAATGTCTCTTAGGCGCTTATCCTGAAATAAAAGTATGCAGTTTCGGTTTGCACTCACTAACTAAACTTTCGTCCATATCCTTTGATTCCCCGAAAATTTTATTCCACACTACATTGTGTCATCTTTCAAAATTGCTTTTTGAAGCAGCTCATTCTTTTTGTTGCTAAGTGTATATAGTTAATTAATTGTGGAAAAGAAATAGGCACGAACAGCCAAATAGGCCCGTGTGCAATGTTAATGAACAAGTATATTTTAATTCCAAAAGTAAATATATCTCACTATTTGCATTTACATGCCTTTCAGAAATACGTCTCTTTAATTATCGCCCGAGCCCATCTTCCTCTGTCACCGCTACTTATTTCTGTTCCTACTGTGCTGACAATTTTCTTCATCACACCGTACCCTTCTTCACATTATTGGGAATCGAACACTCTCTCTGATCACGTATTTTGTAAATAAAAACTTGAGCCTATTCCACCTTTTATCTCCCAGACAACTCCTCATGCTCCCCCTTGGGTAAACACCGTCACATTATACTACTACTACTTCTACATCATGAAATTAGGCCTTTTGACCTGTTTCACATCAAGTGTGATTCAATTAATCTTCCCATCTAGTAAGTGGGCGTCCAAAACTTTTTGTCCTATTGGTTTGTACTTTAACCCTTAAATTGGCAAAACACAAATTTCTTCTCTTAGTTATTTGAATGTGGCGGACCGCAGTGAAAACGGTATCTTGTATAACTGTTATTATTAGGTGTATTGTATAATTATACACACATTTAAGTAGTTTTATTTTGTCGTTTTCATCTGATTTATTTAAAATATTAAATTAACTGAACGAACTGATGTATCCAAAAGGATACATTATGAATTTAAGGGTTAATAAGAGCTAAGGTATTCAATCTGTAGGCATTCATTTAACATGTTCATACCAGTCATTTCTCATATTGTCAATTCTATTTGTTACATTAAAAACATTGTCTTTTCTAATATCTTCATTTCTTTTTGTGTCCGAAATTCTCACACCTGCCACTGAACATAAGAACTTAATTTCTACTATGATGATCTTGATAAAGATTTTCGGGCTGAAGGCCGTGGTCGTGAGGCTTATAGTTCCCCGACGTTTCGCCAGAGACTGCGCCTGGCATTCTCAAGGGTTGTCTTGAGGATGCCAGGCGCAGTCTCTGGCGAAACGTCGGGGAACTATAAGCCTCACGACCACGGCCTACAGCCCGAAAATCTTCATCAAGATCATCATAGCAACTCCGGCCGTGAAAGTCTACGTGATTACATTAATTTCTGCTGTTTCTGTTATTCTTCTGTCTGAACGGTTAAGAATCCAATTCTCACTTGCATATGTTAAGACAGGCTCCTCCATGATTTTGTAAATTTTAATTGAGTACTCCTCAATACTTATTTTTCAGTGTCCGTTTTGTAGTGCAACACATTCTGTAAAATTTATTTATTTTAAAATTATAATATTTATAATAAAATTAAACAATTTTTTGAATATAGAATGAACGGTTGATCGCTCTGCTTACTTCATCGTCATAGTAAATTCACGAATTTAGGCCATTTTTTTGACCTATTTGGGCCTCAAGAGAAACATCATCCAGATGTCTTTTGAGTGGACGTCCTGGTCTTCGTCTTCCTGCAGGTTGATATCTTAACATTTGTTTGGGTATCCTGTGATCTTCCATTCGATGAACATGTTGCATCCATCTTGACTTATAATCAGAAATTTTGTTTTCTAAAGTTTCCAAGTGTAATTCTTCTAAGATGTCCTCATTTGTTTTGTGATCTAGTAGTGTGTATTCTGCAGTCCTCCGAAGGTTTCTCATTTCAGCAGATATCTGTACATCCTTCTGTTTCAACGTCCATACTTCGCTACCATACAAAAGAGTTGGAAGAGTCAGTGTTATATATATTTTTAGTCTTGAATGTTTTTGGACTAACTGTGGCTTGAAGATAGAATTTATTAACCCTAAAATTCTTAAAAATTTAGATATTTTTGCTTACTTTTGCTTACTATCATTCACCAATTACCGTTTAAGGGATCTAAATTACAACCGAACACTCTGACTGTGGTCTTCGCCCATCGCCACTCTTCTGTTCCGCAGATATCTTGCCGCTCACAAGTTGTTTTCTTCATCTCTATATTATGAAAATTTACAGACTACAGGCCTAGGATAACGCCTATGACACACTCTATGAGCGGGCTAAATGTCCTGGTCTCATATCACTAAGCCAACTTGCCTCAGGATCTACCTAGTTATAACCGACGTAGTGTACATTCCGTTCTCATCTTCCTCCTAGATTGAATTTCTTGATAAACTATTTTTCCTCTAGACATTCAACGTCCTCCATATACTTCCATTTCCTGCATTCGCTCCACTACATAGTTGACTATAGCCACCATGTCTTCAGTTTTCCGGAGTCCGTGAGCTACCTCCCACCTAATTTATTCCAAAATTATTTTCATGTCCTGCATTTTTGACAATTTGACAACATTGCACTCTTCAGAAGACCAAAAAGTATGCCCGGATATAACCACGTGCGTGACATTACATGCTGTGTGTTTTTTTCTGTGTGTGTGTATGTGTGTATTTACTATGTGTGAAGTACTTACTTCATATGAGTGTGTGTGTGTGTGTGTTCATTTAAGTTTGTTTTGTAGGCTCTATTTTAATTGTACAAAGGACGAAAGCGCACTACAACGAGAGATATATAGAGAGGTCAGTGAATCAGAGAGAGGGAGAGGGAGAGAGAGAGAGAGAGAGAGAGAGAGAGAGAGAGAGAGAAATAGTGATAGAAAATGTTATACCTGGCTTTTAAGTGTATGTATACTTATTTATTCTTTAATCGTAGTACACAAATAGGTACGAATATCAAAATGTGTCTATGTGTGTTCCAATGTCATCCACTATTCTTTTCATTCTTCAGTTTCCGCGCTGGGTTATTAATATAAATGTATGTATTCCAGAACAAAAGTCAATAAATTCAACTACTACCACAAGTAACGCCTGCTCTGCTCTCGAGGCAACTTGTCCGAAATACGGACGAAGCAGATTGCATGTGTGAGGTCTTGCAGGCGTCATCATGAATCAAAAGTAACAGGAATGAAAGCATTCACATTATATCTTATGTGGACAAGTACTCGTACTTGGTTTACATGTCTGCAGTACTTCGGACAAGAAGTGACTATATTCATGCTATTCCTGGTTCCGAGATTCAAATGCAGCCAGATTAGATTATATTATTCCAGTACGTAAAAATATTATTATTATTATTATTATTATTATTATTATTATTATTATTATTATTATTATCATTATTACACTGCTCAAAACAATTAGAGGAACACTTGTAATAAATTGAATAAGTAAATGTTTTTTAAAGCTGTGATGCTGAAAGTTGGACAATATGTAAATTGAATTATTAATTTTATCATTGGATACAAATTTTAAAGATCCATGGCCTTAAATACAAAGAAATTACCTCAAATAACAAATATAGAGAATTTTTTTTATTTTGGAAGGCAATGGCCACTTTTAATTGGTAAGCTTCCTGATGTTGCTATAGTGACGAATGTTGATTATTGCCTTGTTTATTGAAGTCTCTGACAAAATGAGGCATTTAAATGAGTTTGAAGTGTATCATGCTCTACATCTTTTACGACAAGGTCAATCTCTGTGTCAAGTGGCTAGAGAGCTTGGGGTTTCTCCTTCCGTGGTGTCCAGGTTACGCAACAGGCACAAAGAGACAGGTCAGTATTGTAGAAGACGTGGCCAGGGCCGTAAATTTAAAACAAGCCCCCAGGATGACAGATACGATGTTCTTTCTGCTCTTCGACAGCGTACAAAAACTGCAAAAGACCTGCAGAATGACCTTCATATGGCTTCCGGAATCCAGGTTTCAGAACACACCATAAGGAACAGATTAAGGAAAGAGAATATTCGTCCAAAAAGGCCCGTTAAAAAACCACGCTTAACAAATGGGCATAAGGCAGCAAACGTACGTATGCTGAAAACCATGGTGATTGGAACCTGAAGCAGTGGGAGTCTGTGCTCTTCTCGGACGAATCCAGGTATCGTCTTACACGTTGTGATGGTCGATTGAGGTTGTGGGGACGGCCAGGAGAAAGATTTTCTGCAGAGGCTGTACAGGAAATTGATAGATTCGGAGGAGGTTCCATAATGGTGTGGGCCGGAGTTATGTACAACAATCGTACGGACCTTGTACTTGTTCCCCAGCGACTGAATGCTGTCCGGTATATCGAGCACGTTCTCGAAGAGGATGTAGTACCTGCTGCCATTGGAGTAGGCCCTGAATTTCTCTTTATGCAGGATAATGCCAGGGCACATTCTACGGCTGTCACCAGGGATTTCCTGAGGAGGAATGAAATTGAGGTAATGGAATGGCCAGCGGTCAGCCCTGACCTCAACCCTATTGAACACTTGTGGGATCTTCTAGACAGGAAGGTCAGGAACCGACATCAAGCTCCACAAACTCTGTAGCAACTTGGAGATGCTCTGAAAGAGGAATGGGAGAATATCCCGCAAGAGGAAATCCAGAATCTTTTGGGAGCATGCCACGTAGGTGCCAAACTGTCATCGAATGTCGTGGAGGCCATACACGATACTAACTCTATATAATGAGTGTTTAACTTTGAAAAATAAGCAGAAGATTCAATTGCGTACATAGCGGAATTATTTGAAAAGTTAATTGTCAGCGTTATTCATTGTTTTTACTGACATGAGCAATAAATAAATAAATAAATAACCACAAATAATGTATTTTATTAATTTCATGTTTCTACCTTTATTCAATGAAAAAAATATTTGCATATTTCATAGTGTTCCTCTAATTGTTTTGAGCAGTGTATTATTATTATTATTATTATTATAATTATTATTATTATTATTATTATTCGCTACCGAATGGAATGTAAAGAAGTTTGTCCTTTTTCCTAGATTTACAGGACAGAAAATGAACTGGAGCTTGAAATAAGAAGCCTCTACGTGCAATTTAAATATACCTCCTCATAAAGATGTTGTTACATAAAATACTACATGCCCTACATAATTATTTCTGTAGGCCTTTGTGCAGTATAGGATGCATCTTTTTTTTCCCTTTAATTTGTGAATACAAAATATGCTATGATTAGTTTTAGCCTTTAATATTTATATATAAGTTCGATTCAGGTTTTAATTTTCGTTTTTCAAATTTAAGTAGTTATGCAAACAAATATATAAGTACATACACACACACACATATATATTTATTTATTTATATATATGTGACATTTCAATAAGGACATATGTATACGTAAAATAAAGTTTTCATTTTCAATAATATAATATCTACTGTGAGCTCTAAATTTTGCTCTCTCTGCCCACGTATGTATGTATATTTTTATCAGAACTCTAGCCCATATATATATATATATATATATATATATATATAGGCAGTGAAACTCTTTTTCTCTTAATCCCAACATGGCTGAGAGAATATTTTATTTGTTGACTTATGTATCAGTGTAATGATTTTTTATGTGTAAATACTATATACATGTATACATTTGTTTATTAATTCATATTTCTTTAACCGCGAAACATGAATATGCACATACGGCCAAACAGGCACGTGCGCAATGTTATTTTAAATCTATGCATTTTTTTTTGTCAGTAAATTTCCATTACTGCTACACTTGCCACAATGCTGTAACATCATTTTTTCTGAAATTTGAGTTGAAATCCAAAGAATTATACACCGGTATTTCACAAAAAACATATTTTTTATTTATAATGTCAATGGCAATAGGATTTGAGAATTGTTGTTCATTAACTAGCATTTTGTTTGAGAAACGCATAAAGCGGTTTGAGGCGCGTGTTGCCTACTTCAGGGCGGAGTTAGCGCAAGAAGAAGATGCAATTAAAACCCTCCATTAATCTTAGAAGGGAACACCAGATGTGGGGTTGACGGCACGGAAGGGTTGTTTCTTGTCTACTATCTCTCTACCCCCAAACTTCACTCGCTTACTATAATCCTAATACTCTTCGAGATATACGAATAGTACTCATTTGTCTGGCACTTAATAATTCTCAACATTTGCCATCACAGCTCCAATATACAAGTCAACTTCATACATAAATTGCAGTTTCTTTGGCCTCATGTAATAAATTTGTCTCACAACGGGATAAAATATTTCATGTCACAAATTACTTGCTTCTTCTTCACATTTTGTTATAATATACCTGCACTTTTTAAAATACTCCATGCCAACATTTTTGTCTGCGAATTTTCATCGTCTTCCACACATTCAGATTTGACTTTATCCTACAGTCAACGGGTAACGGAAACCCTCATATAGCAAATGGTAAATGACTGTTAAGAAAGTGTATATATTCTCACGACATATCGATAGTTTTCTTCCAAATTCCAGAGCATATTTAACAAATCATTGTGAATAATTTAAAATGAGTATTTACCTTAGAAGTAATTATTATTTGATTTAAACCTGAAGTTATGCTTAAAAATGCAACAACAATGTATCATTCTAGGAAAATTAACATATTTATGTAATGGAACCACGAATACAGTTCATTTGTTAAACTACATCAGAACATTATACAAGGACAAAAGAAGTCTCATTCAACAGATAATTAGAATAAAACTGTATAAATATACTTTTTATATTAGTCATGAAGAGCATTCTGCATCCTATTAAAATTAACAGTACTTCCAAGAGAAAGTCCAACACCAGAACGTTCATGATTATTAGTATCATCATCGTCATCAATAGGGTTCATCACAAACACATTCACGAATTATATGTTAGTTTAGACAACCTTTAGTTACATATTTTAATAGCCACGAAGAAATTGCGTTCATCATTTAAGAAGTGACTACCTACGTTCCGTTTTCAACCTAATTATGCTTTTAATTAACAAATGAATTAGGGTTAATTAACTAAACAATTTTCTACTATTCATAGATTATTTAACTAATACCAATTTCAGAATTTTCTCTGATTTCTGGAATTTTCTTAATAATATATTTTGTATATAACCTCCTCTTTGCCTGTCATAAGTTCTACTGGACACGAAGAACGAACACAGATAAATTAATATTACTGGCAATTTAGTTTCATGTTGCATTTAATAACATGATATTTTAAATGCATTGTTAGTACAGTAGTTACAACAACTGTAGTAACTGTTGTACATAGTATATCTTACAAAAGTTTAGTTTGAAATTCTTATTTTATGCTGCACATAGAATGTGAAAAATTAAAAACAAATAAAGAAATGAAAGTGCCTTGGCACTATACAAAAATATTATAGGAACTTTATTATTTTCCTGGAACGAAACCAGGCGCACAGATACAAATCAAATAACAGTTTTTTACTTAAATTCCAAATAATCACGTGAAACTCTTCGGACTGTATTACTGAATTACATTGCTGAATGCAAAGTTAAGATATTTCCTTACATTTTGACAAGTATCCAATAACTGACTCCCGTTACGAATACATGTGTGATTATCTTACTTCAGTTATAAATGCTAGATAGTGCTGTTTGTGGCATAGCACCAGCGGACCTAAAAGTTGTAGACAAAATAATCACTTTAACCGTTTCCCAGTAAATAACCAGTTTTACTCTACGATATCAGCATTTTATTTATTTATTTTTAGTGCTCTGTGTTAAGGATAGCTATGTCAATCAATTAACCTGTTTTGTGATATTTATTTGTTATGTGTTATGTTATTTTGCAACTAAGGTTATTAACGCTGGAACTTAAATCTGGGAATGAAATGGACGAACTTTTGCTTTTCTCAGAGGCGTCATTTTTCAGACTTCAGATTATTTTACGTGCCGTAAAACTACGGCACGGGAACCACGGCTTCAGTTCCCTTCCGAAGGAAGCCATGCCCAGCATTTTTACGCCTTGAGAAAAACCACCGTCACCGGCCGGTTTTAACCCGCAAACCTTGTAATCAGAAGCGAGGTTGGTTAACTCACTTGTCCACCGGTATCGAATAATCGATTAGTGTTACATCTTTTCCGCTGCGATCGCTTGTTAGTAAGCAGTGTTCTGTACCAGTACAGTGTATTCGTACAGTTTTCTGGTAACTAACTAACTCACTGAGACTATCAAACCCGTAGGTTCATGGTCGTGCGGACATAAGTTCTCCATACATCCCTATCCTGAGCTAATGTTTTTAAATCATGGTTAATGTTTTTTCCCACCTCATTCTCGGTCTATCATCCGGGCGTTTTCCCTCTCGTTTTTCTACAAGAAGCGTCCATGCACCTCTTTTATTCCCATATTATTACTATTATTATTATTATTATTATTATTATTATTATTATTAATTCTGAATTGACTGTCGAAGGCAGAAGCAGAAGAGGAAGTCCACGAGAGAATTGTAAGAAGGGACTCAGGAGGAGCACGAAGAGAAACAGCTTCATAGTAGAAGAAATGTCAGAAATTTTGTGGAGATCTAAAGTTACTTTAGGCTGACTAAAGAATAATATAAAATAGAACTATCCTTAATAAAATACTATTGATATTATTATTGGTATTATTAGTATTATTACTATTGTCAGTATTATTATTATTACTATCATCATCACCATAATTAACTTTATGTGCACGACACCAGTACCACAAGTTCTGAAATAAATACAGCTGTGCAAAAGGATAATATTTCGAGAATGAAGCTAAATATTAGGAAAACTAATTTATGTTCCCTAGAAGGAATGGTCAATTTTATTCCTGATTTTACTGAATGCGATTTCACACTTAATAGTAGGCCTCATAGAATTTGATTTAAAGTCATTTTTCAACATGTCAAATCATTAAACACGCGATTCATAAATGAGCTCCTCTCCGGTTATGAACCTGCGAACCTGTGATACTAAAGTGAGCTGGACTACCCGGACCGCCAAGTCATTTTTTTTGTAAACTATGAAAAATAAATTATTGTTAACTTAATGCTGATGGCTGTATTTATAGTTGTAGATCCATCTTTCATTTGACTCTAAATAAAAAATGTTCTTAATTACTTTAAAATGAACATTATCACCTGCCTTCATGTATTCGGGTGTGGAGGCTTCAAACGGTCTCGTGCTGCCTTTTTAATGGTCATCCTACACACATTTTTACTCTGGGACGGTACTTAAATGTCTGACGTGGGTTGCGTGTACGATCTATGTCTGCGTTGAAGATGTTTTTTTTTTTTTTTGTAAATTAGTCCTGTAAACAGACGAATGGCTCATAACAGAAGATAGTCTCAGTAATTTAATAATGCCAGCAATGTTGTTACATGTTAATTTGACATGGTTAAAACTCAAAATAAATGTTACAAAAATCTAATAAGACGTTATAAAATGTCTCTCTTCCTAATTATTTTCGCTTAATACTTATACATTATTCTCAATGTAGGCCTATGCTAAAATTCAAGTGTGATTCTATATTCGATTGTCCGGATGCGGAGTACAGTTTTCCATCCAAGGGAACATCCAACATACAAGCGTCCTCTCTCGAGGCATTCTGGTAACAGGGATTTGCGGAGATGTATTACCTTAATATCTGGGGCCAGGTTTCTTCAGAATTAGTTTTTTCAAAATTCTTCCTCTTGAAAAGGAAATCTAGAGAACGTATTTTACATTTCACACTCATCTCGCGCTGCAGTAAATCTGCTATGTAATATTACATAAGATAACGCATTTGAAACAATGATAATTTAAGAAATAAAGATAAAAGACAAATATTAAATTGTATTTAGATTAATAGAATTATTTATTTTTTTAATTGCTATGTACTGAGGGCTTCCGAGTTCCTCTTCCCTTTTTTTAGATTTTTTCTCTCATATGATATTTCTTTTATATTCTAACATAAATTGCATATCTACAGTCCCTTAAGGAATGCGGATAATCCCTCTAGAATGAAATCCGAATCTCTCAGATCGGGAA
This sequence comes from Diploptera punctata, assembly GCA_030220185.1. Classification (NCBI taxonomy): domain Eukaryota; kingdom Metazoa; phylum Arthropoda; class Insecta; order Blattodea; family Blaberidae; genus Diploptera; species Diploptera punctata. The sequence continues at coordinate 131,982 of JASPKZ010007750.1, read as the reverse complement.
CAGAACCCGGAGCCTTTCACTCTGTAGCCAGAAACGCTGATCTGAAGACCATGAGGTTTGTCGTTTATTTCATAAATGATGTTATCTTCCTGGATATCTTAAATAGCCGTTGTTTAAATTAATATAGTCCTATCATTAACCATTTATATGAAACAGGATGCATTCATTTTATGTAAGATATTTGAGACACCCTGCTTATAATGTTACGCATATTAAAAGTTGAGGACGACGGAGTTTACCTAAGAAGGTATTTTTTAACTTATTTTATTTTATGAATCTTCTATCGATTCATTATTGTTTATTTTACAATTGCCAAGAAAATAGCCTGAGAGCTAATAGATATAAAAAATAACATGGTTTTACCCCGCGAAGAATTTTTAATTAATCAACACCGGGAAATTTTAAATCTCAAATCATTTTACACATGTTTCTAAATTCGTAGGCATATGAAAATATGACAGAAATTGGATATTTTGGACATACAAATAAGAAAATCAGGCTTAAAAAATTGTTTTAGTAGATCTAGTAGTTGAATTTAATTATGCCTACATATTTCGAAAAAGACAAATCGTAAATTTAAGTCATCTGTGCTTTAGGCCTATATACGTTTACAGTATCCTACATGCCGACAAACATCTACGCTCATACATAACAAAAAAATGCATATAAAATTATCTTTTCCTCCTTCTCATCCATCAACCAAAGTATACATCTATCATATTGCGAATTTTTCATTTGTAAAATTATAATTTAACCAACAAAACAAATTTAAAACAGAGACTATAGGCTATATAGGCCTACACTCCCCTTCCACAAACAATAAATACAGTATATTATCCTTGAACTAAGACAAATTAATACATAATACTATTGAAGAAAGTAAACAATCATCATTTTGAAGATCTCATTATCAATAATAGTACAGGTATCTTCGTTGCGCCAATATCTTGCCATTTCTCAACTCTTTTACCGTGCTCAAAAATGTGTACGGCTATGTTTTCTCTTCGTGCTCGACCCCTCATAAAATATGCCAACTCACCGATCTCCCACAATCGGACTTGAGATATCTCTCCGGTAACTATATAATCTAAGTTGTTCTGTCTCTACAAAATGCTATAATATGTTACTAATTTTCCCGCTCATTACACAAAGGGCATAATTTAATGTCGTCCTCACTTATTAAATTCTGTGCCATATATCCTCCAAAGTGGAAGCATAGAAGAGCACTTCCATTATTCCCACCCAAAATGTCAATATACCTCTCTATCCCCCAGGATAATAAGTTTTGACTGCAGGGTGAATGATATTTACTTTCTACGCTCGGTCTCTATGAACTGCATTTCTATATTAACTAGTCTATTCCTAACATTCCTCCAAATATTATTATTTTCCCCAAGTATTCCTCTCCCATACCCAGGCATTCCCTATTCCCCATAGCCTCCTTTCTACATCGATGATCCAGTATATCATACTTCAACTAAGACAACTTAATACTGGATATATTATTTGTTCTTTTAACATTCTGCTCTGAGCTCGTCCTACGTCCTACTTATGATGTCTACGCAATACTTTATAATCATAATTTTGTTCCTTATTGAATCCTAAAATGTACCGAATTATTTAAATATACTAGACTCTTGATGTCCCAACTCCTTTCAAAACCGTTAAACTGAAAATATATAAAACTATTATTCGGCCAGTTATATTATGTGGATGCGAAACATGGACTCTTACTTTAAGGGAGGAAAGGAGATTACGAGTATTTGAGAATAAAGTTCTTAGGATTTTTTTTGGACCAAAGAGAGATGAAAAGAGAGGTGAATGGAGAATACTACAAAACAGTGAACTACATGGTCTTTATAGGAAGACAGATATAATGAGAAAAGTTAAGTCTCGTAGACTGCGAAGGGGCTGGACATGTGGCACGAATGGGGAATGAAATACGTGCATGGAAGCTTCTTGTAGGAAAACCAGAGGGGAAACACCCAGTTGGTAGATCAAGAATGAGGTAGAAGAATAACATTAAATATGATTTAAGGTAAGTAGATTATATAGGGGATGACTGGAAAACATTGGCTCGGGATAGGGATGTATGGAGAGGTTATGTCCGCACGGCCATGAACCTACGGGTTCGAGAGTGCCAGTGAGTTAGTTAGTTAGTTACTTAGTTAGTTAGTCAGTTAGAATTTCAAATCCCCATTACTCTCCTCAGCACTAACTTTAACTTGAATTTTGTCTGATCTCCAGTTCGTTCCCATTCCTATAATTTCGAGCCATACGGCATAGCCGCTCTCACAGATGAAGAATGAATCTGTTCTAACATATTCACCGGAATGGTTTGTAGTTTTACCATATTAATAAGCATTCCACCTGCCAGTCACTTATCCCTCAATGTTGCATTTCAGATATGGCCCGTCAATTTTTCATTCAGTGTCAAATTCATCCCTAAGCGAATAATAGCTATTCACATTCTCTTACCTCTCACCACGGTATTTTCGCTTCGCCCTTCCACTCTAGACCGACCTGCTTTTAAATGTCATGGCTTCATGTTTGTTAACATTAAAAGTACGTTCCTAGGCCGTAGAACATGTCAATAAAGTGTGACTAGAATCTTATGCCTATAATCTACTTTCGTGGAACATAGACATAAGTCGCCCGCATACATTAAAACAGGGATAATTCGCCCACTCACTACTGGTGAATCGACCTTCAAACACATTAATTAATTACATATCTTAATATTTGACGAGTGTGAATTTAAATTGCTTAACAGTGGAAATAAGGGGAAATCCATAAAATTATTAGTAATTAATTAATTATCAAAATATTCCTCCTCGATAACTTTTATATCACATTTCCTAAAGAATGTGACATTCGTAACCGAAAGAGCTGAAAAAACCTAACGTAATTTAGAGTCGAATGTTTTTTTAAGGAAAGGCCTATGTATTGAATGGAACCAAGGAATGTAACTAATATATTACTCGCTTGTTATTATTTTAAGATTTTGGTCTACAAATGGTTTTCGATGCAAATGGGAAGCCCATAAAAATAATACTCGATTATCATCAAATGGCCGATGTTTTTTTTAAATAATATGATCATTTTTTTATTTTTAGCCAAAAAATATCGTTTCACACAAGAATGTGTCATTCGTAACCCAAACATCTCCGCCTACTAAACATAACGCAAGTTATTCCCCAATAAGACAGCATTTTTGTTGGTGAAGGAAAAGCCCGGGGATTGAACGGGACCACGGGAAGGGGATGCGGTGGAATTTGGAAACGCGAGCTCCTTCTTGCTACGAGTGCCACCTCCCCATGTGACAAATGGCATGTCAGCCCTCGTGTACAGTCTCCCCCAAATCCCGGCTTCTTGCGCTGTTTGCATTGCTTGTAACAGCAGCTGTTGCCATTCATGCATTCCGCGAGTAAATCACGCTAATTTAAAGAACCTCCAATTTACTAAACTATCGTACCAACCGCTACCTTCTGATTTCTCTTCATAGCCTAATTTTCAAGCAGTTTCACAAGAAAAATATTTCACTGTGTGTATTTATATCTGGTATGTACCTACATTATAGAGATCACAGTCTACCGATGCTACTTTTTTTTTTCAAAATTAAAAAAAAAGTATATTACTTCAAGGCGAGGAATCAACGAATCATATCTGGAATAAATGATTGCTAAGAAGTGTGAGTCGTGAAATATCTACTTACTTATTTACTTACTCACTGGCACTATCGAACCCGTAGGTTCATGGACGCGTGGACATAAGCTTTCCATACATCCCTATCCTGAGCTAAAGCTTTCCAATCATTTCCTGTGTAATCTACTTCCCTCAAATCATAGTTAATGTTATTCTCCCACCTCATTCTTGGTCTACCAACTGGGCGTTTTCTCTCTGGCTTTCCTACAAGAAGCTTCCATGCAAGTATTTCATTCCCCATACGTGCAACATGTCCTGCCCATCGCAGTCTATGAGACTTAACTGTTCTTATTATATCTGGCTTCCCATAAAGACCATGTAGTTCATTATTATGTAGTCTTCTCCATTCACCTGTCTATTCATCTCTCTTTTTGGGCCAAAAATTTTCCTAAGTATTTTATTCTCAAATACCTGTAATCTCATTTCCTCCCTTAAAGTAAGAGTCCATGTTTCGCACCCATATAATATAACTGGTAGAATAATAGTTTTATATATTTTCAGTTTAACGTTTTTTGAAAGGAGTTGGGACATCAAGAGTCTCTGCAATGCATAATAGCACGCACGTGAAATTTCTACCTTATTATAATTAATATATAAATAATTATTAAATATTAAAATTTTTTAATCAGATCTTGTAGTAGAATCATAATTTACAGGGTGTAACAGGTCCTCACCGACAAAATGATAGGGGTGATAGGCCATGCAGAGAGGATCATTTTTTGTGAAGGAACATATAGTCGCAAACACGTTTATGAGTTATGCGCAGATGAAGGTGTTCACCCGTAAGGGTCAGAATTGAATACAAAAATTGTACACGTTCATTTTATTGAAAAAGACATGTTTTTACAATAAGTGTTCAAACAGTCGACCCTGTGCATCATTGCATGTTTGATATCGTCGCAGCAACGATCAGCCAGCACGGCCGATCATGGCAGGATTCTTTTTGACGTCGTCAAAACACATATTGTTTGAACACTTACTATAATAACATGTCATTGTTCAATAAAATGATACGTGTACAATTGTTTGTGTTTAATTCCGACACCTACGGGTGAACACCTTTATCTACGCATAACTCATAAACGACGTGTTTGGGACTATATGTTCCTTCACAAAAAGTATCCTCTCGGCATGGCCTATCATCCCTATCATTTTGTCGGTGAGGTCTTGTTGCACTCTCTATATTCTCTTTGTAATTAAAATACATTTGTCTATATTAAAATAAAGATGAGTGTGTATTGCTAGTAATGTAACCAATGATCATGCAGCATGATGACACATCCGTCTCCCATCTTTATCTCAGTTTAACCTCTCATCTTATAGACACATCTTAAATGTCACACGCCATCCTGGCCTCACAGCGACAAGACCTCTCGGGAGAGGGATTGTGGATCTAACACATACTTGTTTGACCACACAAGGGCATGGAGGGCCTCCTGAATGAATGAATGACAGATAAAATGGGAATTAATTAACACTTTAAGATTAAAGTTAGCAATATGTTTCTATTTGTTTACGAATCGTGACAAAATATAGATTTATTTCAGGTTTAACATTTAACACAGAATATCATAAGTTGTGAATTATATATCTGATGTTTTGTCTAGAACAACATAAGACTATAGATCGTATCTATATATATATATGGTATGATAAGAAAAATAAATGCCTGGACGGAATTCGAACCCGGATCTCTGAGTCTGTACCTCAGCGTGATATCCATTACACTACCAGGCGAATCCAATTCAAACACTTATTTTTCTTATACATGTATTATATTCTCCATTATTACTAGATGCGACGCGACATCTAGTAATAATGGAGAATATAATACATATATAAGAAAAATAAGTGTTTGAATTGGATTCGCCTGGTAGTGTAATGGATATCACGCTGAGGTACAGACTCAGAGATCCGGGTTCGAATCCCGTCCAGGCATTTATTTTTCTTATCATACCATATTAAGCTCGCATTGCTCAATGTTAAACACTCAATTATAACATATATATATATATATATATATATATATATATATATATATATATATATATATATATAAAATCAATATCGCTTCTACAATACCTTAATTATATCAAACTGTGTACGATTTGGAGCACTATTTTTAGATATAAAATTCTTCGTTAGGGATTTTTAATTGATTAATTAATTAATGTTTATTTACTAGAAGTAAACATAAATAAAATTAAATATATGTTCACATGTAGAAATATATTATATCATGGAAATGGAAAGTTGAGGAAAATCAGGGAAATTTTGAATAAGTGGCTGAATTCAAATATCTAGGAACAATTATTACAAATAGGAATGGGATGCACAAAGAGATTAAACATAGACTCAATCTCGAAATCCATGCCATTATGCATTACAGAGCTCTTGTCGTCTCAACACATCTCAAAAACGTTAAACTGAAAATATATAAAACGTTTATTCTCCCAGTTATATCGTATGAATGCGAAACGTGGAATCTTACTTTAAGGGAGGAGAAAATATTATGAGTATTTCAGAATAAAGTTCTTTGGAAGAACAGTTAAGTCTCGTAGACTGCGATGGACAGGACATGTGGCATGAATGGGAAATGGAAGAGAGTCATGCAAGCTTCATGTACGAAACCCATAGTGAAAACGCTCAATTTTAGATGAAGAATGAGGTGGATGAATAATATTAACCATTATTTCTGGGCAGTATATTATACAGGGGATGTTTGGAAAACATTATTTCATGATAGGGATGTGTGGAGATCTTATATCCGGCCGCCATGAATCTCCGGTTTCGATATTACTAGTGAGTTATTTAGGTATTTATTTTTTATTTATATTTTTTCTTTCTTTCTTTCTTTCTCATTCTTAGTGTAAACTCCCCCTTGTAGTTACATTTTAAGTGGCTCACAGTGACACGACCTGTTGGAAGAAGATTTAAACTTTGGATCATATACAGTACATTTTTTTTTTACCCCACAAGGATATGGAATGCCTCTTCGAATGAGGCATCAGCACAATGCGGACCAACTCTGAGACAGCACGGACATTTAGGACAAGACACACCATTCACTCACACATTCATACAAAACGGAGTGAATATGATATTATGATTGTGATGGTAAAATTATATTCGGGGACTATTTAACCCCTACAGTTTCCGGACATTAGTCTTACAGGTGATGAAAAATTTCACCGAGAAATATAACCCGAGCCCACTGCGAACATGGCAAATGTTTTACACCGAGACTACGGCGAAGGACTACTTATTTATTTGCAGTATCGTAAACTGAAATGAATTTACCCCAATGAGACAACTATAATCCTTGTGTAAAAAGATTTTGTTTCTAATGATATTTATAATAATTATAGAAAATTTGTGTATTTGCAGTATCGGAAACTGAGACGAATTTAACCCACTGTGGTGACTTTATTTCGTGTGTAAAATATGATAATACATACAGCATATATAGGATGTATAAAAAAGGATGGCGCAAACTTACATGGTTGAACGTACACGATAATAGAAGCAACAATGTCCCTGTAAACATGGGTCCGCAAACAAGCCGTTTGCGAGATAATTACGAATGTATGGTTACAAGCCGCCACTGACGTCATTGTTTGTAACCGATACGGCAAAAGATGGATAGGTCGAGGCGGATCTGTACCTTGGCCTCCAAGATCACCTGATCTAAATCCTTTGGATTTTTGTGCCTTGGATCACCTCAAAAGCGAAGTGTACAGCACACCCGTTAACACGGTTGAAGAACTGGAGCAGAGAGTTGTACATGCTTGTCAAGAATACAGAAATGATCCAGGGCTTTCGAAAAATTCGAAATTCAATGCAGAGACAAGCCCAGTATTGCATACAGATGCAAGGAAGATACTTCGAACACCTCCTTTAACAGGTAACCCATATGGGAAGTGAACTGTGAAATGTGAACTAAATGAGATGAAAAATTAATAGTAAAGTCTAAATTCAAATTAATTTGTAATAACTAGGACGATGTTTACATTGAAGTCAGTGGCGGTTTGTAACCATATATTCGTAATTATTTCGCAAACGGCTCGTTTGCGGACCCATGTTTACTTGGACATTGTTGCTTCTATTATCGTGTACTTTCAACCATGTAAGTTTGCGCCATCCTTTTTTTATACACTCTATATATTATATATGAACCAGTAAAACAGAATGGAAGATGGAGAATGAGGTATAATTCGGAAATCTATTACCTTTTTAAGGAACCTGTTACATCAACTCTTGTGAAATATTAAAAAGTGCAATGGGTCGGACAATTTCAAAGAATGGATAAAGAATGCATACCTGAGAAAGCGATGACGGAGGAGATGTTTGGAAAGCGGCCAGTAGGAAAACCTAAGGGAAATGGATGGACACAGTTAAGGAAGATTATCATCAAATCCTGAACTGTAGAAACTAGCAACAGAGAACATTAGATAGAGAAGATTGGAGGTCTCGCTTCAGGAAGGCCCGGGCCCACTATTGGCTGTAGAGCCATAGGAAGAAGAAGAACAATACATATAGGAACTTTCTTATACTGCGCAGTAAAATTAATATCCTATAGTTACTATCAACCACAAACATAGAACAAACTCTTTTTACACATGACTTAAAATCGCCTCGTAGGTAGTCACCTCCGTTTACGGTATTTATTATTTGATAATATTTTTTTCTAGTTGTCATTAATTCGTTAGAGGAATTAGACAATGTCCAAACTCGAAATTGACGAAAATCGTTATAATACCATGATCCAGGTTCAGACTTTTTTTGAATTTAACAGCCATAGATTTTCAGTTTTACTATTAGACGAATAGCTATTATTGCATTTAGACGATCCTCTAAAATTGGTATGATATTAGATCCCACAATTCGTTTTGAGACTCAAAGTGGCCAACCTGAGGAAGTTGACTCTGAAAAGAAAGCCATATATGAGCCAACAATTGACTACTACAAATATAAATCACCAACTAGATAGTATAACTTTCACAGGATTGATGATCGGGGCAAGAGGTACTATACCAGGATTCTTAGCCAAATTTTGGAATTCCTTAGATTTGGACAGGGTGTATCTTTCTAGAATTGTCATCGCTGCCATTAGATGATCAATTTCAATTTTAAAAAACCATATTTACACAAATTACTTTATCTTAAATTATACTTCAATTAGGCGTACAAGTTGAATTTTTTTTTAAATGTATTTACAAAATGTCTTTCATCAAGTACAAAAATGAATATGCCTCTATCACTGTGTCCTTGAGGCAATCCTCTAATGAGGAAAGTTTTATATAATAAAATAATCTTCTGCAATTATTAAAAACCGTAAAACCTATTTGTAATTCAGACTTTAGTTCTGCGATTCAGTGAATTACTCGTAAGTTGCACTACATCGCCGGCCGCCAAAACCTATTCAGTCATGTTTACATACAAAAAATAAATTGAAAAAATAAATAGCACCTCTATCTTTCTTTATCTCAGTTTACCTCTCATCGTATAGGTACTTTTATATGCCACACTTCACCCGGGTCTTACTGTGGCACGACATATCGGGAGAGGGATATTATACATTAGATCAGTCACATACTTTTTTGTCCACACAACGATATGGAGGGTCTCCTCGAGTGAGTGATCAGCTCAATGTCAGGGCATCCTCCGAGACATCACAACAGTAAGACGAGGCACACCATTTAAACACACATTCATACTAAACATGGAGAATATGATAATGATGATTGCGATGGCCAGATGATGATCAGGGACCATTTAGAGCTTAAAGTTTCCTGACATTTTTCTTACAAGTGAGGAAAAACCCAGAAAAAAACATCACCCAGAAAACTTGTCACGACCTGGGACCGAAACCGAACCCGTTGCGTACGAGGCAGCGAAATTATCCCCAGACGACAGAGGTGGATGAAGTATATAGCATATTGAATTATTTCGAAAATAACGCTACCAATTTCAGTTACTAAACTACTGTGAATTAAAAATATCGTCTAGTCCTTTTCGAATTATTCTTATACCGGTTACATATTTATACTATTCTGAATAACTGATACCACAGGCCTATGCTAAATTAATTCGATTTACTTACATGATAAACGTATTTATTACAAATAAATGGACGATGAAATGAGTCCAAATAACTGACGTAAAATGAAGTGACTTATTTGGATTAACCGACATAGAAAATCTAGTTTGTTCTGTTAACTACCACAATAAAATTAGTCTGACGAACTGGAGGGATGAAATGAGCAATTATTAGGTTAACTGTCACAGCAAGTGAATAAATGTGATTAATTATCACAAGTTTATGGAAACAGGAATCCGTAGTGTAATACGGGTAGTTGTTTTTCATATATTTGTATTGTAAATTATATAAAGTGATGGAATAAAGTAATGCAAAATTGCAACTAACTCACTGGCAGCATCAAATCCAGGGGCCCATTGCCGCGTTGACGCAAGCTTTCCTTACATCCTTAACCTGAGCTAATATATTTCAATCATCCTTTGTATAATTTACATCCGTGAAATCATGCTTAATGATATTCTCCCACCCCGTTCATGTTGTACCTACTTGACATTTTTACTCTATTGCCTACAAAATATTATGCCGTTATTTCATGTCCCATTCGTGCCACATGTCCTGCCACCACTGTCTACGGGTCTTAACTGTTCTTATTGCATCTGGTTTCCCATAAAAAAACATGTAGTGCATTGTTGTGTAGTCTTCTACGTACACCTGTCTGTTCGTCTCTCTTTGATACAAAAATTTCCCCAAGAACTTTATGTTCAAGTACTTGTAAACTTTTATAATCCTTAACACAAGTAAAGAAAAAATACAATATAACGAAAATAACGACAATGGAATTTAAACTCTCCTTATTCCATTCCATTGCATTAACGTAGTTTAACCTATTAGCGTATAGGCACTTTTATGTGCCACATGCCACCCTGGACATACAGTGTCACGACCTGTCGGGAAAATGATTTTAACTATTGATCACATATATACTTTTTTTACCACACAAAAACCTGGAGTGCTTCCCGAATGAGGGATTAGCTAAATGTCAGGCCTCCTCTGAGACAACACACCATTAACCCATTCGATTCAGGTTTAAATGCTCAATGCATTTTCCCAGAACCGGATCTAAGTTACCATAAATCATATTGTCTATTTTCAGACATTCAAAATAAACAAAAGATAACGATACTATAGATCACAATAAGGATGTAGGCAAAAACACATTCCTCTACCATTCATAAATGTTAAAAAAAGATTACCCTGCAAAGGGATGTACAAAATATTGCAAAATATATAACAGCAGAGTTAATCGGATGTACCACGTCTACTGAGTTGAATGCCATATAACTACCGGCGAGGCTACCTTGTCTTTTGAGGCGAATGGGTTAAGTCCAAACACGCATATTGAAACCCTCCTTATAAATAGTATAAAAAATTAAACCTAAGATATTTACTTTTTTATAGAGGGGTTGCAGTCAAATTACACTGGTCGACAAAAATGAACATTTTTTCTTTCACAAGAATAAAAATATGAGATTTTAGAAGTATTTTTCATCCTGAATTTAAATATCAATTCAGTTTTTCCTATCAGGCAAGAGTTTTCAGTGATATTCATTTACATTTTTTATAATATTTATCATTTTCAATAAAATCCATCTAACTCTAACTCATTCTGACTTGCCTAGAAAGTGGTATGTAGTGATTTTCGGGCATATTTTGCATATGGAACATCTCTCTTCTTGGTCCAACAGTAGTAAGCCAGCATATTAGAACTCCACTTACCTTGGTACCTCTTTTTCATTCTGGAAATTTGCTGATGAAAACGCTCACCGTGCTCATCAGAGACAGCAAGATTTTCCGGAAAGAAGTCTAAGTGAGAGTCCATGAAAGGTCAAAGAGATTGCTAAAATCAATTTTAAAAAAGTAGCTGTCACAAAAAAAAAATTGCCTGATGGAAAAATTCTGACTTCATATCTGAATTCAGTACGAAAAAATGCACTAGATTCACTAATCAGATTTCTTGTGAAGAAAACCTTTTCGACCAGTGTTATTTTACATAAGAAACCTAGGGTGAGTAACAAAGTCATTTGAGTCCGTGTTTGAATGAAAGCTATACGTGTACCATGAAAACGTTGTTAAGTATAGGATTTAGAACTCAGTCCACGTGGGAACAACTGAGTAGTTGTTTGTTGTGACTTATGGCGAAATCCGATTAACAAAACTAAGGTTAACGGACTGTCTCACGCTAACCACGCGATTCTTTTCACTGGCATCTAATAACCCAGTGACAGTAATCAGTTCAGTCAGATTTCGCTCTTCAGATGTGTCGTACAGTGGATTGCAAAAAAAAAACTTGTATTTCAGTTATCAAGACCCTTGGTATGCCAAACAGATACACTAACTGTTACTACCACACAGGAGGTTATCGCGTAAAATTCGCAAGTAAAATATCAAGACTGAAGAATAACAAAGACGTAATGCAAGTATCATTCGCATTTTTTCATTGTTTATCTTTGAACATTTTGGTTATGATTCAATGATATGAACATAAGTAATGCACCATCGTGTGAATCTGAAGATCTGGTTTTAAAACTTTGAGCAGATATAAATTTAATGTAAAAGTGTCTGGCCTCCCGATCTCGTGGTTGGTTTCCTGGCTACGGATTAAGAGATCTCGAGTTCGATTCTCGTTCTTGGACAGCTATTTATTTCCTCCAAATGGAACTATCTGGATTCTATCAAGTCTCTCTACGCTCCGTATGTATAAAGAAAAAAGTACAGAAAAGAAGAACGGTGGCGTAGTGATAAAATAAGACCATCGATAAAATTAAATTGTCATTCGATAATGCCTAAAATAATTATATAAATATATGTGTGTGTGTGTGTGTGTGTGTGTGTGTTTGTGTTTTATTAAGATGGGTTTCTTGGGTTTTCCGCATCATGGATTCAAGGTTGACCTCTGGTGACTGATTTCGACGTATCGGCGTAATCCCAATTGCAATTATCAAGGAATGATTATAAAGGAATAATAATTCCTTGATAACAGCATGTGGGATCATGTCGAAAATTCGGAATCAGTAGCCAGAGGCCAACCTAGAATCCATGACAAATCTACAATATAATACACACACACACACACATATATATATATCACTTGTACATTGTACTTGTTTTTAGCATTTTGTCAATTATATTATAAAGGGTTTATTCAGTTATATTATCATTACTATTATTACTTTGGCCAAATTTCATTGTGTGTAATTACGGTATTACGAAAATTGTATTGTCTTGAATTTTTGTACTTTATTGTTACATATGCTTGTCTTGGTTTTTGGAAGAGATGTCCATATGACTTTTTAACACCACCATACTAAATAATTACTAAATACTATTAGTAAATTAATTTAGCTCATCTTATATAATTCTAAATTTCGTAAACTTCATCACTTTTGACGTTACAAATTCAATTATAAATTGTCATGTGCATCTCATAGGAATTCTGAAATACAATTTCTGTAAGTAACTAATACACCAACTCTTCATTTGTATTTAGTTATTGATGTTATACGATGGTTTTGTGCAGGTATTTCTGTAGTGCTCTTAAAGATTCCGTCAACTGCTACACTTTGGAAGTGTCTTTTTTCGGATACCAGAAGCCCAATTCTCCAGGAGTGTTCCAGTATAACGAAGATGCTTGTATCCTTTTCAATTGCAGAATTTATATCTATGATTAAACTATTCTATTAGTTAATATGTTACATAAAATACTCAAACACAAACACATTAAATCACGAATAGCTATAGAAAATTATAAACAATTACTTTTATTTACAGCATTTTCCTATAATTTTATTCCTTAAGTTGGATATGAAATTTGGTAGAAAGTGGTATCAGTGTGTGATTTAATATGATGATGTAACTATGGATGATACAGGTGTTTGATTAAGAGAATAAATATCTAGGGTTTTGATTATGAACTGTAAGATCGCGAGCTCGATACCATTTTCATTATACCGCTAGAATACCATATGCAGAATTTTTCTAAGAAAAATTACATTTTTTAAGATAGTGTTACTTGTTGGGGTGGCGTTGGAATACGGAGGAAGAATTTATCTAATTCAAATTCACATTGGTTTGCACAAGAATTTAAAATCTTCTTTATATCATTCACAACTATTTACTGTACAAGTACATATATTTATTCTGCTTTGAGTCTTGTCAAAATCACAGTTTCTCTTCTAGCAGAAGCTATACCTTACAACACTATCTTCTCTATTTAGATAACCTTCACATGTCTACTTCCCGGCCACGAATCTCTTTCGACTCATTCGCGATCGACTGACAGTTCGAATGACTCGCTTCTCTTTTATATTTGAGGGTTGAATATTTGTAAAGCTTAGTTCCGATCCTTCTCGAATGGAAATTTGAGAAGCCGATCCTTCTAGAAAGCGATGCATAGAAAAATCTGGAAAGCTCCCAGCGGCCCACTCTGATTCATGAATCGCAACTCATGAGTCTAGTTGCACATTATAAGGTGAGTTTTGTTGAAGCCCGAGAAATTCAGAATTCGGCCCTACAATGCGTCAAGATAGTATCAAAATTATGAATTTGTCAGCCAATTTTTCTTCTCTTTATACATACCACAAAAGACTCTTCTACTATATATTCAATTGAGAGCAAAATTAAATTAAGAAATTCAGTTATTTCTGTCAATTACTTCACATAGCCTAATTGTAATGTAAATGAAACAACGCACAATCAACACATTAGGTACTTAATTAATATTGCAACTTACGTCTCTTCGACTTTAACACTTACCAGAAAACTGTTACCCATTGCATACCGAAATCTACCTTTAAATTTCTGCCAGGGAAGCGTTGTGATATACAAAGGCCGTATCCAAAAAATAATCAGCCACTTTTAATTGCAAGACACTAAAATCCAGCGAAGACCGCCTCATTTAAATTACAGGCAGGTAACGCAACTCCTGATTTTGTGAATTGGATAACCCTGACAACTTGCTACGCGTCGTGTCCACGCTCACTCCTTTCCATTCACGCAGGGACGACCATCTTCTTCGCTAGTGGGTTGCTATTGCTGGATTCTGGCATCGATTCCTGTGCATTGTAGTTAAAAGCGGCAGATATTTTCTTGAACACGGCCTTAGTATATCACAACGCTCCTATGGGACTAATTTGAAGGTAGTTTTCGGCATGCAATAGTTGACAGTTCCTTTGTTAGTAACAAACGCTCACGTCAAGTCTAACCTGGCGAAATTAAAGAGTGTTTATTAG
This sequence comes from Diploptera punctata, assembly GCA_030220185.1. Taxonomy (NCBI): domain Eukaryota; kingdom Metazoa; phylum Arthropoda; class Insecta; order Blattodea; family Blaberidae; genus Diploptera; species Diploptera punctata. The sequence goes on along the minus strand of JASPKZ010007750.1, from coordinate 116,949 downwards.
TTTCTCTTACTTCTAAAGAATAGCGTTAGCTTCTACATTTAAGTGATTAAATTCTAAAGCAGACACAAACATAAATCACACATTAGTGCAACTAAACATATTTCTTTCTCAACGAACATTAACAAGTAATTACAATCTTTAAAAAAAGTGATGCTACGACAGGCATTATAAGACCCTTGGGGTAGTAAGAGATTAAAGCTCTCACCTTTTCAGACAATCGGCACGATATATTTGCCGGGTTGTCAGCCCTTCGTGACGGCCGCCTTTACCCAAGAACAAGAATCTGATACTCATTTCCGTTAGAGGTGACTTTGAAAAATAATAATGCAGAACATAAAATACACAATAAGACACATATTTCTATCAACATTATCTAGGCATTAATTTTAGATCGAGATTCGGACGTTTTTCTCTTAATCATATTTCAAGCGTTTTATTGCGATTGACAAGAATATTTTAAATACGCCACTGATAGTCCCCCGGTATCGATTGTAATATGCATATTGGAGAGACTGGGATAGAGTAACCATTCACAAATTGACTAGTCTTTATACGCAACTTACAGGTTCCAGTGAATTATTTCATGCAATCTTCATGACCATTAGATTGGACACTCAACAAAATTATCTAATTTACTTTATTATTCATAAATACTGAAAGTATTATTTAAGTTTTTTTTTCAATGCCACCTGTTTGTCATTGGACATTTCAGGTATTCTCCTCTGGCATTGACGTATTGTAACCCACTTCTGAGGTTGGGGCGCCTGGAAGGCAGGGTTACGCTGCCACAATGATATGATGGGTGATGATGATGGGTAATGATGCGCCAGGAGAGGCCTTAAACCTAAAGTTAATCTAATGAGTTGAATATGATGTTGATGATAATGATGGCCAGATGATATTCGGGGACTGTTTGGGCCTTAAAATATTCTGGCATTTGTCTTAGGCGAGGAAAACCCCCGAAAAAGCTCATTGATGTGAATGATCATTATACAATGTCAAGAGTAATAGAATTCCAGCTATTTAATGGGATCTGCTTCCCGTACATGACAGTACTTACAATTTTGTATCCTTTTGATGGATAAATTTCATTCTTTTCCTCTTTTCAACTAAATGTGACTTTCACTTTCATGTAAAGTGAAGTGATCCCACTACAGGCCTTAGGATGTCCTTGGGTAGATAGAAAGCTAAGGCTTACCACCTTTCTAGAAAATCGGCAATAGATGTCAGTACGGTTGTCAGCCCTGCGTGACGGTTGCCTTCGCCCCCAGAACAAGCATCTGGTACTCATTTCCATTAGAGTATGAGTCGACCCCACGGTCATGATGCCGCTAGAAATTTAGGCAAGTTTAAAAATTCTGACCCCTCCAGAAATAGAACTTCGCTTTACTTCTAAGTACTAACTTTTAAAAACATGAGAAAAATAAGGGGTGTTACCGCGCATGCATAAAGAAACCAGGAGTCGGGCTCATAACTTTAGAGTTGATTACGGACCTATCAGGCAATTATAAAGTAATGAATCCCTAGAACAGTGAATTTTCTGAACAATGTTCAGTAGTGCTTTTCTGGTTGTTTCTGTTTGCATTAGAATGGTCTTACGATCTCGTGATTAATAAATTGAATACAATTGTCACCCTTTTTGCTGGAACTAATCAGAGTTTTCAGCGAGCCTCAATAGCCAAAAAATAGCATATCGTAATTGGTTAATTTCGAAACCAATGTTTGCAGGAATACTTTTCCTTTTCTTCATTTTTACATTTCATCTCTAAACTTTGCATCAACACTTATAAAACACACTGCATAGTACTTCATATGTACATATTTTGAAAAATAACTAACAGGAGAAACCTTAGCTGTCGGTGTGGTATAATAATTGAAAAAAAAATACGAAGTACAGTTTCAATACATTCTAAGGGTTTATTTAGAAGAGTGAGGGTTGTGAAATTCTAACCAATGTTAGAAATACTGCACAATATATAATTGCTAATCTCACCTACAACATACCTGCGAAATTTATAATATTCAAACTCCATATTTAACATAAGCTGCAAGTTTAATTTATGTTCTTAGCAATTAATACTGTTTAATAGATAGGAATATTTTAAATATCAAATATATGTTGTAAATAAACAATAATGCTTTTGATAAACAATATTATGTCGACTGGATGTAAGGCAAATGTTTAATCATAGTATTTTTGAATATAAATATTTTACATTTTACTTTCATTGCAAAAATACTTTTTAATGAATTATAAATCCTTCCACAGTAATTCTGCCTGAAGGCAGGTCCTTCACTGCAATCATAGCATGTTCATGCTATGCTTGCAGCTTTACTAGGGAATTATAGGCGTGGTAGCTTCCCGTTGCTTTCCACACCGGTGAAGAATGATGATGATGATGATGACGACAATGATAAGGAAGATGATGATGGTCATATGATTTCGGGGACCGTTTGGGCCTTAAAGTTTTCCTGACAGTTATCATACAGATGAGGAAGAACCCCGATAAAAACCTCACCCAGAAAAACTGCCCCGACCGGGGATCGAACCCGGGCCCGCTGCGTGACAAAGCAGCACGCTACCTCTAGACCACAGCGGTGGACGAATTATAAATAAAGATAGGAATAGAGTATTATACAACTTAAACAGATATGGTCATCCCCAATACGTGCCAATAATGTTATATGCTAAACTGAACAACCCGCTCTAGAGAAGGGAAAGAACGAAAACAAATCAGGTGGGAGAGTAAGTAGGCCCTACAACTGCAGGGAAGAAACATGTACATTAATCTAGAAACGTTGACCTTCAATCTGCCGCCTTCAGTCTTACTGTTTTGAATAACGTAAGTAGTATGTTCTGAAAATGTACACGCTTACCCGACCCTTGTCGTCACTCCCTACAAGCGCAACGGGTTGTTCAGCTTACCATATAACAGTACTTAAGAAAAGTATTTTGTTTTGAAACGTGATGACAATCTTACACGTTAAGTAAAATTGTTTTGGTCTCGTCAGTCCACTTTGCGGACGCAGTATTTAATCCCATTATTCATGACCGCAACTATTTAACAAGTACAGTGGTATTCCAACTAGCTTCAAAAGGCTACCGTATACAACACCTATTTCAGACTCACGACCCTCTGCAACATAACGAATGTGCCGGTAGGTTTGGGACAATTTATCCGAACCTTTGAAGGTATATCAACTGTGATATTTTCTCTTACTATCGACCTATTTCATCACAACTTATCTATTATTATTATTATTATTATTATTATTATTATATTATGTCCATCGCTGTGGTCTCGCCCGGGTTCGATTCCCGGTCGAGACAGGCTCCTGGGTGAGGTTTTTTCGGGGTTTTTCCTCACCTGTAAGACAAATATCAGGACGCTTAGGGTCCAACGGTCCCCGAAAATCATCCAGCCATCATCATCATTATCATCATCCTTCACCGACGTGGAAAGCAACGGGAAGCTACCACACCTATAATTCCCTAGTAAAGCTGCAAAGCATAGCATGAAAATGCTATGATTGCAGTGAAAGACCTGCCCTCGGGCAGAATTACTATGGATGGTTTATTATTATTATTATTAGTATTATTATTATTATTATTATTATTATTATTATTATTATTATTATTATTATTATTATTATTATTATTATTATTATTATTATTATTATTATTATTATTATTATTATTATTATTATTATTATTATTATTATTATTATTCAAGTATTAATACAATCATTGTCCGTAAATCACTTAACGAACTATCAGATTGCAGGTTGGGAAGAAATATAGTTCGTACCTATCTGGACTACTATCGAGCAATGGGGGTAATTCCTGCCAATTTGCCAGCACCTGTCTCCACTTCACCAGAACCAAGACGTCGAGCAAGATCCAGCCGCAGTCCGTCATCCCGACCAAGATCTCGCCCTCGGACCACGCGTGGCCAGGCAGTTCTCCATCTACATGAATTAACCGCGTCTGCAGACCGTGGTCCAAGTTCTTCCAGTGACGGTGGAGAAGGATCTCCCACACATTTGGTTCCTCCATCACCCACAGAGCATCATTTTCAGGCAGCGCGTCGACGGTCTACGGCTCTAATACACTACCGACAGTTGCCAGCTCCGGGTTCTGAGCCACCCGTGTCTGCAGGAATCAAGAGTCTCGCCGGTAGGAAAGTTGGGGGTGGAGGAATCGTATGTCGATCTGCTTCTGGTATAACTACCAAACCTCAACCTCCGCCTCCTCCACCGCCCAGGCTCGCTGTAATAGATTTCAACAAATTAACAAGAGGAGGACTTGATCAAGCCACTGGTCGTGGCCGCGGACGAGGGAGTAAAGGCAGAGGAAAACCAAGACGACGAGACTCAAAAAAGAGTAGGACTTCAGAGTCTTCACCTCCATAGAGACGACAATAGTAAAAAATTTTTTACGTCCTTCAAAACTAGAATTTTATTTTCTTGAATTCCTCGAGCTTATTATTCTTAAGAGCAAAACAGTGATTGTGTAGAATAAACAACCATAACAACATAAAAATTAGAATATAACTTCAATTCCTCTTCTAAATATTTATCTGAAAATTTAGCCCAATAATAACAGATTGATAAACTTTGATTTTAGATGCACTCAGGATCGATAATATTTGGAGTACCTATTTACATACCGGAATGCATAAAATCAGTTAATATTGATTTTGCAAAGTTTAAACATTCCATAGTTACGTGGTGCTACTCTTCAAAAGAACAATAAAATATGATGTTTAAAGAAGTCTCTTATCACTTATTTGATATCTGTTTATTACTATTTTAGTAATTATTTAGTAACAACTGAGGGGGCTGAATAGGACCAACAGGATGATTATAGTCCCTTCTCTCGGCCATCGGCCCAGCATATAAAAATGGCGGTATGAGACATGAGTGCTGTACTTGATGTGTCGAACCAGGAGGAGGACCCATATAAGCACAATATATCTCTTAAGCTCGTAGATCAGTTCCCCGTAAAACGAAAATAGAAAAATTAATTATTTGCATTTTAAGCACTCCCAACATCAAAATAGTGAATTTCTTCAAGCCAGCTAATTTGTCACACAAAACATATTCAGATAAAATGTATTTTATTTTTAAAGCAAAGATCTTAGAAACTGATACAAATCCTCAAGATTGAAGTATTAAAATGAATTAAATTTACTTCCGGGCATTTCTTTCCCCCACTAAAGCATTATTTCTGGTATATCAGTGTCAACGAGGTATCTTCATAGACCGCTTGCGAAGTTTAATCTTTAGGGGATAAAATATCTTTGCATATTAATGCATATGTTAAGATTTGTTTTGGATTGGTTCGAGAGGAATGTCAGATAGAAGGATGGACACGCGTAACGTTGCAATGTCAGAATGAGAGAAACAAAAACCTGGCACAGCTGTCTCTGCCTCATGATTGATGTGAACATTTACTCCATTTCTCAGCATTCATAAGAATCCAGGGATGTCAATGCCTCCCTTATTTCTCATAAGATTTCGAAGCAATAAATCAGAAAAATACAATTCAATATGATATACTAAAATGCAATATAGAATACGCGGTGAATAAAAATTCTATGTCCAAAACATCAAACCATGAGATTTATACATAAATAGATTTTCGTTTAATTTTATTTATGACTATCTAAATCAAATTAATCGTAATAATTAGGCTCCAGAAATGTAACATATGACCAAGTTTCGTGTTATTTTGTTAATTATCTCTAAGTTTGTAGATTAAAATAATTGTATTGTAACTTTAAAAATGTAGTTTTGCTTTGAAAGGTGATAGATTCGATGGGATATGGAGGAGGATAATGCTAATGGCACTGAGACATTGTATTTTGTATTTTGCCTTACAGCATCGCCTACAATTGGTTCACGATAATTACACTAGTCTGCATGATATCAAATGACTGGGAACTAATATATTGTATTAGTTCACTTTTATGCTGATTCCAGAACACTGTTCTTAGTTTTCTCCTATCACGTACACTTTTTCACAATTGACCTAATCTCTTTTCAAATAATTTATTGGTGAAAGCATAATATTTGCCAGAAGGTAATGAGTATTGATGGAGAGAAATTTGTCAATCTCTAATCCTTTAGGTTGGCACAACTGCTGCTGAGGAAGTGTTGTTCATCTCATACATTTGCTTTATGAATGCTGTTCTCATTTTATCTCTCTAGTGTGACTATAAGTATCACAATGTCTACACACAAAGTGTGTGAAAAATCCTAACTTTTCTGCTATGTTTGTGGAAATTTTACAGTGCTTAAACAATTAACGGATATTACAGACTTTGCGAAAAAATCTTACTATGCTTATTTTTAAGTTAAATATGGTGACCAAGATAAGGCGTCGGCGCCAAAGAAAGTTTGCTGCTATTGCGTTCAGAGGTTAAGATTGTGGACAAAAGGGAAGAAAATGTGCATGCCTTGGCGATTCCAATGGTGTGGAGGAAGCCTAAAGACCACCTTAATAACAGTTACTTCTGTTTGCTTAATGTTCTGGGGTGCAATTAAAAAAATAACCAAACTGTATATCCTAGCATCCCTTCAGCCATTAGGCCAGTTCCATATGGAGAAGAGCTACCTCTTTCTCTTCCTCCAGCTGTTTTAGAGAACCTAACAGTAGATGTTGAAAGAGATCTTGATGCAATCACTGACGACGAAACTGATGATGTATATCAGCCTGAAGACGGCTTTACTACACTACGGTTCTCTCAAAATGACCTTAATGATCTAGTTCGTGATCTGAATTTGTCAATGGAATCTGCATAACTACTTGACTTCTCACGGCTTAAAAGAATCTTCTGGAACCACGAACACATTACTCATGGTACAGACAAAGAGAAAAAACAACTAGATCCCTCATTCTCTCATAATGATTGCTTAGTTTACTGCAATAACATAAACAAGTTAATGCACTTCTATGATACTGAATATGATCCTACTCAGTGGAGACTTTATACTCATCAAGGAGGATTCTCGAAGGTGTGTTACTGCATAATGGAAATGTGCATGGATCCATTCATATTGCCCATTCAGTTCAGATGGAGGAGACAATCGAGAACATGAAGTTGCTATTAACAAGTATCCAGTATGAGGAAAACAAGTGGCTAATCTGCGGTGACTTAAAAGTTATAGGAATATTATTAGGGCAACAAGCTTGTTTCACAAAAATGCCATGCTTTCTATGTGAATGGTACAGTCGGGCAAAAAAAAAAAACAAAAAAACATTGGAACTGTGAAAGTTTGGAGAAATGTTGTGCCTGGAACTAAGAACACCGTACATGAACCACTTGCAGACCCTCAAAAAGTCCTGCTTCCGCCACTACACATTAAATTGGACTTGATGAATCAGTTGCTTCAAGTACCTTTGTAAGAAATTCCCATCTATCACACAAGAAAAATTGAAAGCTGGATTTTTTATTGGACCGCAAATAAAGAATCTGATAATGGATGAAGATTTTGAAAAAAAAGAACGATAGAGAAAAGAAGCATGGACCGTTTTTCGATCTGTTACTGAAAACTTTCTAGGGAATAATAAAGATCATAATTACAAGTCAATTGTGGAAAATATGTTGGAAATTTTCAAAAAGTTGAATTGTAACATAAGAGTTAAAGTTCACTTTCCATGTTCCCATATCGACTACTTTCCCGAAAATCTGTGAATATTTTATTGAAGTGCAAGGAGAACGTTTTCACCAGGATATTAAAGAGATAGAGAGGAGGTACCAGGGAACATGGAATGAAACTATGACTGCCGACTACTGTTGGATGTTGAAGAGGGAGACTAAAAATGGAGAAACTTCAAGGAAGTCAAAGAAGATAACGTTTCAAAATTAATGGAACACCATTTGCTTTCTGTTTTGTTACAAGGTAGTCAAAAAATTATTAGAACAGTACTTTACAGTATTTTTAACATGTGTTTTTAACAAAAATTTCTCTTGTGCAAAATTGAAGTTTGAATATATTTGTACTTATAATAGTTAAAATCGTGAAAATACAAATTCTTATTTTGTATAAAAACCTGACATGATAGACGAAAATGGAAATAATTTCTGGAATCACTATAAAATTATTTAAAAACATATGTTTTAAATAAATCATCTGGGAAAACGTTTTAAAATGCAGGCTTGTGTTATTTGTACCATATTAAAAAGAAAATCATGAATCTGATATTTATGCTAGGGGATATCATTTATAATAGGCCTACTTATCTAAGACGAAAATCCTATATTTTAAAAAGGATTTGTTTCCTAATCATGTCTGCTCAAGTCTCTTCTCTGTATGACTCATAGTTCATGAACTGTAATAGACTTTATGTCCCATTTATTTCCCTTAACACCTACAGTAGCCTGTATATTATATGTTCAGACCTCCATAAATTGAATCAGCAAGAGAAAAGTGAGATTTTAATTTCTGCGTCCATTTTAAATAAATAATATCTTCAGCTCGTGCCTAAATCAGTATCGGGTTGAGGGATGAGTTCAGATGAAGCCCTCCTTACCGGTATAGGGGTCTATGAGCGACAAGGGTGTTGACCGACCATGCCTGACGCATTGTCACATGGGCGGATGAAAGAAGTGGATGAGCATGGATAAATTGTGGAATGAATTGTGTGGCAGTGGAAAACGAAAGAAACCCTGAACAGTTTAAATAATGTATTAAAAACACTGCTTTATATGTTATTTGACAACCCCGCACTGCATTGCTTTCATATGTAATCGTGTTTGATAAGTCGTGTAGCATATACACATCACTGGACAACTCTAAATAAATTATGATTAAAAAATCGTCGCAAAAGGAATTAGTAAATAAATTCACCCATTTAATGTATTTCGATGAGAATTTTCATTTTACACTGTAAAATCTCTTCTATTCCTTCAGAATTTGTGTCCTTTTTTACGCATTTCACGAATTGTGGGCTCTATTGCTCCTATGGTCGTCTACCTACAGATGGGATTGAAACATGTCATTGTGATAATTACAGAAAGTGGATGGTCTTCTGAAATAATTACTCAATGATAAAATATAACGTAATAAGCTAATTATTGAATAAAAAGTAAATCTGGAATCATATCATCAATTTTCAAAAAGAGTAGACTGGCTCTTGTTGATTAGAAATATAAAGGTCTAAACGCACGGTCATATGATGAACGAACATCACTTGAAGACATTCCTGTGATGTTATTTATTTTCTTTTCTTTGCATTTCAGTCTTCGAAGACTCTGATGTATCTGGAATCAAGCTTCCATTAAATTTGATTACACATCTGAGATTCTTAATAAATAAATAAATCATATTTAAATTGTTTAATTTATTATGTATTGTCAAATGAACTAGATTTAGACACAAATGACCATGTTCTGATTCTGAACTTAGAATTTTTTTTTCAGCTACCCAATTAATTTAATATTATTGAATAATTGTACATAGTAAAGAAACACGGGTTTTGTGTATTGCACAGTTCATAATATGTGCCTCTCGATACATCTAAATACATCTTTGTCATCCAAAATGATTTCCTGTCTTTTGGGGACAATTTTAAATTAACCTTCTACTATGTAGTTGCTCATATTTAAGAACAATGATTATTTATTCATAGTCAAAATTGTAAATACCTCACACACTTCATGGATTAAAATAAATAGTGATTTGCAAGTGTTAGTATTAATTTAAAACAAATTACTTATTTTTGCTACATATGTCTAAAAGCACGGTATTGTATGTGCCTTGTCAATATGATATTCAAAACAATTTAACTTATATTTTAAAAGTAGTTTATATATCTTTGTTTACTTCGATGTGGTAAGTATTTAACAACAATCCTAATGTAGTATCAAAAATTACAATGTTCGCAGACCATAATGCTGGAAACACACATATCTGCAAGATGAGGTATGTACTGTATATAAAGGGAACACAATTGAGTTACGACTGCATAGCTCAGTTTTCTTCGTACTTTTTAACTTTGTTACCTCAATGGTGATCAAAAATGATTCTTTAAAAAAATGCGAGCAATGTTAACGACCGACAATTTGTTTCAGACATATTTAATTTACCCCGTTTCTCAAAACACTTGTCTACACCCATATTTAACTACATATAACTGTAACTATCACATATAAATATATACAACTGTGTTACTGTGATAGCTATTCCACTTACATTACCTTTTGTAGTAATCTAATGTATTATATTATTCCATCTAGCTGTCACAGTTATATTACCTGCAGCATCAGTCATTTGTTATATATTGGGAATTACAGCACTTAAATAAATTTATGTATTTAGCTGTAGCTTCAGGAACCCGTAGATACAATGCAGCATGTTCTAAGGCCTTCCACTGGCCCCTGACCTCGGCCAACCTATTCAAGTTCGTATCACCGATATCCAGTTCACAAAAATCTATCCGAATATCATTCTCTCACCCACGTATAGGCTTCCCTTATGGTATTTTCACCGAGGTTTTCCCAATAATTTTTAAAGCGATTCTACTGTCAACCATTCGAGGCACTTACCTTCCCATTTCAATCTCCTAGACTTAATAACCTGTACAACTTAAGGAAAACCATAAAAATTATGGAGCTCCTTATTTCAAACATTCTTCATTCTCTATGCTGATTAATACAAGCCGATGTAAGAAGACAACTAACTGTCACAGTTAGGCCTACATATTTAACTTTCCAACAATCCACTAGGATCAATGTATCGGTATTGTATTTCTGTAAACGATATGTTGTGATACATCATTAACATACAGAATGGAAACGAATTTTCAAAATTATTTTAGGAGAATTGACTAAATATTTTGACATAATTAAAACAGGATCTTCTATATCTTAAGAGGAGACATCTATATGGAGGTATAAGAAGTACCTCATAAAAATTATATATCTGATTCTATATATATATGATATATTAATCAATTAAGACTGAATTAATATTTAATTATTCCTTAAAATCATCCTGTGTTTGCACTTTCCTCAGGAACTATTTGAGGTAGGGGCTATGACATTTTCACGACATTTTGTTAACTATATGATGAACATCCTGTACCACAATGTGTAAAGTAATCGTTTTGAAACATATTTTTTATAAATAGTTTGGATGAAAAATATATAATTTTTCGTAATTAATATTCAAATATACACAACCTTACAAAATTACAGACACAACAATACAACTTCTAGGGCGTATTTCATGTTTAATTACTACTGGTAGTTAAAATTTCACTCTTATTTATTACAGAAGGTGAGACATATGTTTCTAAATGTAGGTAAGCGGTGGCTAAATTCGATTACACTGGTCAACATGATTTTTGTCTCATGAGTACCAATAGTTGTACTTAATGCAGTTTCTTTGTCGTGTTTTCAAATATATAATCGGAATTTCTTCATCACCCACAGTTTTTTATTTCAATTTCAGTTAATGGATTTAAATAATTATTTTTTTAATAAACCTAGATTTCTTCCCGGAAAGTCTTGGCGCAGTGAGCGATGAGTACGGGAAATACTTTCATCAGGAGATTTTAGTTATGGAAAAGAGATATCAAGGCAAATGGAATCCTAATATGTTGGCCGATTATTGTTAGACCATCAAGAGGGATGCTCCAAAGGCAAAAAATCGTCATTTCTTACTTTCTAGGTGAGTCCGAATGTTCGAATATTGTGTAGTTATGAATGTAGAAAATATTAAAGTGTTTGAAATTATAAATGCCTATTCTCTCGGAAACCTTGCATGATGGAGAACAACCGATATCATATTTCAATTCAGGAGAAAAAATACTTTCAGAATCACATATTTCTCTTTCAGACAAAAATAGTTTATTTTTTGTTGCTCAGTGTTATTTAAGAAGATGATTTATACACATAAGTTTAATGTTGATGTGTCAGATATTGAATACACTTGTCGGTAAATATGTATTTAATACAGAATTAAAGTATTCAATTATAATTTAGTTATTTTTGGGGATTTATATCTTTCAACGAATACCTTGAAATTAAAGTTAAATGGCTTTCAGTATCGAGACGCATGAATCTCTAGTTCTACTATATACAGGGCTTCCAATAAAAAACCGGACACGCCTCACGGTGTTTCACCGGTCAGGCTGCGCTCTCTCCTCGTCCGCATTTCACTCTGCCAGCCGCAGAGTGTCCGGTTTTATACTGGAAACCATATATATATATATATATATATATATATATATATCCATAGTAATTCTGCTCAAGGGCAGGTCTTTCACTGCAATCATAGCATTTTCATGCCATGCTCTGCAGCTTTTCTAGGGAATTATAGGTGTGGTAGCTTCCCGTTGCTTTCCACACCGGTGAAGGATGATGATGATAAAGCTAAGGATGCAGATTATGAAGATGGCCGGATGATTTTCGGGGACGTTGGGCCCTACGCTTCCTCACATTTGCCTTACTGGTGAGGAAAACCCCCGACGAAACCTCACCCAGGAGCCTGTCCCTATCGGGAATAGAACCCGGGCCCGCTGCGTGAAAAGGCAGCACGCTACACTATATAAATATATGAAAGTGATTTATCACAAATTCTAGAAAGTCTGCAATGTCTTGGCTGGTATATTATATGTAAGAGGCAAATCCGTAGCCGGACGATCCAAAGAATATGATAGATGTGTAATATAAAAACTTCTAATAACTTCGAAAAACGCACAGGAGATTAAATTTTCTTATATAAAAACTATCAGGCAACATCCTTAAATATTCTCTGACAGTTGTTGGTACATTTTATTCCACCCTGTATAATATATATGTATCTTAATTTTATGTCTGTATTACTACAAATTGATAAATGTAAAATATTGTACTTTAAATTATATGAAGACCCTTGGTAATTAAAAAGTATTTGTGATATTAATCGTTAATATAGAAAAATGTCTATTTTTTTTTAATATTCAGTACAACTCCGATTCTGATAAATCAGTTTTACTTTTGCAGAAGAAAGGAAGTCAACATACAGTACTAAAAACAAAATTTGGTCAAATTATTCGAGCTCGCTTCAGATCGCGGTATACAAGGTAACGTCTACTACCTACATTTATATTAATTTCGTCGAATTATTTTAATAGAATTGGAGTTGTACTCTATTATACACCAAATCTCTAAAGAAAGTCACACTTTGATAAATCTATAATTCTAACACTATCATACTTAATCTGGCAATACACTGGACATTAAGTTCTTTGGGGCCGAGAAACACGCTGTATCATTGAGTATGAAAATTCATCCAAGCTGAATGTTTTCTGCGCCATTCACATCTCAAGCTGCACAATATTTTTTTATTATGACGTACACAATCCATGTCCTATTCTAACTTGACGTATTCGACATTTGGTTAATGTCACAACTTAATAAGGATTCAGAAGATTCCTGTTCCAGCAAGATGGGACACCGCCCCAACTATAATTCTCACATTCACAGTTATCTTAATCGGATGTTTTCAGTATGTTGAGTATGTTGAGTAGGACAAAAATGTCTTCTTGGCAGTATTCTCGAGAAATGACCTCCGCAATTCCCAGATTTAACCCAATGTGATATTTTTGTGTGGGTTTACATAAATGACACAGTTTACCTCCATTCTCTACCACACGATCTACAAATGAAGATTGAAGACGCCATAGCTACAATCACATTTTTCAGAATGTCGAAATGGTTTGATACCGCATCCACGTTATTCGCCTTTAATGCAGTGCCTCACAAGAAAGCTTTTAACGCGCAGTGCATCGTCTGAGCCATCTTTCCTCAAATTAGATGCAATAGTGTTTGAAAATAATTTTATTAAGTATATTATCGTTGTGAAAATTCCTCATGTAATTCCTTATATGAACACTTTTTATTACTTTTCAAACCCTAAGACACAAACTGCCTTGCCAAGTTTTCATACGATATCATTTATCACAGAGATTACATTTTGTTTTCCTTTGGATGACATGCAACGAATCCCAGCCCCAGAACGGATAATGCCATAGTAGTTGTTTCTTTTTTTAGTAGTTGTCTTATCGACTTTCATGGAACAGAATATATGTACAGAGCTATTGAAGACGGACAAAAAGAAAGTTCGGATTTTTTTTTACCATTTCTGAAATCCATAAAACTCTTCACTATGCAAAACTTTCTCGACTCTCAAAAGAGCAAAATTGTCACGTAAGTTAGAACTCGAAACTTTTAATTCGTCTCTTGCAAGGGTGAACAAAACTCATTAACGTTAACAGCGACATTAAATCTGAAAGCAAGATATTTAAATCTACAGTATTCGTCGTGTTTAAACTGAAAATAACTTGTTGTTGCTTGCTCTTACATTCAATACATTTTGCCTTCTTATAGTGTTTCAGTCTAAAAAGACAAAGAAATTCTGTCATTAACGTAATATCTATTTTGATTTCATGTCTAAAGTGATGATGAACGTAATTGTATTTATTTTCAGACATACAGTGTGTTGTAATACGTCCTCCTGTACCCAAAATTTAAAAGAAAAAAATTTACGTCCTATAATAAGGAAATCTCTATTTTCTCAATCACATTGCCCCAGCCTCTTCCTGACCATTATCTGCTGTATCTCATTTATCCAGGAGAAAGTGGGTCCGTCTATTCTTCTTCTGCCAGATGGTGTCCGTTAACCTTCTTGAGAATCCTTTAATCCTCTATTCCTTCCTCGTGTAAATACCATGATGACTATTTTTATGCTATATAGTTTAAATTCGATCTTCCTTCATCATTTGTTGTATAATTTGCGTATGCCTTATCCTCTCCATTTTTAATGTGTTGCTAAACGTCTAAAGGTGTCCATTTCGGTTGCAAAAAATATTTTTTTTAAATTGTGAGTTAATTCCATGACTCTGCTCCACATAATATTTTATTTTCAATTTAGATACTCGTATGCGGGTCTTGTTTCCCTTAGATATATGTTTTTTGCCCATCATATATTCGTATTCCATTTAACATTTTGATTGTGCTTCCTTTATGTATTCTATATTTCATGTCATCCTCTTGTCTTGCATTCTAGTTTATTTTTACTTCTAAGTATTCATTGAACACAACTTACAATAATTATTCTTTTTTCATTTGTAAGATATTATTATGAATCACATTACAGTAATTGCCAAGAAAAGAGCACATAATAAAGACCTTTGTCCAGACATAATTATACTAGAGTGTATAATTTGTCAACCTATGATAATGCTCAAGATATTGTAGGGTGTAAGATCTTCTTCAAGCACACCCTCCGCATTTCTGGTAGTAAAATTGACTTTACGTTTGGAAAAGAAGGAGAGAAATGGTGGCCCATTTGATGAAAAACGTGATTGTCATGAACCTCGTAACAAAACACGGACAGATGATGTTCAGTTTGTGTGTGATTTCATAAATAAATTTCCATATTACAATTCCCATTATAGTAGAACAGATAATGGAAACACAAAGTGTTTACCACCAAATTTGAGCCTTAGTGAATTATTTAGGATATATCTAAAGCATTCTGAAGATAGCAGGAATACAGCATGTTTCTCCATTTTCCGCGAAATGTCTAATAAGGAATTTTATTTTGCATTTTATATTCCTAAAAGTGAAACCTGTAATAAGTATAACGCCTTCAAACAAGAATTAATAGGTTTTCGTCGTTCGTCTCTACATTATGTAAAAGTATCAAAATACAGGAACACCAGAAACTTCACATTCTCTTTCAAACCTGTCATCACCGTCAAATGCCGAGAATTCAAGATAAAGAAATCATAAAGATGTCGAAAAGCAAAACAGGATGAAATAAAGACTGATTATTTTTTCCTTAAAGAAATATGCCCCACGCTAAAGTCCATCTACCAACGAAGCCTACTATAAATTCTAGACGTGGACTATTAAACTTGAAATCCATGATGGAGTGGCAGATAATGGAGACATGAATGTATGGAGTAAAAATATTGCATCAAGAGATAGGGTTCCCAGACATTACTGATTTTATCGATCAAAATGATTTTATGCCTGGCCTCAGTTTTAATGAATATGACCAACATATTGCAGAGATTAAGAAATTCAGAAATATAATTCCAGACATTTTGTTCCAAGTCACTGGGCTCAACTGATGAACATTTCTAAGAAGTCCCCAAAGTTTGAAGTTACTGAAATGGGAACTGGTGATTTTTTCAGTAATACGCCACTTGAAAAGGAAATAGTAGATGGTGAAATGTCATTGTCGCAAAGTTTAATGGCTGAAAACACAGTGGATCAGAATTGAAAATGATTGCCCTAAAATTCTCAAAATGAAACAGAATCACGTTGTTGATTCACCATTTTCCATACTCGATTACCGATGGATTCGGAATTTTCAAACCAATGTTAGCCTCTTGACGGTATTGGGCCGATAAGGCCTAAAATGTAATTGGTTCCAAATTCATATTATACGGGTAAAAGCGACCGTTGAGCAAGGTACACAGCCCGGCAGACATCTCGTACTGATTATCTACAATGGTGAGAGCATTAACTGCTTAAATTACAAGGACCTCCTAAGTTCTTTATTGGAATCACTTTACTTTCTTAACTTTTATTGGAACCATATGAAACTAACACGATTTTTATAATGAATCATGCATTTCTAAATATTTTATATTTATTTATAAATGTCTTCTTCTTCCTTATTGCAATTTCAGTTTTAATCATGTTTTTCTTGCTACATTTGGAACTGATCCGTCCATCTGCGGAAAACACCCGCAGACAGAAGGACCAGTTTCAAATGTCGCACAACGGGATTTAAACACAAAATGCAATAGGAAAGAATAATAAATTTATAAATGAATACGAGAAATGCGAGAAAAGAATTTCGTTAATAATGCGACTCATTTTTCAGCCGGTCTTCGTATTACGAAGGCTGTAACGGGACTATCAAAGCTCGCCTTATAAGATTAAGACATTCACGGATCGTGGCTCATTTATCGGCAATGCCGTTGGGAGATTTTCAGGTGCGTCTATTCTTTGCTTTCTAGAAGCATCGGCTTTTAGAAGTTTCGATTCGAGACATATAAGCGCAGGGCTTCTAGATAGTTCCACCCTTGTATATATATATATATATATATATGGATCCGAGTCGGTCGTGAATCAGTCTGACTCTGGAAGGGGACAAGTAGTGAATTGGAATTCAGTGTGTGAAACGGTTGTGAAGGTTAAAAGCACATTGCAACTATGGTAAGGAGGACGGAATTTTAATGATACAGTAAAACGTGAACATTTATAGTAGACTAGAAGTCCCGGCAACGCGTTGCTGTGGCTAAGGTATACATTAAAAATTTTAATTAAGTCGCTGTCTTTCAGCCAGATTACTTGAAACTAATAATTACACACGAAATTAATAATATTGAAAATAAAATAAACACTGAACACACTGAACACTGAACACACTGAAATAATAAACATTTGTAATTCAATTGAAATTCGCTGTTGCAACAAAAAACACAGTCTTCTGAATCTCTCTTTATTAAATAATAAACCAATTACCTTACCAAATTACCTTACAACGCTATCTGTTAGAATCGTATGGAACTCACAGATAATTACACCGCCATCTGTTAGAATCGTATGGAACTCACAGATAATTATAACTCTTTGTTAAATAATAAACAAATAATTTGCAATAAAAAATAATGCGACTATAAATTTAGATATAAACTACCCTAAGTCTCAAGTTGGATCAAACTGCACACATTGTGCAAAATTGTATTAAAATCGGTTCAGTAGTTTAGGATTCCATCGCGGACAAACAACGTGACACGAATTTTTTATATATTAAGATAATCATACATGTTTGTAAATAAGTTTAGTTTGAATCAAATAAAGAAGGATGGAAATTGTTGGTGAAATTACATGTTGACATATGTAAATACATTCTAACTGTAGTAATCTTGGCGCGACCCGTTGCAATAATAAACAATATTATATATGAGTTAATTTTTACATTATTATAATTTAATATTTTTAAGATGTAGCCTATTTTATTTTAATTTTAAACACAGACATGTTATGATTTTGTAACTCTGGAAACATTAAAACCATATCGTTATAAAATCCTGATCTTATTGAGACTTGAACTTCCGATCTTCCGGACTGTAGCGTTTTGCCTTAACCAACTAAGCTACGGCCAGCATATTGAGTAACATTACGAAATATTATTTGAATGGAATATGAGCGGAATATAAAATTAGATATCAAAACTGCAGGTTGTTACTTAGGCATCACGGGCAAACTTTTCGGAACGATAGGTCATTCAGAGAGAATAATTTTATTTAGGAACATATACTCCCAAACACTTCGTCCATGAGTTCTGCGCATTGGTCAAGTTAGTTGTTATTTTGCGTCGTATGCCATGAATCTGCGTTATCAGTACTTCAGTTTATTGCGAGGGATTGGACGAGCAGGATCTGTCGAGTGGCCAGCGCGTTTACCCGCGTTAACTTCCTTTTATTTTTTATATGGATTATATTAAAAATATGGTTTATGAAACTCGATTTGTCATTGCAGCTCTAATGATTGTCTGGATCACTCATGTGTTTCACCACATCAAACTGAATTCTGCTTTGCTCGATAGAGTTGGATGGTCGTTGCTGAGAAGATAGCCAGTAAGTAATGAAGCACAATTTAGACTGTTTGAATATGAATTTCAATAAAATGAATGTTTTGTATTTTTTTTATTTAATGTCCGAACATTCCAGGCTGTATTCACAGACAACGTGATTGGGAGCATATGCTTCTTTAAAATATTATCCACTTGTATGATATATCTTCCTTAAAACGATGTCGTTGAGTTCTGTTATATTATATATATTTAAATATAAACTAATGCAATTTAATTCCCTCCAGATAGTAATAATTATAGAAAAAATAATTAGAATAAGAGAAAATATGGATTTATTTAGAACATTGATTTGAATTAATTAGTGCAATGATATAAATATCGTTCTATTACATCACACGATAAAGTAAAAATATAGAAATGTGATGAGAAAAAACTTGAAATAACAGTAAGTAACGAGTGAGCACTGCGATTAGATTTTATTATTTCATTTGGCAGAAATGTCAACGTGGGTATAGAAGTTGCAAGTACGATATATTTTCAATAGGAGCTATTTTTCAGAATTGCGCTGTTTCCTTACAAATGAGGTGTATGTGAAGCGCCTTATCGGGCCCACCCAGTGTCGTGCGGGCAATTTAACACAATTTATGCTCCCATTAAGGAAACTCCACTTGCCCATTCCCCTCAAATCTTACAAAAACGGTGTTCCAAACGCCACAATTATATTGTCTACTAGCAAATGCACTTCACGCCTAACCCGGGGCTTATTTGCACACTTGTTCACAAATAACAACTCTCTGTTTCCACATTAATAGAATCGTCTGCTGCCAATTTTAATGCAATATATACTACATGTATTTAAACGGGTTCTACCTGTATACATATAGAAACAAAATTAATATTATTGTTAATAAGGCTTAAATAAACACAACTTTAATTTTTTTGTGAAACGGTTCGTAGTTCTACACTCATTCATTTATCACAATTGTAGATACGTTAATTAATTAAATTTACTATTTAACTCATATCCCTGAAAAAGTTACTAGTTATAATAAAAGTTTAGGAATTATTAATCAAAGTTATGAAACCATCCCTTGTACAAAAAAACACCAGATTACGTTTATATAACACTTTGGCTAGACCAGTGTTGACCTATGGTAGTGAAGCATGGACACTAAAAAAACAACATGAAAGCAGAATAACGGCTTGTGAAATGAGATTCATGCGCAGAACAGCGGGTTACACCAGATGGGATCGGAAAAGGAACACCGATATCTTAAAAGAATTGAAGACTACGCCAATTTTGGAATATATTAAACAGTACCAACTAAATTGGAAACACCATCTTGAAAGAATGAGTTCAAATCGGATCCCCAAAGCTGTTTATAATTATATACCAAGAGGACGAAGATCACTGGGCCGTCCTATGAAACGCTGGAGGGAAAATTTTCTATATGATCGTAACAGGCCTTGGCCTAATACTTGGAAGGAAGAAGAAGAAGACTCATTCCCCAAATAGGAGTCAATGACCAATCACATTTCAATTAATTTTGTTTTACAACCAATCACAGACGTGTTTTACCTCGAAAATTATCGAATTTTGATTGCCAAAATAGAGGAAACTCCACTTTTTTTATATTCTGTACAGGTCAGAGCATTATTTTGCAGTGACTGACTCTCGAACAAATAGTGTGAATATAGGAAATAATGAACAGATTCGTTTGACCTACACATTTGATAATCGTGTGTTCAATAATTGTTTTTGTAAATATTAATTTTATCTAGTTTCCGAAAAAAAACCTATAATGTTGGTTATAATATAGAGTTTGATATGTTTCATTTTTTCTCCACTAGGGTGCATTCTTACAAAATTAACCCTCAACTGGTAGGGTGAAATTTCTGTTACATAACTGGTAGGGTGGGGTCATTATGACCCTGACAATATAATAAAGGAAATGCATACATTTGGACTTTATTATTTGATTATATCTGACATAATATATTAACCTAATAAATTACAATCTCTTCACACCTAATTTTAACTAAGTACATCACGTCTAAATAACAGAATTTAATTTATTTTTCTTGGAGTGCATTAAAAATATATTTTAGACTCAGATTGTACATTCAGACATATACATTGGCTATATAATAAACAACATGTAGGAATTACACTAATATAGTAAACGAAGATCAATTACACAAGAATAACAATATTAAATATAATTAATTTGCATAATTTAGTAACAAAACAGTAGAACAAAGAACTGGAATTTGAAACTTGGTAAATCTCAATAATCACTCTAGGACTATAAAATAATTGTAATAAATTATCCTATCACTCTAATCAGGAGACTGATCATAATTCCAATTGAGTAGTAACTCCATTCATCGTATACCTAAATTGACAATATTATTCAAAAATAGTCAGGACAGATTTTTTTAGCACATCCTGCACATAGCGGTTTCATACACATTTCACAATTTGTTCCAGCTTTCTCATTTCGACCACGAGGACAAGGAAGAACATTTTTCCCTTTTCCTGGAGTCACGGTAGGCCCTGCTTCTTTTTCTGTACTTGGGCCCGATATACCACCAACTTTCGCAATCATCTGCCGGAGTTCACGAGGCAATTCCTTGATGCTACTTCTGCGAACAAGTTCAGGATGCACAAGTGATTTTTCGAGAGCAATAATGAATTGACATCTGGTAATGGATTTTGCCTCTTTTCTGCTTGTCATAAGTATATGACCATTTACTTTAGTGATATCCATTATGGCAAAAAATATCACCATTGGCCATCGTCTCGTCCTTCGAGCAGTAGAATAGGTTGAAACTTTCTGATCCAAGGAATCAACTCTACCTTTGGTCATGTTATGGAATTGTATTATTTCCGGCTTTTGTGTATCGCAATTGATACATTTAGTGTGATGCATAGTGGAATTCAGAATGACAGCTTTGTTCTTTTTTGGAACATGCGATACCAAGGTATTCTGTCTATTGAAGCCAAATACAGATGTACCTACAATTCTCTTCTTCTGTGGAAGAAATTCTGGAGGAATTTGTCTCTTATTTTTCCTAACCGTTCCCACATCGGTCAATCCTCTATTATTCAGTTCATCAGCCACTTCTATAGACGAAAACCAACTGTCCCCCGTAATGTTACTACCTCTTTTCCGAGGTTGGAATAATTGCTTGTTTTCCTCTCTATTTCTTCATTTGCGTGTCTTACAATAATATCTAGAATGTCATCTGTAAGAAGAAAACTCCAAGCAAGTTCTGGTTCTAAAGTGGGGGATTCCTTAGCATTTCCGCGAATTCCAGGAAGATGTGTAATGATATTGGGTTGAGCGGTGCGTCCTCGTAAAACCAGATTATGACTCCACTTGTATTTATCTTTACCATATATGAAAGCTGTATCTTCAACATCAAGCTTACCATCCTCATCATCGACATCAGAAATGCCACTTTGTTCACTATCAGTGTCGTGTTCACTCTCAATAACAAAATTTTCATTAACTTCATTTGCATCTTCATCATCTGATTCATTCAAAATTCGAGTTAACTCTTCACTAGACAGGTTTTTATACATCGTTCACTATAAAAAAATAAATTCAGAAATGTATACAAGAGTACCCTGAAATAATAATGAAAAAGTCATTCTTCTGCTAAATTAAAAAATACTTACGTTTAAGGTAGGCTGGGGTCAACCTGACCCGAAAAGCGCAAGACGTTAAATAAATTGAAATAACACAAAAATGCAAAAACACAATGAAACTTCCACTTCGTCCAAGGTTCGATAACAGACTGAGGATAGGGTACACAAAGTTTCAGGTAGAAAATGTTTTAGGTATATGAGAAGAAGCGTTTCCAAATAATAGCCTGGGTCATTCTGAACCCACCCTACCAGTTGAGGGTTACGATCATATTTAGCAATAAAAGCTCAACTGCACTTCTACTAGCGCTTGATTTTTCAGCTATATTGTTGTAAACTATAGCTCTTCTTCTGTATTTGCTAACATTATTTAATATTTTAATTTTTTTCAAACAATTTTTATAACATTATTAGACAATTTTGAAATATTTATTTAAATATGCAAATCACAATATTATGACACTGTTAGACATTGTGATGCTAACTGCTATTTTCTCCACAGAGTATATTACTTAGTCTGTAATTTTTCTATCGCTGTTTTGGGTCATCGTTGGTTGGATCAGTGTTAGGGAGTGATAAGTAAGTGTACACCCATTTTTAATAAACGTTTAGTAACATTAATATCATTAATGTATTTTTAAAATAGATTTGGGGATTTATTACAAATATTGGTCATTTAAATTTCATAGCGACGCGACGGATAGTAATCGAGGATGATAATCGATATGTGGTTCGATTGCGGGTTATCACTGGCTCTATAAACTCTGGCGCATGCGCACTGTTGTTCTACAGGACTTCGAAAATATTTCACGCTAGTTTAAGTGCAGTTTTTCCGCAATAAATATAATGATCAAGTTGGAGTGATGAACAAATGAAACTTAACCAAACATGTATCATTTGTTTTCAAACATCGCCGTTCATATTAAATATATAAATATTTTAAAATAACTATATTTAAATAATGATTTGTGACTAAAAAGCTTAATTTTATTCATTAAATAATCCTAACAAATGCCACTCTTGAATTCCAAATTCTCTAGATAAATTGGAAATCACTCGTGGCATTACTTATGACAATTGTTTTACATTAATCGTGATTACCTTACATAACATATCAATACATACGAAATACGAAGCTTTTTTCTTCTTATTCTTCTTCCTTTCGTGGATTTGGTCAATGCGACCTGTCCCGGTCTCAAGTCCATCGTTTCCCTGGCCGTCCCAAGCATCTTTTCCCACGTGGTTTGTAGGTGTTGACCTTTTGGGTAATCTTGTATTGTCCATTCTGTCTAAATGTTCTTTTCATTGGTATTTGTGCTCTTCTAGTTTATCAACTATTGAAAATATCTCCAGTTCATTTTTTATTGATTCATTGTGTAATCTATCCATGCGTGTAGATCATTTTACAGATCTTAAAAATGTCATTTCAGTGGCTTGAATGTGTGAGATATCTTTTTCGTAAGTACCCAAGATTCAGATCCATATAAAATAACAGGAACAGCCATAATTTTATAAAACCTGAGCTGAGTTTCCCTTCGAGTCTTTCGGAGGGTTCTTCTTATGGTGCCACACATCATTTGATATAGGTTTAATTTATTGCATATATGCCAATCATAGCTACATGTTATATCTGAACCAAGATAGATAAAGTGTGCTATCTGTTCTATTATTTCATTATTGATCACTATTTTTGTCCCGCGCCGTAGCCGAGAGGTTAAGGTAGGAAGCCTTGACGCAGAGCTACGGGACTTGCGCTGGTTCGAGTCTCCATGGGGAAGAAATTTTCTCATGGTATTTCGGCCAGTATGGGACCGGTGCCACCCAGCATCGTGAGGCAATTGGGTAGCTACAATAAGTAGCGGCTCCAGGTTGAGGAACCAGCTATAACGGCTGGGGGACTCGACATGCTAACCACATGTCACCCCTACACTGGCTGTTGATCATCTACCTCTGTGATTGACACATGTGGATGTGAAGGGCCAGCAGCCGGCTGGTAAAAGGGCAACCGCTGAAAAGTGGAAAGACCCTCAATCGGATCGAATCACTATTTTTGTTCTGACTGGCACTTTGCCCTGAAAAGCCATAATTTATTATTTGAAGTTGAGACTTAGAGATTATAATAGAGTCCTAATTGATTCAACATGTAAATGACACTTTGTAAATCATCCTCTGACTTCTGTATAATTACCAGATCGTCTCCATACATTAAAATATTCATATACATTTCCTTATTAATTTGTATTCCTATTGGACTTGATTTTTTCCATTTTCGTATAACATCGTCAAAATATATATTAAACAATGTAGGTGATAATGTAGACACTTGTCGAACTCTCCTTGATTTATTAAAATTTCTTCTCTGGAATAATTATCTAAATTAAGGATAATTTTCGTGTCATTATAAATACTTTTTATTCCTTCTATAAGTTGAGCCGGGTACCCTCTTGCATTCATTATTTCCTACAATTTTCTTCTTATCACCTTATCAAAGGCTTTTTCAAGATCAACGAAAGCCAAATATGTGGATAAATTGAATTCTCGTCTCTTTTCTATTATCTGTCTCATAGTGAATATATTGTGAGAGCAGGACCTTCCTTGTCTAAAACCGTTCTGTTCTTCTAAGAGCAATGCATCTGCTATTGGTTTTAATCTGTTAAGTAATATCCCTGCATATATTTTATATACAGAGTTCAAAATACTGATTCCTCTATAATTACTTGTTTTATTTCTGTCTCCTTTTTTAAAAATTGATATAACATTTGTAATGAGCCATGTTTTGGGAATTTCTTTGTTTATCCAACACATATTAAAGATGTGTAATAATCTTAATTTTAATAACAATCCTCCGTATTTCGAAATACGAAGCTATAAATGATATTGACCACTATGTAATGATTTCATTCTAACTTAAAATTAAGAATATGAATTAAATATAAATCGATATAAAAACTTGCTAATGTAATAACATACTGACTCAGCAGTACATTACCTCTGACTTAATTTTCCATAGTATATTGTTCCAATACCCTTACTCTACGTACTTCTTCTGTCTTTACTAACTGGAGGATGCATCTCGTCCATTAAATTAGTAATCAAAATCGTCGAAGCAGATTTGAAATAAAGGGAATTCTGAGGAAAAGGAGAGTGTGCTTATGTGAAAACTAACCGAAGCCCTTACACGGAATCCTAGGTATGCCAAGACAAAAGACAGTTATTCAGAGAGAAGAAATGACTGATGAATTATCATGTAGACCGAAAGCAGTGGCATCTATGAAATACGAATCAGGGAGCAGCAACTTGATTTACATTTGGGGTGAACCAATCCTCTCAATAATAATGTGTTGAGAGACATAAAATAAATTCAAAGCAGATAATTTTGAATTTTAAATATGTTCCTGATTGTTAATTTCAGCAGTTCGCCTTCAGAAAAGCGTTTTTGTACTCGTATGCAATTCTAACTAAAAACGAGAACTGAAGAGGAACTTTGATTTTTATGATGTATAATTTATTGAAGAAAGTTGTTTGTTGGTACTCTAAATTTAGTAAACAATCATTAATGAGTGATTACAAGAAACGTGTTTTCATTTAAAATTAATTGTTACTTATTTTAATGCAAATTTCTGCCAACTTAGTACAATTACATTATGACTCGAACAATAAAAACCTAAAAAGGGCTAAAATGATGATTATAAAATCCGAAAAATCCGGGCCCTAATGTTAACACAGAAGATGATACCATATATATTATTAATTGCACTTGCCTGACAGTCATTTAATATTTACTGAGGATTTTGAAGATTTGGAATATATACGAAGAAAATTTTTAAGGAATACACAAAATAGGGTTTCGCTGTTAACATGGAAAATTTTAACTACATGCTATAGAAGATCGAGCACAAAACTTAATATTGGGAGACGGAATGGGATTTTTTTAAATTGAGAAAATTATAAATGTTTAGGGAGTATAATTGCCAAAGATGATAAAAACGATTATAAAATTTAAAGGAGAATGTAATTAGTGAAATCGGCAATATCGAATTTAGAACTCCTTGGGACAGAAATGCAGCAAAATAACTTGGTTACGTATTATCTTAGGGAAAATACGTATTTTATACAGGTAATTAGTTAGTAACGTTATAGTTTTTATTGAATAATAATATGTCGAAAATATTTTACAACATGTGATGCGAGAAACTTTTCTAAGTTCCAATCATACACCATGCGCCAACAAACTCAAAGCGGTTTACACTATGGAATCACGGGATGCAGCCAACATATACACGATATTTAATGAACCTAAAAGCTAACCTAACGCAACTTAAGTTCTGTAACCTGTGAAAGACCAACCTAAAAGCTAACCTAACACAATGTAAGCACTCTTACCTGTGAAAGAATGCAACGCCCAAAAATAAATAGTAAATCCTGAAATTCTGCAGTACATGTGTACAGTTAGTTATACTCTATGTGGGCTGCATTGGAAAAGGTCTTTGTTGTTGCATAGAATATTCGTTAAAATCAATGTGGCTGTCAGGTCGACATGCTATGTATGTAGTTAAATATCACAGAAAAATATATTGAAATAATCGTTAGAAAAATGTAAAATTCATTGTAAAAGGGGGGAAATAATTTGAAAAATGAAACACTAACAATACAATTTGACAGGAGTTTATGAAGGAATTAAAAAGGTCGTGTTACATGTAGTAAAGTTCAGCCTAATATGTCAATTGAATGAGCATTATTATAAAATTTGTTAGTAAACAAATTCACATACATGAATTTCTTGTTGTGATGCAGAATCTCTCAGGTGAGAACCAACCCCTGTATTGCATTCTTATAAAACGTAACTGTCCCACGTCGTAGCCGAGCGGTTAAGGTAGGAAGCCTTGGCGCAGAGCTACGGGACCTGCGCTGGTTCGAGTCTCCATGGGGGAAGAAATTTTCTCATGGTATTTCGGCCAGTATGGGACCGGTGCCCACCCAGCATCGTGAGGCAATTGGGTAGCTACAATAAGTAGCGGCTCCAGGTTGAGGAACCAGCTATAACGGCTGGGGGCTCGACATGCTAACCACATGTCACCCCTACACTGGCTGTTGATCATCTACCTCTGTTTTTATTATTGATTTCGTACATCTCAATGATGGATAAATCATATTTGAAGAGAAAAATTATACGCTCAGACCGGGACTTGAACCCGGGACCCTTGGTTCTCTAGACCAAGTGCTCTACCAACTGAGCTACCTGAGCAAGTACCGATCTAAACGCAAATCTTTCTCTATATACATTGTAATTCCCGTCCACCAAATGCTCTGAAGCCATGCTTCTATCTTGCAAATGGCGGCTCCTTTATTAAGAAGACATATTTGGGAATTATACATTACAGCCAGTACGGCTTTTTCCATGTTTTTATTATTGATTTCGTACATCTCAATGATGGATAAATCATATTTGAAGAGAAAAATTATACGCTCAGACCGGGACTTGAACCCGGGACCCTTGGTTCTCTAGACCAAGTGCTCTACCAACTGAGCTACCTGAGCAAGTACCGATCTAAACGCAAATCTTTCTCTATATACATTGTAATTCCCGTCCACCAAATGCTCTGAAGCCATGCTTCTATCTTGCAAATGGCGGCTCCTTTATTAAGAAGACATATTTGGGAATTATACATTACAGCCAGTACGGCTTTTTCCATGTCAATAATAAAAACATGGAAAAAGCCGTACTGGCTGTAATGTATAATTCCCAAATATGTCTTCTTAATAAAGGAGCCGCCATTTGCAAGATAGAAGCATGGCTTCAGAGCATTTGGTGGACGGGAATTACAATGTATATAGAGAAAGATTTGCGTTTAGATCGGTACTTGCTCAGGTAGCTCAGTTGGTAGAGCACTTGGTCTAGGGAACCAAGGGTCCCGGGTTCAAGTCCCGGTCTGAGCGTATAATTTTTCTCTTCAAATATGATTTATCTACCTCTGTGATTGACACATGTGGATGTGAAGGGCCAGCAGCCGGCTGGTAAAAGGGCAACCCCTGAAAAGTGGAAAGACCCTCAATCGGATAAAACGTAACTGTACAGCTAGACATAAAATGGACCTACCTTTTGGGGTAAATATTTAAGCCAGGTTATTTTCAAAACATCACGTAGCCATAGAGTATATTGGAAAATTGATTTTAGGAAATTCTTAGCCCTAGGAAAAACCCCTTGTTCGATGATGTCTAACCACGCTCTCGAGCCCTGTGAGAGGATTTAGATTATGGGTGGATATTTCTTTAAAACAGCCCCTAATAGGAATTGCTATCAGAAGACAACCAATCAGAATTTATATTACAAATCTTATCATCTATAAAAATTCCGATCATGGCTACGTGAGATAATCCATTGACGGCTTGAAAACATTTACTTGTGCAAAAAGCCTAGTTAAGGTAATTCGAACTTGCCAAAACTCCCTTGAGGTGCACAACTTTAACTTAGATTTGTCGATAGTTGTTCGACTTAAAATATCCAAGTTTAGATAATTAATTGATATAGAATTATTTTGTTAGTGTCGAAATTGTAGACAACAATATTCGATTACTACTGTATTGTTACGCGGTAATCTATGGATCCGCACATAAAATAATAGCTGGTGTCGTTTATATTCTATGGACTGTGAATATGGAGTGCTTCTTTAAATTAATAATTTCAATAAAGCGAGTGTTGTGATTCAAGAAGTGAGCTGTATTCTGGTGTCAACCCCTTTCAAAAATCTAAGCCCTAAATACCCCCTGAAGCAGATCACCTGATAGCTCAACCTCTAATCCAAGCAATCCCGCCGAGTTACCGTGGTATAGCGGAATACTTAGCGAATCCGTTGAATATCCTGCTAAAAAATTCAAACTAACATAAATAAAGAATGTTTAAAGTATGGTGTAGCAATATATGTGTCAGAAACTTTGCAGTTGAAGCTCTAAACAAGTTCTAAATTATCGTCTACGGAAATTGACATTTGGTGAAGATTACTTACTTACTTACTTACTCACTGGCACTATCGAACCCGTAGGTTCATGGCCGCACGGACATACGCTCTCCATACATCCCTATCCTGAGCCAATGCTATCCAATCATTCCCCGTATAATCTACTTCCCTCAAATCATAGTTAATGTTATTTTCCCACCTCATTCTTGGTCTACCAACTGGGCGTCTTCCCTCTGGCTTTCCTACAAGAAGCCTCCATGCAAGTCTTTCATTCCCCATACGTGCAATATGTGCTGCCCATCGCAGTCTACGAGACTTAACTGTTCTTATTATATCTGGCTTCCTATAAAGACCATGTAGTTCATTGTTATGTAGTCTTCCCATTCACCTGTCTCTTCATCTCTCTTTGGTCCAAAAAATTTCCTAAGTACTTTATTCTCAAATACTTTTCAACTCCTTTCCTCCCTTAAAGTAAGAGTCCATGTTTCGCATCCATATAATATAACTGGTAGAATAATAGTTTTATATATTTTCAGTTTAACGTTTTTTGAAAGGAGTTGGGTCATCAAGAGTCTCTGCAATGCATAATAGCACGCATTTCCAGAATTGAGCCTATGTTTAATTTCTTTGTGCATCTCATTCCTATTTGTGATTATTGTTCCTAGGTATTTGAATTCAGCCACTTCCTCAAAATTCCCCTCATTTGTCATTAGCTGTCCATTTCCATTATATAATGAATTTCTACGTGTAACCATATATTTAGTTTTATTGATATTTACTTCCAAACCTAATTTCTTAGTGTTACTCAACAGTGTGTGCGTATTGTCCTTTAGTATCTCCTCGCTATCGGCCAGTAGTACTACATCATCAGCATAAACTAACAGCTTATTAATACCATTGAGTTGTAAGCCTTCCTCATTCTCCAAAGATTTAATGGCATGCTCTAGTACAAAATTAAATAGTAGAGGAGATAGTGCATCTCCTTGCTTCAACCCATTGTGGATTTCAAAAGTGTCCGAAAACTGTTTGCCTACACGTACCCTACTCTTTGTGCCATTTAGACACATTCGTATAAGTCTAACTAACTTTTTAGGAATTCCGAACTCCAGCAGGATACTATATAACTTCTCCCTCTTAATTGAATCATATGCTTTTTTGAAGTCTACATATAGCTGATGTACAGTACCATTATATTCCCATTTATTTTCTAAAATGTGTCTTATACTAAAAATCTGATCTGTTGTAGACCTGTTCTTCTAAATGCACATTGATGATCTCCTAGAATGTCATCAATATAGGGAGTAAGTCTGCTTACTAATATATTTGTTAGAATTTTGTACGAAGTTGAAAGTAATGAGATGCCCCTGTAGTTGTTGCAGTCAGTTTTATCTCCTTTCTTATAAATTAGTACGATAATTGATTCCTTCCATTCGTCTGGAAGAGCTTCTTTTTTTCCAAATCATACTAAGCAACCAGCGTATCTTGTCCATCAATTTTTCTCCCCCTGATTTTATCAGTTCTGCTGGGATCTCATCTGAACCTGATGCTTTATACATCTTCAATTTTTCAATCGCCATTTCAACCTCTAATGCACTTGGCTCTGCAACTAGCATTTCTGCTGTCTGTAAATTATCCTCCTCAATGTCCTGTTCTGTATGTACATTTAATAGCTGATTAAAGTAACTTTTCCATCTATTTAATATACTCCTGGAATCTGCAATCATATCCCCATTTTCATTCCGAATTATGTTTGTTCTAGCCTGAAATCCTTTCTTCTCTATACAAATTCCCTGATATAATTCTCTAATGTTCCTATTTTTTTGCATTCATTTCAAGATCATTAATCTTCTCTCTCAAATATTCCCTCTTTTTACTCTTTAGTAACTTGGTGGTTTCCCGTCTAAATTTGGTGAAGATTACCTTTAATAATAAAGAACGGAGTAAAACGTCTATATAACGCAATCGACAGCCACGAGTAAAGATTGACTGTAGATCGATGGCCGAAGAAAATGTTGTAACGGCTGCCGCCTGAGAGGTTAAAGAGAGGGATATCAAATGATACTTGGATTCAGAGTTTAAAAAATGAGAGAAAGGAGAATAGAGGAAGTAAAATCGAGTAATTTGGAAGACTGGAGAAGAAATAACAGTTCTTTACTGAACACATATACATCATTAACACATACAGATAAGTGTGTATTGTTAAACAAGTTCTAAAAAGATTACCATTATTGTTATCGTTATTGTTATTATTATTATTATTAATATGAATAATATTAGCAAATAACATTATTGTGGCACCATTGGGAACAATACCACTGTCTTGGAACGCATGTCGTATTATACAAAATGGAAGTGATATAAGTGAATAAATTCAAGGGGGTATGAGACCATAATGAAAATAACACAGATCACATTAATTTTGTGATTAACCACATGGTCAAGAAATAATTAAGACCAAACTTTTATAAAATCGCAAAAGCGCATGTAAGATTCCTGTAAAACTTGCGAAGAGAAATAAATAGTTGCTCTAGAATGAACAATTGCAAGACCACCTGTTACCTGCAGTTTATGAAGTTGCAATATATATTTTTTATTCCAAAATTTAGAAGTTTTCACATAATTTGCACGAAAACTATAAATTTTATTGCAAGACTGCAAAGGAACAAAACATTGATGTACTTCGCCTTTAACTGTCTGGATAAATACTAGATCTGTACAAAAAATACGGTATGTATAGAGTTGGGTGGAATTTGAAGTTTAGAGAGGAACATTGTTTTTAAAGAAAAATATTTTACATCAAAATGTTGCTGAAACTTTTTAGTATTCCATCCAAGGAATACGTACTTAAATAAATGCACTTATTTTACTTCCATCCTGTATAACTCCAACTCCTTCACAAAATGAAATACAGGATCCTGGGTACAACATCGCAAACACACACAGCTGAAAGCTGGAGAGTTATATATAACACGTAAATGTAGAAACGTGTTAAAAGAATCCGATAAAATAAAATGTTGTGGTACGTCATATTACTTTAAAATGTATTATGCCTACATCATCCTTATTTTATTGTACTGTAAAATAACCACGTGAATGATATACCTACAAAGATTCTATTTAAAGTTTTTGTGGCCTAATATGTTTAATGCTTGAATGGAAGATTAGGCCCTGTGGTCTTAACTCTGACAGTTTAAACAAATCATTATTGACTTTTGAACAGGAAGAATTTCTTTAATAACTTCACACCGATTTTGTTCAAAACTTTCCAATTCTATTTATTTATTTCACAACAATTCACTTTTCAAGCATATGTGATTATTATTCTCTAAGACCCTAGAATTTTCACAGAATCACTAAGTTTAATTTCTTTCAGACTGCTGATGCACTGAATTCTTGTTCAATACTCCTACCTTCTCACGCTGGCTTACATTTCTCTTTGCCTGGT
Source organism: Diploptera punctata (assembly GCA_030220185.1). Lineage (NCBI taxonomy): Eukaryota > Metazoa > Arthropoda > Insecta > Blattodea > Blaberidae > Diploptera > Diploptera punctata. The sequence goes on along the minus strand of JASPKZ010007750.1, from coordinate 84,284 downwards.
CGATTCCCATACCACTACTAACTGCCTTATATATGCCAGGCCGAACTCTCTGGAAGCCCTGCCTTGATTTTTCTCAAATCGAAACCTCGAGAGACTGATCCATCTAGAAAACGACGCGCAGATGCATTTAGGAAAGCACCCAGTGATCATCTCTGAATCATAAATCTCTTCTACCATATACGGTGAGAATTGAGAGTCACTTTGCAGCCCGCGAATTTCAAAAGACGGTCCAAAAATGCGGAACATTATTATGATGATTATGATGATGATGATGATGAATATTAATATCATTATTATTATTATTATTATTGTTATTATTGTTATGGTTATACAAAACCTTAGCAAGACATGCACTTCGCTACGGCAGTGAGGCTTGGACTTTGAGGAAAGGAGAAGAGGGCAGGATAACTTCAAGTGCAATGAGATTAATGAGATATACAGCAGGATATACGAAATGGGTTCACAAATGCAGTGATGATATCTTGAAGGAATTACGTTCAGAACCGCTCATTGAATACATACATAGATACCAGAACAACTGGATGAATCATTAGCGACAAATGAGTTCAGATAGAATTCCCAAGGCCATGCTTCGTTATTGTCCAACAGGGAAGAGATCTTTGGGCCGTCGAAGGAAACGCTGGACAAAAAATTCATCAGTGAGACCGTAACAGGCCTATAGACCTAAAACTTTGTTGGATGAAGAAGAAGACGAGTATTATTATTATTATTATTATTATTATTATTATTATTATTATTAAATTAACTCATTATCACTAACGAACTCGTGTATTCACAGCGGACATAAGTTCTCCATACATCCCTATCATGAGTTAATGTTTTCCAATCATTCCCTGTTTAATATATTTCCTTCAGATCATAGTTAGGCATTATGTATGAATGATAATATGAAAAAAGTGCGAAATGTTTCAGTAAAAATTAACTTAAGTATTGTATTTTTTTTTCAAAACAGCTGTCTGTAAACCACAGATAATATATCTAAAGTTAAACTTCGAACCTGAGACGTGAATGAAGCGAAGTTCTCTAGCTATACGTGTTGCCTTTTAATTAGTGAACTACCCTAGAAACACCTCCCAGAAAAAGTTCAGAGGGGAGAGATGTGCTTCCTCCTAGAGGTGTACCTTAGTATCTCAATGATAGAGCGCCAGTGTAAAAAGCTAAAGATCGCCTGGCCCAGATGATTTTTTTTTACTCTCAAGTTATGTTCATTTTATATATAGTAATTATCACTCATAAAGAAGAGAAATTGTTTGATTTTTGTTATCCACCATTTTTTTGTTCAGTAGATGAGGAAAGTTACTTTAACACATGGCTGTATGATAAGCGATTTCTCTATTAATTAATTATTGTTAAGCAATGAGCTCTTTTCACATGAAATGGAAGACAGGTGGTTTGTTTTATATTAACCTTATATAAAGCAAATTATTTATCATCCTTATAAAGAAAATAAATTGTTTGATCTTTATGATCCACTGTGCTTTTTAGTCCAGTAGATGAAGCTGTTTAACTCTTGGCTGTACGACAACTGGTTTCTCTATTAATTCAATTTACTACGTCATTGTTAAGCAATGGGCTCGTTTCATATCAAATGGAAGACAATATTCACTCTGCGTCGACTAAGAAGAGCAGTTCCCAGGCAATTATTAGTTCTTGTTTTGTCGCACAGCACGACGAGCTCTTTAATTTTCAATCATCACGAGTGTTCAAGAGAACTTCATGCACTTTACCTTCAAATTATATATCTATAGTGTAATAATGCAAAATTATATATTAAATAATATATATTATTAATAAGTCTGTCTCACCAACATTCGGTGAGCAAGACTCTCTGAAGTCATTTATTAGCAGATAACATTGATATATTAAGATATACAGAGTGAGACGCTTAAATTCCCATCTTAAGGAATCCTATACTAATATGTAGATCGACCAGCTGTTTTCAGCATAAAATAATTTAAAATTGTATATGGATCAGTAGTCATAAATTAAGCAGAAATGAAAATAAATCAAAATACAATAACCTTCATAGTCCTTTCACGAATGTAATCCATTTGCTGACCTGTTTCGGCCTCAATAAAAACACCGTCATAAAGTGTTTTGAGCGGACGTCCTGGTCTTCTTCTTCCTGCAGGTTAATAGCATGTTGAGACTTGCAAGTAAATTTGAGATTGCTTAGGACGGGATACTGACCGGACATTAAGTATTCCAGTGGTTAGGCTCCTACCTTTTAGATTCCGGATAGACATTAGGTTATAATATTATAATGATATTGTGAAAAGAAAAATCAATGTCTGAACCAGGAATCGAACCGTGGACCTCTAGTTCTCCAGACTAGTGTGCAGCCCACTACACCATTCTAGACCTGGCAAATACCCTAAAAATTCTTTCCACATATATAAATCTATAATTCTCGTTTCGTCCGCTGTCAGGTAAGTGACACTACTATCGCCAACGGCCGGCTTAGAAGTATCTATATTTTGTACCGGAGCAGGGTGGTAGGCAAGAGATCTCAGGGTTATGAACTCTTTATAAGCAAAAGGGACAACGTATAAATGTACACTCAATTTTAACGAATCCAAGAAACTGTTTATTTACGGAGAAATACACTTTTGATAATACAGTTACAAAGTTTTATCTATGAGTGAGTCGATGAAATACTTAGAGGTCCACGTGCTCGAATCAATATTTTCAAAGTCCAAATGCTTAACGGACTATAACTTTAAATTTAACTATTTCTCGGACGAATCTAATATTTAAACTGAATCGGAGATCGCGGTCTGCAGGTTTACGATGTTCCAACACTGAACACAGAGTCACTGATAGTGATAGTGCCTTGATGTAAGTTCTCGCTTATAAAGGCGGTGGCTCCTCCTATTTCTCTGGAATCCACTCCTTACAATTGAATATATATTTATGTTACAATAATATTATTTACTAGTATGTATAACATGTCTAAGAACTGGGTAAATTGGTTCTTTGATATTTAATAGATAAATGTTTAACAGTTTCTTTGTAAACTGTCAATGTTAAGAGATTATCTTTTCTAGAGGTGAATGAATGTATTTTGTTGTCTGTACTAGCAGGTAGTAGTTCTTTATCATCATTTCTTGGAATTGCTTAGTAACGTTAATTGGTTTCTAAGAATTGGGTCAATAGATTTTTAATATTTTTAATAGATAACTAATGTTATCTTTTCTTAAAGAATGAATATTTCTTTTTAGTTGTATAGCCTGCTAATTGGAATTAGTTATATTCTTTTGACAATACCCTTTTTGTGTTCCTATATTATTTGTAACTTGGGTAGTAGGTAAAGTTCTGACAATACCTTTCTATTATTTGTCATTTGTATAGTAGGTAGCGTTTTACAGTATTTTATTCTGGACAAATGTACGTGGAATTTTTACCTGGATATATTTCTACTTTTCCACATACATATTTTATAGCGATATTAGTAATATATTCTATTTTCATTATTTATAGATTTATTTAATTTTAATAACAATTTAATATATTTCGGAACATTTTAGTTTCAGATCCATGCATATTAGAGTTGTATCTTAGTTTATATGTCTCCTATCATATTAATCGCTACAATTTCACAATTTTACACCACCACTTTTATAAGCAGTAAATGATGTTATTTAACATTTTCCAGTACTGTTATTTTAACACAGTTCCAATAATGAATCATATTATAATATTATAATGATATAGTGAAAAGAAAAATTTCTAGTTCAGACAATAATTTTTCCTTTCACAATATCATTATAATATTATAATATGATCCATTATTGGAACTGTGTTAAAATAACAGTATTGGAAAATGTTAAAAAGACATTAGGTTACTGTATTTACTCAGTACCAGATGGAACGGTTATACCGCCGCGATTCGGTCCTCAAAGCCTCGTCTGTTAAAACCGGTTGTACCACGAGAAGGTGAGGATGAGAGTTGGGTAGGAGAGGTACCGTTACATGTCACTATACCTTTACAACCCAAAATACAACAACAATGGCGTTAACCGCCAGATTCCAGTATAAATACTACGCCTAATCAATACATTAAAAATAAGTGATTACCTAGGTCTATAGATAAAACACTTTAACAACACTAGAATGCTGATATGCTCTTATGTTTACAAGTAGTTGGTCGACTTCTTTAACTAAGGTTTCGTGAATATTCTAAATGAATTGTATTTATTAATCTTGTAAAAGCTGATATGATCTTGTGTATAGAAAAATATAGGAAAAATAAAATATTACCTTGCAATTTTTTTGCTGAAAAATATTCCCAATTGCGGCATCCATCCTGAATCAATTAAAGAAACTTTGTAAACGTATTCGAAACAGAAATATATATGGAGAAAATATTAAAATTAATGTATTCACGTAGACTTTCAGAGCCGGAGTTGGGGAACTACAAGCCTCACGACCACGGCCTACAGCCCGAAAATCTTCTTCAAGATCATCATATTAAAAATTAAGGTTCTAATAGCTGTTGAAACAAACGCACACGTTGGTTGCTGCAAATTCCTAGAGGAAGCGGCATAACCAAAATAATTATACCATGGCTACTTTATTGTCGCATGTTCCATTCATATCGCGTATATCTCCGCTGAAAGCTATATAAAAATGATTTTCAAAACTATGTAAATTTCTGTGAGCTCAAGCCACTTTTCTATATATCTTATTTATGATGAAGCAAGATTTGTAAATCCTGAGGAAGCCAATTAAATCATCATAACTGGCTTCATGAAGTGAAATGTCAACGTCAATTCAGTGCAGATGTGTGGTGCGGTATAGTTGGTCATCAATTAATAGGACAAGTATTCATAGCTAAATTCCCAGAACCGACATCAAAGAAAATTTCATACACAGAACTTTAGGCACATATAGAAGAGGAAGCACTAATCCATGACGCCGTACTTGTATTCTAGTATCTTATCTGGCTCTTATAGGCTTTATATAATAAATAGAATTGTTTAATGAAAATATTTTGCAGTTATAAAACCGACAAGCTCCTTTCAAAATAAAGAGAGCTAAACGACATCTTAGTCCACCGCTGTGGTCTCGAGGTAGCGTGCTGCCTTGTCACGCAGCGGGCCCGGGTTCGATCCCCGGTCGGGGCAGTTCTTCTGGGTGAGGTTTTTATCGGGGTTTTTCCTCAGCTGTAAGACAAATGTCAGGAAAACTTTAAAGCCCAAACGGTCCCCGAAATCATATGGTCATCATCATCATCATCATTATCATCCATATCATTATCATCCTTATAATTATCATCATCATCATCATCCTTCACCGCTGCGGAAAGCAACGGGAAGCTACCACACCTACAATTCCCTAGTAAAGCTGCAAGCATAGCATGAACATGCTATGATTGCAGTGAAGGACCTGCCTTCGAGCAGAATTACTATGGATGGCGGAAATGACATATTGAACCTCGGATGATATCAGAAAAAAAGAAATCTAATAAATGAGAGACGATTAGCCTACCATATTTATTTACGCAATAAATGTGATTCTAATCTAAACGAAATCAAACGACAAAGAAAAAACAAATCAATAAATAAGAAATGTTAAGCTAAGACATGCACAGATTAAGAGAACTTGGTATTCCAACCTTAGAAATGTGAAAAAATCTTAAGACAATGGGACTTGTGAAAACAACAGCAAACAGAAGGCAGCAGGATGAGATTAGTAGATCTGGCTTCGGGCTTTTAAAGAACTTAACACGACAACTATATTCTTGGTTCATTATATTTCTCATCTTTATTTTATGGAATAATTGGGATGAAATCTTCTCTACGATGTTATGTAGTCTATTATGGTGTTCCTGGTTCGACACACATCAAATATTTACACACATGACCCATACCGCCATTTATTTGGGCTGGGCCCAAAGCCGAGAGGAGGGGCTACAAACCTCCCTCTAGCCCTAATCTGCCCTAAGTTGTCACACATTATCGGAGTCGCGAGTAAGTACACGAGTGTGGCCAGTACCTAACCACAATCACATATTTCACGCACCTTTGATTTGCTAAAGCCAGGTTGAAAAAAAACCTACTATAACGGTTGGGAAAACCGACATGTTGACCACATCATCCATATACTGAGAGGATGAACATCTACCTTTGTGCATAATACATGTAGATGTGAGTTCAGCAACCGGCTGATAGCCCAAGGGCCATTTAGGCCTATCGCGCCATTGAGTCAATCAGTCGGTTTGCTAAAGTAGACTATTTTATCTAACATGATATGAGGCGAAAGGTGATATGAAATGACATGATGAGGAGGGAAGAGGAATGGAGAGTGTTGGTGGGATAAAATTCGGAAAACGGGAGAGCTCCGAAAAAAAACCGAAAAGTCCCGGTGTGGCCCATCAGCAATACCCCTCCGGAACAGCCTGGATTCGAACCTGAGGTCCCAGTAGGAGCAGCCACGCGTCCACCTAGACGGCAAGGCGCCAGGACTAGTCTCTCTCTATATATAAAGAGCTTCTGAACGAATACTTATACAGAGAAAGGCAGAGATAACAGTGTCAGGATAGACTACTTGACATAACCTAACTTATTCCACTTCCACAAGAGACAGGTCTTTATTTTATTATGAAAATACTGACTACTTAAGGAAAACGCTGCAGCAAATAAATCTAAAGCCACATGTGTAGATCGTATCGAAATTAATCTTATTAACAAAAGTCTTTACCTCGCCAACTTTTACGCATATATGTAATTATTCTATTAGGACTGCAAGGACATGCCGTGCCACATGGAAGACCAGCACATGTACGTCCTATCACCAAAATTAAGAATACACTTCTCAACAAAACTATAGACCTATCAGCATCTTACCTACGTAATCAAAAGCACTGAAACAGATTATAAATAAACAACTTACCGATTATCCCAAAGACCACGATCTTCTTCACTCCTAACAATCAGGATTCCTGCTGATAATAATACGTCATCAGCATTATTTAACATTACTGAGAACATTCGAGAGGCTATGGATCAGAATAAATTGACTGTTATAACTCTAGTGACATTTCAAGAGTTTTTCTACGTTTAATACAAACGTTTCACTGTCAGAACTTAAGATAATGAATTTTCTTCTGAAAACTCTATCGAGTGTTTCCACTCTTACATCACTGACAGGCAACAATGTGTTGTTGTAGAAGAATGTTTCTTTTATTGGAGGCCAGTGAAGTGCGGATTACAACAAGGATCAGAATTAGGTCCATTTTTATTTCCTGTATATATTAATGACATCGCTGACTGCACCAAACGTTGCATATAGTACATACACGATGACCTACAATTATAAATACTTACGTGACCAAAACGGACAACGATGCAATTAAACAACTTAGTGAAGTCCTTGACTCTATAACAATGTGAACGAAAGAAACAGGCATTATAAGTCCTGAAAAGTAACAAGATATCCTTATCGGGCATTAAAGTTTATTAAACAAAACTGATTACACTGAGCAACAAAAAATAAACTTTTTTGTCTCAGAAAGAAAAATATGTGATTCTGATAGTATTTGTTCTCCTGAATTCAAATATGATATCGGTTTTTCTCCATCACGCAAGGTTTCCGAGAGACAGTATTTACAATTTCAAACACTTTAATATTTTCTACAACAATATTCGAACATTCGGACTCACCTAGAAAGTAAGAAATTATTTTCTGCTATATTTTGTCTGTCGAGCATCCCTCCTGATGGTCCAACAATATGCCAGCATATTAGGATTCCATTTGCCTTGATATCCCTTTTTCATATCTGATATCTCCTGATGAAAGTGTTTCCTGTTTTATTTTGTAATGGGCAAATGGACGAAAAAACGTTTATTAAAAAAATAATTATTTAAATCCATTAATTGAAATTGAATTAAAAAAACTATGGGTGATGGAGAAATTCCGAATACATATTCGAAAACACGATAATAAAACTGCATTAAGTACAACAATTGGTACTCATGAGACAAAAATCATGTTGACCAGTGTTATTTATTTTTAGTCCCTATAAATCTAAATCAAACTGACCTTCCATTTAAAATCTACATGAACAATCTCCGTCACTATTTTGACCATAATCTATTAAAATATATATACAATTGAATTTTCATTCTCTAAAACGTTTAAAAATTCCCTACCTTCCTCATTAAAAATAAGTGGTTCTCACAGTTCTGATGAAGCAGCATTCCGATTATTGTGACTTACTCTTAAGCGACATGAACATCAAATTAGGACGAATACTGCAACGACTCCATAATGCTTGTGCACGTTATGTGTGTAACTTCCGTAATCCAGATCACATAACTCCAGAATATGAAATGTTGTTGCGGTTTCGATTGGAAGACTGGCGGGAGGTACATTGTTTCCGCTTCGTATACCACAATTAATCCGTCCACATCATCATCCTTTTACCTTTATATTAACTCTTATTCACTATCTTGTCACCATAAAGTAAACATACGATTGGGAGACAATTTAACTCTGGCTTTACCTCTACCTCATCCTATCTTGTTTCGGCTATCCGTCTCTGTAATCCCCTTTACCCTAATATCAAAGGAGTTCCCGACTCAAAAAATAGTTTAAAAATAAGGTTACCCAAAACTCCCTCAGGTAATATAATATATAACCAAGATGGAGGTATATGTTTATTATCTTTATATACTTTGGACTTACATTATCAAGCTAATAATTTAATTAAATCCCAGGCTATTATTCCATTCCATTAACATAGTTTAACCTCTCGCCTTTTAGGTGTGACACACCACCCGGGCATTACAATGACACGACTTGTAGAAGGAAATTAACTATGGATCATACAGGCCTAAATACGTTTTTGACCACACAAGGACATCGAGGGCCTCCCCGAATGACTGATCAGCTCAATATCAGGGCCTTCTCCGAGACAACACAGCATCAATACGAAACACGCCATTCACACTAAACACGGCGAATATGATAATAATGATGATGGTGATGATGATGATGATGATGATGGTGGTGGTGATGATGATGATGATGATGATGATGGTTGTGGTGGTGATGAAGATGACGACGATGACGCAGACGATAACGTCGACGAAGACGATAACGACGACGATGATGACGATAAAGATGATGATGATAATAATAGGATAAAGCGCACAATAATGTGCATTAGATTTCGTCCCTGCTGTAGACCAGTAACAATTTTGTTCTCTTTAAACAGGCATTGAATTATTTGCACATAATCTATCACAGAGCTTACACACGCAGTCCATTGACGAATCACGATAGATTGAACTTTTGCAGAGTTTGTGGTTATTTCCTTTTACTGCCAGTCCTGTTCCTGCACTGCGTATCTTGTTGTTTGGCCCAGTACAGGACCGATTGGTCATCGCATCCGATGCGTAAAAATCATCTGGCATTTCTTTTCTCTTCTTTTGTCTTATCTCCATCAATAATGATGATTATGATGGTCAGATGATGTTCGGACAATGTGTGGTCCTTAACATTTACTGACATTTGTCTTAAAGATGAGGAAAAACCCCGAAAAAGAATCATCAACCGGAAACTTGTTTCGACCGGGGATTGAATCCTGGCCCGCTGCGTGCTAGTCAATGACGCTAACCTGAGACCACACCAGTGGACCAGGTTATCTTACATATAAAAATTAATGTTTGTTTGTTTGTTTGTTCGTACGTACTTTATGCGCGGCTATACCGTTGATCCGATTGTGATGGTTATTTTTGCAAAATGTTCAAGAGATTCCCGGGATGAACATAGGCTATAAGAGAGTTGTGATACTCAACTCATACACCCTTAAAAATCGCCCTTTGTAGAGGAAAACGTGAAAAAAGTAGCTCTTTTGACGTTAAATGCCTTACGCTGCCTAAACCATAAGAAATACACAAAATCAATTTACACAGAATTGAATATCTCAAAAAGGTCTACAAAAAAGTCCGCGACAACATATGCTTATCTATCACGGATAATTCACAATAACCATTTTTGTCTTTCGTTGATAACAATAGCCCCGCGCCGTAGCCGAGTGGTTAAGGCAAGAAGTCTTGGCGCAGAACTAAGGGTCTTACGCTGGTTCGAGTCACCGTGGGGGATGAAATTTTTATCATGGAATTTCGGTCAGTATGGGACCGGTGCACAGTGGGTCAGGAATGATATCTATCGGGAAAAAGCTATTTTCGCTCACCCTCATCAATTTACCTTTTCTTTACTCTAATGTAATTGTTAAATGACGGTTCTTAATGTATCTGCAACGGAGGGTACAATTCTAATGTTTATGAAGACAAAATAAACATCGGAAGTTGCCGATGGTTAAGACCTCATCTGGTCTATATCCCAGTTGTGTTATTAGCGTTGTGTGTTCAAGTTCAGTGAGCTTTTCTTCTTATTCTATATGGATACTTCACCTCAAGGTTTGAAATTTTATTGATTATATTTAATGTTTTTCTATATATAACCAGATATTATGTTAAATATATGTGGAATCATACCTTCCAAGCATTAAAAAATCACACAATCATCTTATTTTAAATTGAGATACAAAGAAAACAGTTCTGAATAGTAGTACTAATTTTAGTTATAATTTAGAGTGATTTATGGACTTTAATTTCAGCACAATAACATGTGTGCAAACTATTGCGTTTTTTAATTAGCTTTCTCATTACAGGAAGCAGCCAGCAACTGAGGCCGACCGTTGCGCGCAGAGAATAATTGTTTGATTTAACATAAAAAAGAGTTAGAGGCAATAAGTTATCATTTAGTAAACAATTAGGGGTAGAGGAATGTTAGCAGAATGTTTTAAATTATATTAAAAATAAATATTTGTTTGAAAAGGGATTTTCTCAAACGTACGAAGTTGTGCGCGAGAAAAAAAATCTAATGAAATATTCTGATTGGCTAGGAGTTGATGTTAACTTTCCCGTTATTAAGAATTAATTTGGAATAATGACAGAAGTTGGAAAATTCTGTTCGATCTACTTATGGAATTGGAAGGCCCAAAATAACTTTAGAAGAGGCTGGAGTTAAATAATTGTTCACGTAAGCTGGAATTCTCTCGCGATGAACTTGCTCTTGCAACAGAAATAGCACTTTGATCATATGGTAAACGGGATACTGCTGATGTTTTAAAGACATTACTCAAAAAAACCACAAAATAGCTTCAAAATAATAATAAAAAATTACAAATCACCCAGCTCAACTCCCCTATCTTCTATGTCGGACGATGCATTGTCTTTTTTGACAATAAAATATCAATACATCGATATATTAACATTTGACTAGGTGCCAAAAAGAGAGGTTGTGATATTTTATCCACCCTATAATGCTTCTAGGGAAGCAAATTTGTTATGATGCCTTTCCCAAGACAGACATTTCAGCAGAAATAAGATTTTTTTGTTTTTATTCCAGACTCTTCGAAAGATATTTTGGGTTTTACAATTCCATACGAAGATGGAATAGGATTTTCCAACGACTCTGTGTTCTAAATTCTTAATAACGGGAAAGTTTACATTTGCTTTTAGCCAATCAGAATATTTCAGTAGAAATCTAACTTCCTATGTTTTAGAAAATCGCTTTAATTTGTTTTAAAATATTTTTTAAAACATTCTCCGAACATCCCTTAATTCTAATTTATTATTAGAGGATCACTTATTGCCTCTATCAATATCTTTTCCTCATATATTAAATCAAACAATTCTCTGCGCGCGACGACAGGCCTCAGCTGCCGGCAGCCTCCTCTAATAAAAAAGCCAATTACAGAAAAACGCAATAATTTGCACACATGTTATTATGCGGGAATTGAAGTCTATAAGCACTCTATATTCTAACAAAAAAATATTACTACTTTTCAGAACTGTTTTTTTTTTCGTAGCTCAATTTAAAGTAAAACGATTGTGTAAATTTTTTTGTGTTTCGAGGGTATGATTCCACGTGTATTTAACACAATATCTGGTTCTATAGAAACATGTTAAATATATCAATTAAAAGTACAAACTTTGAGGTAAAGTATCCATATAGAATAAGAAGAATAACTCGCTGAACTTTAATGCAAAACGTATTTATTTCTACAGCTCGGTACACAACTGGGATGCTGATCAGATGAGTTCTTAACGATCGGCAACTTCCGATGTTTATATTGTCTACATAAATTTCACAATTCTACCCTCCTTTGCAGATAAGTGAAGAACAGTCATCTAGCAATAATTTAAGAGTGAAGAAAGATGAATTGGCCAGAGTTAGTAAAATACCTTTTTCCAGCTAGATTTCGTATCTGGCCCATTGTGCGGTGCCTACCCAGCATCGTGAGGCGTTTGGGTAGCTACAATAAGTAGCGACTCCAGGTTGAGAATATCAGCTATACGGCTGTAGTATCCAACATGCTGAGCACATGTCACCCTACACAGGCTAGATGATCGTCTACCTCTGTGATTAAAGCATGTGGATGTGAGGCCAACAGCCGACTGGTCAGCCAAAAGCCTTCTAGGCCTATCGCGCATTGAGTTTTTTATACCAAGAAGATCGGGATAAGTAGATTCCCGGGGAAGCGTGCTCTGCATAACGTTCATCTGATTGAGATGGGGCTTTTTGAAAAATGTTATGCAGATTCCGGGAATGAACGTGGGCTATAAGAGAGCTGTAATACTCAACCACTTCACCCCTAAAAATCACCCTTTCTAGTGAAAAACGTGAAATGAAGTCTCTATTTTGACCTTAAATGGCTTACACTGCCTAAACCATAACAAATACACAAATTGATGTAGACAGAATTGAACATCTAAAAAAACTATACAATCAAGTATAGTATAACAGCACGCGGCTGGTGGTAAAACACATAAATATTTATTTAGGAGCATCAGCGCACGCCGGGTATTAGCTAGTTATTATTATTATTATTATTATTTTTATTATTAAGTAAAGTAAAGTGATCCCACAAAAGGCCCGGAGGCCCTTGGGGTAGTAGGAGGTTAAGGCTCCCACTTTTTCTAGACAATCGGCACTTTATGTCAGCCGGGTTGTCAGCCAAGCGTGACGGCCGCCTTTACCCCCAGAACAAGCGTCTGGTACTCATTTCCGTTATAGGCTGAGTCAACCCCAGGGCCATAGTGCCGCCAGAGGGTTTGGGTCAGTTTAAAAATCCTGACCCCAACGGGACTTGAACCCTTGTACCCTGAGCTTGTAGCTCAGTGCCTTAACCACTACGCTACGGCGTGCCCCATTTTTTTATTATTATTTTCCATTATTTATTATTATTATTATTATTATTATTATTATTATATATTTTTACTTAGGCCTACCTTGTTAGTTGTATATTGTGCAGGCCTATTATGTAATATTAATGTAATTCAAAAATTCATATTTGTTAACATAGCCCTACCTACGATTATAACCTCGTGAAGTAGAAGTCTTTACTCCATCAGGTAAAATAAACTATTATTAATATGATATTACTTCGAGTCTATCTCTGTGGTCTCGGGGTAGCGTTCTGCCTTGTCACGCAGCAGGCCCGGGTTCGATCCCCGGTCGGGGCAATTTTTTTTGGGTGAGGATTTTATCTGGGTTGTTCCTCACCTGTAAGACAAATGTCAGGAAGCTTAGGGCCCAACGGTCTTCGAAATCATATGGCCATCATCCTCATCCTTATCATTATCATCATCATCCTTCACCTGTATGGTAAGCAACGCGAAGCTACCACACCTACAATTCCCTAGTAAAGCTGCAAGCATAGCATGAAAATGCTATGATTGCAATGAAGGACCTGCCTTCGGGCAGAATTACTGTGGATTGATATAACTCCGAAAAATATGTAGTAATATTTTAGAAAATAAATTACAACGTTTGTTAGAAAAGATTGTGCTAGAAAATAGGAGGAACATGTGATTTCTGCAGGATGTTTATCCAGTATATTTTGAAAATCTTAGTAGAAGAACAATAATTAATCGATAGTTAGTAGGATATTGGATTAGTCGCGGCGGGCTTATAACCTGGCTAGTCTGACCTTCTGATTTGACGTTCCTATATATTCTTTGGGAACAATTAAAGTACATAGTCTACGAGAATGTTCCTAAGGTAAGAGTGATACAAATTTTGGGTATTGAAATGGAAAAAAAAGTAGTATTTAAATTTACGTCAGATACGGAAGCAAATCCGCAGAATTGCCACTACCTATTGCGTGATTTGTTCCCGAATATATTAAGAGTTTTTTTTAACTAGACATGTCTAAAATTAAAAAAAAAAAAAAAAAGCTTCAGTTTTCGATTGATTATGGCAGATATCAGAAGTTTATTAACTTATTTTAATAAATCTGAACATCCATGCATCCGTAGTAATTCTGCCAGAGGGCAGGTCTTTCATTGCAGTCATAGCATTTTCATGCTATGCTTTGCAGCTTTACTAAGGAATATGTGTGGTAGCTTCCCGTTGCTCTCCACACCGGTGAAGGTTGATGATAATGATGAGGATGATAATAATGACCGGATGATTTTCGGGGACCGTTGGGCCCTAAGCTTCCTGACATTTGTCTTACAGGTGAGAAAAAACCGAAAAAAAACCTCACCCAGGAGCGTGTCCCGACCGGGATTCGAACCTGGGCCCGGTGCGTGACAAGGCAGCACGCTATCTCGAGACCACAGCAATGGACAATCTGAACATATCCCATTTAAATCAGTGTCTCAATGTAAATGTTATACAAAAAAGTAAAAATAAAAATTTAGGGCGTTTGAATTTTTACTTTCTCACGAAAAAGTATTGAAACGGATATGTTAAAAAAAATAAGGTAAGGATCTATACAATAAAAATGAACACGCAATCGAATCAATTTCGAGCACAAAATTAGAGATATTTAATTTTTATTTTGACTTTGTAAATCTATCTATCTATCTCTCTCTCTCACTCTCTCCTTCCCCCTCTCTCTTCCTCTCGCTTTCTCTATCTCCCTCTCTCTCTCCTCCTCCTCCCTCCCTTCACCCCTCTCGCCAACTACTTTCTTTGTAAATACCTGTACTTTTAGGTGTCCACGGTTCCCGGGTCTTACAGGAAAAAACTCAGTGGAGAGAGGATTTTAAATCTGTATCACGTGCTTTATTACTACAAAAGATCATGAAGGGTCTCTCTGGATGAGTGATCAGCTCAGTACCGTTGTCACCTTCCAGGAAACGCGAACATTTAAAACAAGAAACTACATTATTTCATACATGATAGACAAGACGAATATATGATATTGGCGATTATAACCCGAGTTTGTTCGGAGATTATTTTGGCATTAAATTTTCCTATTATTTTTCCTTACAGATGAAATAAAAGCGTCAAAACTTTTCCTGGCAAGCAATCAAATACGGGTCCACTTTGTCCAACACAAAAACTTTTTCCTTAGAGTACGAATGTGGGTTAAGGTAAATTTCACGAAAAATTGTAATGTAAAATTGTCATTCCCAATTAATTTATTGGTCAAAATGCGTACAAAGAAAACAATACTTGAAAAATATATTTTTTAATCCAGGTCCTCTAAGCAGGTTCTCTATATAGAACAATCCTTTTAAAAAATAAGGAATTGCTAACTACTTTTCGAATGAAATAAAAGAAAACTTGGAAAATGTTACACAACAAAGAAATGTAGCTGTGGGGTGTGGCATGCTTCAGTGCTTGCAATTGAAAAGATAGCCGACTTCTTCCAAACCATTAACTCTGCAAGCTCGGGCTAAGAGCATCATTGCAAATTACATGAGTATTTCAAAGTACTAGGCCAGTCACTGCCAGTCAGTTTTATTGTATTTATCTCATAATATTAATATTATTTTTTCTTCCATCGTGAATATTTACACGAGTCACTTGATATAATTTCACTCTAAATTCGGCCTACACAATTATTTGTCCCCTTTAGCAACATTCTCTCCTTTGATTAAATGTTCCCTCTGCATGGTTCATTTATAGCTGTTGGCTAAATAACCGAATTAATAATTCACTGAACGGAAAATCGAATTATAAAAATCAAGAACTTCTTAAATCCAGTGGACCAAACGTTATCGGAAAGAGGAGGAAAAAACACGTCAACTCTCATTTGCATTTTGAATTTACATATTTTAAATCAGTTTCCTGAATTCAAAAAAAATATGAAATTAAGGTGTCTTTGCATTTTATATAACAGAGGCAAACTAAAATGAACTTCCAATTCATAAGAAATAACTGAAGTTTAAATGAAAATAAAATGATGTGATTAATAGATCCATAATATCAGTGTTTCAACAGATTGCCATTGTTAAATATGTAATATTATTATTATAATTACTATGATGATGATTGTTATTATGGTGATGATTAATATGATGTTCATGATTATTATTATTATTACTATTAAATGGGCATACCAATCGAAAATACACATGTATATTCACTCAATTTTGCAGACGACCAGGTATTAATAACACAAGACCACGATGACAAAGAATATATGACAAGAAAACTAATAGAAGAATATGAAAAATAGGGACTTTATATAAATATTGAGAAAACTAAATATCTGTGTATAGGAGAAAAAATGGAAAACATAAATTCCAACAATGGAGAAGAACTAAAACATAGCATTGAATGCACTTATTTAGGAACAAAATTAGACCATTCAGGCGATAACACAGTGGAAATTAAAAATATAATCGCACAAACAAAACAAACAATAAATGCTTATAACTCTGTTTGGTGGAGCAAAAATATTACAAAAAAATAGAAAATTACAAATATATCAAACCATAATTCAGAACATTTTAACATATGGAGTTGAAGTTTGGCAAGTTCCTACCAGGGAAATGAAAAGAATTTTAAGTACAGAAATGGATGTTTTAAGAAGATCAGCTGGAAAATCTAGAATGGATAGAATACGCAATAAAGAAATAAGGGGTATTATGGGTGTAGAAGAGGAGCCGGACATCATAGACATTATAGAAAAGAAAAGATTACATTGGCCATGTCAAAAGAATGCCAGAGCAAAGATTGCCTAAAATTGTTATGGAATGGATCCCGATGGAAAGGAGAAACAGAAAAAGACCGAAGAAAACTTGGATAGAAGGGGTACAAGCAGCTACGAATATCAGAGGAATGGAGAAAGATCAATGGATAGACAGAGGAATGGCGTTTGGTTTCCGGAAGACGGCGGCAGCTGCCATGATACCGGATGATGATAATTATTATTATTAGTATTAATATATTATTATTATGGTGATTGCGGTGGCGGTGTTGATGATGCTGATGATTATTATTGTTATTATACAGTCGGCCGCTGTAGTCTAGCGTTTATGTTCCTTGTCTCTAGTTCCGGGGGACGCGGGTTCAAACCCGGGCGTGGTCAATGGATTTTTAAGATGAAAAATCCAAGGAACATATCCTCCGGGAGGGACTTTAAGACGTAAGTCGCGAGTCTGAAGATTTTTCGTGCTCGTAACAGATCCACAAGCCTGAATAAAAAGGCATCCATGCAAATTTTACCGATCGTTTCCCATCCAGTAATACCTACTAGATGTCTCATCGAGGCGATAGGCTGACTGCCTATCACTCGCTGACATCTATGAGTAGATGAGCGTAAATAAATTAACTTGGTCAATAAGTTCCCATTAGCGAGTGCCCTAATTCCGTCACAGGGAAGGAAACGGCTTAAGAAGAAAGTTATTATTATTGCTATTAACATTACCAATACTTCTGGTATTACTCTATTATTATTATCTTTAATATTATTATTATTTATTATTATTATTATCATCATAATTATTATTATTATCATCATAATTATTATTATTATTATTATTCTAAACCCTTGTTTCTCTCAACACGTCCATGGCGGTCTTCCCTGCTGGGGAGAAATTCAACCATACTAATTTACTTACACTTGTTTTCGGACAGATATCATTGAGTGACTCGTGGTCAGCGTTCCGTCACATAGTGACATCTAGGAAACCAAGGTATTACTAGGATGAGAAATTCGGTAAATTTTGCTTAGAGGCCTTTTTATTCAGGCTTAAGGAAAATTTACGGACCTGAAAATCTTCAGACTCGGGACCTACGACTTAAAGTCCGTCCCGGAGAACTTGCTCCCTGGAATTTTCCATCCTAAAAAATCCAACAGGTTTGAATCCGCGAACCTTGGGACCAGAGGCAAGGAGTATAACCACATATCCATCGCGGCCAATATAATTATTATTACTATTATTATTATTATTATTATTATTATTATCATCATCATCATCAATATCATCATTGTTAATATGTTTATATAGGCTAATGTCGGTCCTGTTGGACTAATGATTACCATGATCCCCTCAGTTCCAATGTTCGCGAATACAAATGCTCCCAGCGCCGATATATTATTTTCGGTGGTGGAATTCCAATTATCGTGCTCGCCTCTGGTTGCAACGTTAGTAGATTTAAAATGGCCGTATCTATGGATTTTTTAGGGCCAATATACTCTACAGCGTATGACTTCCTTCGGTAGGGAAATTATATTGTTGGTCCAATGTCACAGATTTATGGAATGTAAATGAACCTAAGGGCTGTAATTGGGCACCTTTGAGTAACATATCGCCTTTCACGTCTATGTTTGAATTACGACGTTAATGATCTGATATTTTAAACAGCTTCGTTTAATTCACTGCTAACTAACTAACTCACTAACACTATCAAAACCATAGGTTCATGGCCGCGCGGACATAAGCTCTCCAAACATCCTATCCTCAGCTAATATTTTCCAATCATTCCCTGTGTAATCTACTTCCCTGAAATCATGGTTAATGTTATTCTCTCACCTCATTCTTGATCTACCAACTGGGGGTTTTCCTTCTGGTTTTCCTACATGAAATTTCCTTGCACGTATTTCATTCCCATTCGTGCCACATGTCCTGCCCATCGCAGTTTATAAGATTTAACTGTTCTTATTATATCTGGCTTCCTACAAATATAATGTAGTTCACTGTTATGTAGTCTTCTACATTCACCTGTCTGTTCATCTGTCATTGGTACAAATGTTTTCCTAAGAACTTTATTCTCAAATACTCTTAATCTGCTTTCCTCCCTTAAACTGAGAGTCCATGTTTCGCTTCCATATAATACAATTGGACGGCGTTATGTAACAACCGGCTATGCGCCATTATGTAAGTTCCGAGAAAAATGCGCTTAAATGTTTTTATATATTTTAAACAATATCAAGAAGTATTTAATTATTTCTGACTTGATAATCACTTATATGATAATATTGTACGTATATACTGATTCGTACTGTATGAGTAAAAACAATATTTATATTTATTTTAACGTTCAGCATTGAAATATTGCACTTAGACGTACTGAGAATGAAGTCATAATCGTTCTGCATTAATCGGTTAATCGCCGCAAGAGGGCGTTTACACTCTTGATGCTTATTAGTATGGGATACTTTATTATGTATCAATCAGCCAAGTGTCAAGGTAATGCGTATACACTGTTGATGTAAAATATAGTATCATAATATTAATAGTGTTTGAAGGCTAAATATACTGATATATGTTTATATATTGCATTCTTTTATAACTCTTCATACATATTACGTTATGAAATGAGCAAGTTGAATGAATATTTGTTTTAAATAAATATAATATTTTCATTGCACACGAAAAACAAGAAACACATGAATATTAAAAAAAAGGCATGCTGTAATAATTTTGTGAAATCATTTTTTTTTATTTCTTAGAGTAAAAAATGTTGATAGACATCCATCAACTTGCACACTATTTTTTTTATTTTGAATTATAATACGTTTTTAACAGGTGTATGCATGACTAATAATATACTTTTGTAACAACTGTAAACAATACTTTTAAAAAATAGAAAAACAGTACATAATGCAAATAATTTATCGAATATTTTTAAAATGAATTATTCACACTGAAAATGTATATATATATATATTAAAATTATCATAGATCAAATATAGAAAAAATATACACTTTTCATTTCACAATAAAAGAAATAAGAGAACGAATTTTACAAACTGTTAAACAAGTGGTTCTCTTAACTCCGTTGCCTATTACAATGACCTCTGTACTGACTAGCGCCTGACTTTTTTATCTCTATGTTTATAAAATAGGTGTATATGGACTTCATTTACGAAAAATATATGATTCACAAAAATAAATAAAATTCTTACATATCTGCAGTAAGACAGAAAATGCCTATCTATTTTCAGGGCAGTTCTAACAAACCATATCTAAAATTCTGTGAGCTCTGAATGTCATTATAACATTAAAAAAATCACATTCACTTATAAAGCATGCCTATCTATTATAGTGCCAAACCAGCAATATACAATTATGCAACAACAATATAAGAGCGGGAAAATTTAGCCCTAAGCTGCATGATGAAAAATTTAGATTAGTATTGATGAAGGTCTAGTTTCATAGCGGTTTGTTTCAAAACACAGAATCTGTAAAAAAAAACTGATGGCGTGTATATTTTTCTTTAATAATAAGCCTATATTTAAAGATTTGGTGCTAAAAGTGTGCGTACACTTACTTCATGAACCAATGCAACAGATGAAATCAAAATCTGAATTATTTTTTAATAGCGCTTAGCTGATTGATTCATAACACCGTACAATTGGTAGAATAACAGTTTTATACACTTTTTATTTAACATTTTTTGAAAGGAGTTGGGTTCGACAAGATCCCCTGTATGCATAATAGCATGCATTTCCAGAATTGAGCCTATGTTTAATTTCTTTGTGCATCTCGTTCCTATTTGTGATTAGGCCTACGTATTGTTACTTACTTACTTACTCACTGGCACTATCAAACGCGTAGGTTCATGTCCGCGCGGACATAAGCTCCCCATACATCCCTATCCTGAGCTAATGCTTTCCAATCATTCCCTGTATAATCTACTTCCCTCAAATCATAGTTAATGTTATTCTCCCACCTCATTCTTGGTCTACCAACTGGGAGTTTTCCCTCTGGCTTTCCTACAAGAAGCTTCCATGCAAGTCTTTCATTCCCCATACGTGCAACATGTGCTGCCCATCGCAGTCTACGATACTTAACTATTCTAATTACATCTGGCTTCCTATAAAGACCATGTAGTTTATTTTTAAGTAGTTTCTCCATTCACCTGTCTGTCCATCTCTCTTTGGTTCAAAAATGTTCCTAAGTACTTTATTCTCAAATACTTGTAATCTCCTTTCCTCCCTTAAAGTAAGAGTCCACGTTTCGCACCCATATAATATAACTGGTAGAATAATAGTTTTATATATTTTCAGTTTAACGTTTTTTGAAACGAGTTGGGACATCAAGAGTCTATGTAATGCATAATAGCACGCATTTCTAGAATTGAGCCTATGTTTAATTTCTTTGTGCATCTCATTCCTATTTGTGATTATTGTACCTAGGTATTTCAATTCAGCCACTTCCTCAAAATTTCCCTCATTTGTCATTAGCTGTCCATTTTCATTATATAATGTATTTCTATGTGTGACCATATATTTAGTTTTATTGATATTTACTTCCAGTCCTGTCGGTCGCGGTGGACTAGTGGTTATGCTCCTTGCCTCTGGTCCCAAGGGTCGCGGGTTCAAATCCGGCCGGGGTTGCTGGATTTTTTAGGACGGAAATATCCAAGGAGCAAGTGTTCCGGGAGGGACTTTAAGCGTGAGTTCCGAGTCTGAAGATTTTCAGGCTCGTAAAAAATCCTTAAGCCTGAATGAAAAGGGCTGTAAGCAAAATTTACCGAATTGTCCCGTCCTAGTACTACCTTGGTTTCCTAGATGTCAGTATGAGGCGGAACGCTGACCACATACCCCTCAAAATGACATCTATACGAAAACAAGTGTAACGAAATTAGTATGGTCCAAATTCTTCCCTGTAGGGAGAGAGCGCCTAAATCTCTGTAAAGAGAAAACATAGGCTTACAATACAATACTTCCAGTCCTAATTCCTTAGTGATACTCAATAGTGTGTGCGTGTTGTCCTTTAGTATCTCCTCGCTATCGGCCAATAAAACTACATCGTCAGCATAAACTAATAGCTTATTAACACCATTGAGTCGTAAGCCTTCCCCATTCTCTAAAGATTTAATGGCATGCTCTAGTACAAAATTAAAGAGTACAGGAGATAGCGCATCTCCTTGCTTCAACCCATTGTGGATTTCAAAAGTGTCCGAAAACTGTTTGCCCACACGCACACTACTCTCTGTGCCATTTAGACACATTCGTATTAGTCTAACTAACTTTTTAGGAATTCCGAACTCCAGCAGGATACTATATAACTTCCCTCTTAATTGAATCATATGTTTTTTTGAAGTCTACATATAGTTGCTGTACAGTACCATTATATTCCCATTTCTTTTCTAAAATCTGTCTTATACTAAAAATCTGATCTGTTGTAGACCTGCTTCTTCTAAATCCACATTGATGATCTCCTAGAATGTCATCAATATAGGGGGTAAGTCTGCTTACTAATATATTTGTTAGAATTTTGTATGAAGTTGAAAGTAATGAGATGCCCCTGTAGTTGTTGCAATCATTTTTATCTCCTTTCTTATAAATTGGTACGATGATTGTCTCCTTCCATTGATCTGGAAGAGTTTCATTTTCCCAAATCATACTAAGCAACCAGCGTATCTTGTCCATCAATTTTCCTCCCCCTGATTTTATCAGTTCTGCTGGGATCTCATCTGAACCTGATGCTTTATACATCTTCAATTTTTCAATCGCCATTTCAACCTCTAAAGCACTTGGTTCTGCGACTAGCATTTCTGCTGTCTGTAAATTATCCTCCACAATGTCCTGTTCTATATGTACATTTAATAGCTATTTAAAGTAACTTTTCCATCTATTTAATATACTCCTGGAATCTGCAATCATATCCCCATTTTCTTTCCGAATTATGTTTGTTCTAGCCTGAAACCCTTTCTTCTCTATACTAATTCCCTGATATAATTCTCTAATGTTCCTATTTTTTGCATTCATTTCAAGATCATCAATCTTCTCTCTCAAATATTCCCTCTTTTTACTCTTTAGTCACTTGGTTGTTTCCCGTCTAATACTACCCAATTGCTCTAAATTTACGTCATTTGGCTCGTGTAACCATTTCATTTTTGCTAGTTTTCTTTTCTTTACAATGTCGGCACATTCCTCATCAAACCATTTCTTGTTTTGCCTCTTTTTTAAACAACCAATGCTTTCTGATGCTGACAATTTAATAGTATCTCTTATAGCCTCCCATTCTTTATTTATATCAGTTTCTTCTTCGTTGGCCACATTGTCATCTGAAGATTCCAGTACTTCAAATCTATTAGCAATTTTGATTTGGTATTTTTGCCGCATTTCATCATTTTTCAAGTTTTTTAATTCAAATTTTACAGAATCATCTTCAGCGTTTGTTCCTCTCATAAGCGTTAGCCGTTGTCTGATTTTCACTCTGACCAGATGATGATCCGAATTGCAGTCTGTCCCTCTAACTGATCTAACATCGATGATGCTACTCTGCCAGCGTTTATCCACTAATACATGATCTATCTGGTTCCGAGTTTTTCCATCTGGGGACGTCCTAGGTATTTGAATGTAATCACTTCTTCAAAATTTCCCTCATTTGTCATTAGCTGCCCTTTTCCATTATATAATGTATTTCTACATGTAACCAAGTGGCCATATGTTTAGCTTTAGTGATATTTAGTTCCAGTCCCAATTTCTTAACGTTACTCAATAGTTTAAGCGTGTTGGCCTTTAGTATTTCGTCGCTATCGCCCTAGAGTACTGCATTATCATTATAAACTAACAGCTTATTAATACCATTGAATTGTATGCCTTCTTCATCCTCTATTAATTTAATAGCATACTCTAGTACAAAATTAAAGAGTAGAGGAGATAGTGCATCTCCTTGCTTCAAACCATTGTGAATTTCAAAAGTATCCAAAAACTGTTTGCCTACACGCAACCTAGTCTTTGTTCCATTTGTTCCATTTAGACACATCCGTATTAGTGCAACTTTTTTAAGAATTCCGAACTCCAGCAGGATACTACATAATTTCTCTCTCTTAAATTAATCGTAAGCTTTTTTTAAGTCTACATATAGTTAATACCATTATATTCCCATTTATTTTCTAAAGTCTGTCTTATACTAAAATCTGATGTGTTGTAGACCCGTCTTTTCTAAATCCACATTCATGATCTCCTAGTTTTAATCGATATAGAGAATAAGTGTGCGTACTAACATATTTGTCAGAATTTCGTACGAAGTTGAAAGGAATGAGATGCCCCTGTATTTGTTGCAATCCGTTTTATCCTATTTCTTATAGATATGTACGATAATTGATTTTTTCCATTCATCTCTAAGAGCTATTTTTTCAAATCATACAAAGCAAAAGGCGTATCATGTCCATCATTTTTTCCCCTGATTTTATCAGTTCTGCTGGGATCTCATCTGAACCTGATGCTTTATACATCTTCAATTTTCCTATTGCAGTTTCAGACTCTAATGCTTGTAATACAAATTAACATTGTTTTAAAATTTCCAATCACTGTAACAAGATACATAAGGTATAATTAAATTCCCATTGCAGACTTTGTGGACGTGCAGTGGGGATAAAGACGGTTATATTAAGCATATTAATTCATGTCCGAAAACGTACCGTTCTGTCGCTACTTGCAAAATACTACATCACACTTCAGCTTTCCCGCATTTTCGGCGCCAAAGGAATGGTTATTACATACATCATTCACCGATCACCTGATGTACCATAGCCAATACAGTTTGTTTACATGCATTTCAGTTGAGTTTGTGATCCTCCCAGAGATATTCTTACCTGCTGTTGTGATTGTGGTCTTTGTTCATACTGTACTAAGCGGTATATAGTACATTTAATTTGTAATGTGTGTCTATTGACCATGATGAACTGCACGTTTGCGGAATACGCCAACATATTATTATTCTATGAAAAAGCTCGATGCTATGGGAGGGTTGCTCGTCCGAAATAATCTGGACTAGCGATTTGGACAACAGTGGATAGGTCGTGATAGCCCGATTGCTTGGCCTGCACATTCTCCCGACTTCGGGTCACATGAAATCCTTGATTTACGAGACCCCTGTGGCATCCGATAAAGACCTACTAGGGCAGGTAATGGCTTCGGCGGATGTTGCAGGGCCAAGGATTGGTTATCGTGTGTATCAGAACATGGTACGGTGGTACCGTATCTTAGTTGACGTCGGTATAAGTGGACCCAGACGATTAGCGACAGGCGTCAGAGAGAGAGGATTTTTTATTTTTATTTTAGCTGCAAACGATACGTTTCCCGACATAGTTCCTATGCTAAACTAAGTTTTGGTCCCACTATACACGTTTTCGAAATCTGTGATGGGAATTTAGTTACATCCTGTATATGCGAATAACAATAAACGATGAAAATATTCCCTTTCATTTAGTTTCTCGCACAACCAATTCTCATAAAAAAAAACCAAACATAATACTGCTCGACTTCTTCCAGTTATAGGCCTACAAAATGGAAATATTAAAATTAATTTAATTAGTACGAAAACTAGGCAAACATTTCCGCTGGTCTATGTTTTTTTATAACAACTAAATTAAAATATTGCTAGTGCATTTAATGTTGGGATGCTACAGGAAACGTATCGCAAATCTAATTAAATGAGATAATCTGCACTGAACATTACCATGTTTGCGGTCGCAGAATGTGAGGCAGGAAAAAAACTAGCGTCAATAAAAATTAATAATGCATGAATTTTAATCTGCTCTAAAATCACATTTCAACTGGTTTCACCGTGGAGAGAAAATGGCATCAAACATTTCTAATTCTGGTCCTGCATTCATCTTGCAAACAGGCTTTATCAGGTTTGGCAATAAAGATATATCTAGATAAGTTAAAAAGGGTCTAGAATGCTAAGTTAATATTATTTACAATTACCAGTACAACTTTTATCTAACCACTGTAAATTGAATTCAGTTGATTTGTTCTCACTACTCAGTGACTACACTATTTTATAATTAGGCCAACTCTGATTCTTGCGAGTTACGTTCGCAGGTTAGGAAATGTATGATTGGTTACTCCATTCACAACACTCGACTCCCTTGATCATTTACCACTCGAGAGCGAAAGAGTTAGCGATCGTGTATTATAGTCTACTTGCGGTGGACAATTGGTTATGCTCCTTGCCTCTAGTTACGAAGGTCGCGGATTCAAACTCGGCCGGGGTCGATGGAATTTTTAGGACGAGAAAATCCATGGAGTAAGTCCTCCGGGAGGGGGTCCCGAGTCTGAGGAATTTGAGGATCATAAAAAATCCTTAAGCCTGAATAAAAAGGACTCTAAGCAAAATTTACTGGCATCAACGTCCTAGTAGTACCTTAGTTGCCTGTTAGATGTCTCGTTGTGTCGGTGTTTTAACCGCATGACATCTATGAGCAAATAGAAATTAACTTGGTGTAGTAACTCCTTTCTAATGAGAGGCTATGACTCAACAATGGGCTACGCCATTATAGACAGAGAGAAAGATCGCAGCAGAATTTTAAATCTTCTAACATGGAAACCAATCTCCCGCACCTACAGGGCATGCATTGTTTCGAGACCATATGGTTAAGAAATATTCTCAGGGAATATCAGGTACTACGGTACCGGTGACCAACCCAACAGTTAAAGATATGTAGGTACGGGTTGGCCCCTTAAATTTTCTGTAACATAAAACGATTGTCTAACATAAAATGTAACCACGTGCCATTTTATAAAAACGTAGTTCTGGCCACTTAAATACTTTTGGGATTTCTCCAACATGTCTATAAAAATTTCTAAATATTTTTCCACTATCACCAAAACCAGTAAGGCCTCTTCATTGTAAAATATTCCCTAAGTACCAAATCAGGCAAAATCACCTATTCCACAAAGATTTCATTTAGATCGATATAGTGAAAGGAATCACTTTGTTAGTATTCAATAGAACTCCCAACTTTCATCAAAGTACCAGTGTGACGTCACTCACGTCACAGGTAGATCGAGCTTTTCACAGTGAGATTATAAACAGCAATTACCATTTTCTCCTAGTAAGATAATCAATTTTTCCCATTCATTTAGAAGAGCCTCTTTTCCCCAAATCATACTAAGGAACTGGTGTACCTTGTCCATCAATTATTCTCATCTCCGTTTTTATCGGTTCTGCTGGGATACCATCTGAACATGATGCTCCACACAATATTTATTTCCCTATCAGCCTCTAATGCGCCTGGCTATGCGATTATTATTATTATTATTATTATTATTATTATTATTATTATTATTATTATTATTATTATTATTATTATTATTATTATTATTATTATTATTTGCACTGCCGTGGTCTTCAGGTAACGTTGCCGCGTACGTACCAGGCCCGGAACCTATCACCAATTGGGACAAATTTCCTGGGTTAGTTATTTTCGGGGTTCTTCCTCACCTGTAAGACAATCCTCGGGATTATTCAAGGCCCAAATGGTCCCAGAAAATCGTCTGGCCATCATAAAAGTATTCATACCGTATTCTCCTTGTTTAGTATGAATGGCTGAGTGAATGTTGTCTTGACTCAAATGTTCATGTTATCTCGGAGGTGACTTGGCATTCAGCTAATCACTCATCCAGGGAGGTCCTCCATGTCCTTTTGTGGTTAATAAGAATGTTGTGTTTCAGAGTTACAAATCCTCTTCCGGCAGGTCATGTTCCTGTAGTTCCGTGTGGGCATGTAAAAGTACCTTATACTAATAGTAATAATCATAATAATAATAACATTAATGTTTTATTTATTCTTGTAGAATTAAGGTCATAAGGCCTTCAAAGAGAAAGGTTAAATTAAGGTACAGAGAGATTGTTTTATTGTTATTATTTTTTTATTTAGGAATATTCTACAAGACAGTGTTTCTCGTTCAACTCAAAGTGATTTGTCGCCAGAGGTTCCTGACTAAAGCATCTTCTTCCTCAAATCTCTAGCTTCCATACTTCTCTTCACTCCATCCATCCATCCATTCATCGTTCTCTAGACCTGCCTTCTCCACTTCTTCCATTAGCTTTCCAATTAAGGATTTTCTTTGATATTCTCTCTTCTTCCATTCTTATGAGGTCTCCATACCATTTCAAAAGTTTTTCTTCTATTTTTCCTAATATGTTTTTTCAACTTGCATAATTTCCCTTATTGTGCTGTTTCTGACCTTATCCCTACTTGAAATTCTTGTCGATCGCCCCCAAAAATCCACTTCTACTGTTAACAGCGTGTTGGCTTCTTTTCTACTTACTGTCCAGGTTTCGGACCCATAGGCCTATAATAAAATGCTTTCTAACAGAACTTGAAATATAGCTTTTTTCATTCTGTATATTATATTTCTATTCCAAAGCATTGAGTTCAACATACCAATGATTCTTCTTCCGTCAGTTATTCTTCTTTCAATTTCTGTAGTTGAATTTTCACTTTTATCTAAAATAGATCCTAAATATTTAATTTTTTTAACATTACGTATTCTTCCTAAATTACATTTTAGCTCATCTGTTGTATCCAATGAAAGATATTCTGTTTTATTATTAATATTAATATTATTATTATTATTATCATCATTATTATTATGTTATCATTAGACTATCATTTGTTTTTTACTTATTTTTTATGCCGCTGTAATCAAAGGTATTGTCGTTGCATCAGATGCAGCGAGCAGTGGATCAGAGGACGCAACACATTTCCTGGGCGAGATTTTTTCGGGGCTATCCCTTACCTGTGAGGTACCATCTGGCTACCATAATCACACTGACATATTCCTTCTGTTTTGGTATTATCATATGAGTGAATTGTGCGTCTTGTCTTCAATGTTAATTTTGTCTGTAAATTAGCCCTAGTATTGAACTGATCACTCAACCGGGGAGACCCTCAATGATCTTGTATGATTAGAAAAATATACCAGTTTGCATGTGATCCAGGGTTTAAAAACGTTTTCGAAGCATGTGTGACGTGGGGAAAGTAAATGACTTTACAAAGGGAGAAGTAAAAAAAGAAAAGGAATGTAAACAAATACAGTGTTAAGATAAAAGTTAAAAATTAAAATGTACCTGTTGGCAGGTGCCGATGTCTTCAACTTTGTTATAATGGTGTATATAAAATTTGCTGCTACAAACACTTGGAGTATACATCATCGTAAACAACAACTAGTAGCAGAAGCTAAATCTGCTGATGATGGAAGTTAACTTCCGAAGGGCCTCCAGTTAATTTTAAATACATCATTTGAACAAAGTTGAAGACGACGGCACCTGCCAACAGGTACATTTTAATTTTTAACTTTTATGTTATGACTATTCACCTCAACGGAATTTGATATGCATTTTATTAGTATTGAAATACAGTGTTACTGTAAATGATCTTTACGATTACAAACTTGAATAACTATCGTTAGGAGACACTTAGAAGCATGATATTGGTATCAATGGAAATATACATTTAAATATTTTAGTTGCTCATTCGGTGAAATCACATGTGTTACTCTGAAATCAGCAAAAATTGGAAAACATGAAAAACATGAAATTGGTATCAACCGAAACAGAAATCCAAACTTTTTTTTTTCACTGGAAAACATGAAATATGAAACAGAAAGAGAAACATTTAGTTCACAACCGTAAGTAAGTCACATGTGCTCAATGTGAGCTCCTAGTGTCACACGAACAACATCAAGTCTGTACTCAATTTGCTGCCATACACGTTTTAGTGTTGGACCATCCACCAGTGCAATGGTCTTTGTGATACGGACAAGGTGGTCATGATGGCGAAACACTTGTTGTATCACGGCCAACACGTCCAATCCATATCCTTGGAAGTCACGTATTCAGTTCGTTTCTGACATCTAAGTGGTAATGTGGTGGTGCCCCATCCTGCTGAAAAATGAGACCTTCGATGTCCTGTTCCAATTATGGAAGAAGCCATAACTGTAACATATCTAGGTACGAATTACCTGTGACTGTCGCCTTGACGAAAAAGAAAGGGCCATACACATTTTCAATTTTTTTTTATTCTCTACTGGTTTTTATGGTGGATTTCTATGGACTTAGTTTGAAACTCTCTCTCAAATGCTCAACATTTGCCTCGCTTACTGATGGACGACAGATAGACTTCAGCTTTACAGATGCATCCCCTCGTTTTGAAGTCAGCGTACCACTTACGGATACTGGGCCCACTGGGTGGATCAACGCCAAATTTTCTTCTAAAATTGCGTTGTACAATGACAACAGACTGGGATAAGTGAAAATCTAGCACACAAAATGTCCTCCTGTCTT
Organism: Diploptera punctata; assembly: GCA_030220185.1. Lineage (NCBI taxonomy): Eukaryota > Metazoa > Arthropoda > Insecta > Blattodea > Blaberidae > Diploptera > Diploptera punctata. The sequence goes on along the minus strand of JASPKZ010007750.1, from coordinate 53,965 downwards.
CGTTTGCAGCCACTTTTCTGTTGTATCGTCTCCTACATAGCAAAAAAATTAATAAATATACGACAGGTTGACCGACATAACAAAATGTATTTGAGTTTCTTTTTCCATTGATACCAATATCATGTTTCTGGTATCTCCTAAAGATAGATATTCAAGTGTGTAATCTGAAAGATCATTTATAGTAACACTGTGTTATTATTATTAGTATTATTTATAGTTTTCTTGTTGTTATTATTATTATTATCATTATTATTATTATCATTATTATCATTATCATTATTATCATTATTATTATTATTATTAATATTATTATTAATATTATTATTAATATTATTATTATTATTATTATTATTATTATTATTATTATTATTATTATTATTATTATTATTATTATTATTATTATTATTATTATTATTATTATTATTATTATTATTGGTCCACCGCTGTGGTCTCGAGGTAGCATGCTGCCTTGTCACGCAGCGGGCCCGCTCATGACAGTTTTTCTGCGTGAGGTTTTTATTGGGGTTTTTCCTCACCTGTAAGACAACTGTCAGGAAAACATTAAGGCCCAAACGGTCCCCGAAATCATATGGCCATCGCAGTCATCATCATTCATATTTATCTTATCATCATCACCCTTCATCGGTGTGGAAAGCAACGGGAAGCTACCACACCTATAATTCCCTAGTAAAGCTGCAAAGCATAGCATGAAGATGCTATGATTGCAGTGAAAGACCCGCCTTCGGGCAGAATTACTATGGATGATTATTATTATTATTATTACTATTACTATTATTATTATTATTACTATTACTATTATTATTATTATTACTATTACTATTATTGTTATTATTATTATTATTATTATTATTGTTATTATTATTATTATTATTATTATTATTATTATTATTATTATTATTATTATTATTATTATTATTATAGCCTATGGCTGTGGTGAAGCAGTAACGACGTTTCCTCAGACGCAGCGAGCCCGGATTCGATCCCCAGTCAGGCTAAGTTTCTTGTGATTTTTTCTCACCTTTAAGACAAATGTCAGGAAAACTTAAGGCTCAAATAGTCACCGTACACTGATTGACAATCATAATAATTAATTATGTTCGCTTCCTTTAATTTGAATGTATGAATGTATGGCGTGTCTTGTAATAAATATTCGTGTAGACTCGGAGGTAGCTCTGGCATTGAGCTGAACACTCTTCCAGATGGGGGGGGGGGTGCTTCATGTCCTTTAATTTTCAAAGGAATGTGTGTGATCTAAGTTTAAAATCCCGTCCCGACAGGTGGTGCACTTGTAAGATCCGGGGTGGCGTGTCGCATGTAAAACTTCCTACAAAGACAGAGGTTAAACTAAGATAAACAAAAAATATTATTATTATTATTATTATTATTATTATTATTATTATTATTATTATTATTATTATATTGTCCACCGCTACAGTATCGGGTAAAGTCGTTGCTCGTACGCAGCAGTAGCGTGTTCGATTCCCGTTGAGGACAATGTTTTTGAGTGAGATTTTTTCAAGGTTCTTCCTCACCTAAAGGGCAATTGAGAGACACTTTGTGGCCCCAATAGTCCCCAAATAGCATTTGACCAACGCAATCATCGTATTACAAATGCTTTATATAGTATTAATGTGTGAGTGAATGGTGTGTCTGTCTTATAGGTTCGTTATGTACCGAAGGTGGCACGGGCACTAACTGATCCCTCATCCGGGGAGGATCTCCATGCCCTTGTGTGGTCAAACGAAATATTATGTGATGCATTTTAAACATCCTACCCGACAGTTCGTGTCTTTATAAGACATCGGTGGCAATGACACGTAAAATTGTCTTAAAGTGAGAGATTAAATTAAGAATAATAAATAAATGACATAAAAATGATCTCGAAGTTGGTTGAGTGAGTAATGGGATGAAGAAGAGAACTAATATAATACAGTTATCGAGATGTATAACATAATTTAGAGCTTGAGTCGGTAATCCCAACAAGCTCCGTCTGCTAGAAGTTGGTGTATTAATTTACTCCACGCTCCTCGCCAAGTGGTCAGCCTGATGTCATTATTATCGCAACTACATCTGGGTTTAACTTGCTACATACAATTCTATAGAGTCAAATGGTTTAATTGTAAAATTTCTCATTAGATCACGAATGTTAATTTATATATAAAGTAAATAGGACTATACCACATATAAATAGTAACACAAAAGTGTTTTTAAAACCATATATTTTCCATTCGATCTACATTCTTTATTATTTTACCTACTCCCCTTCTGTTAGACATGCAAATCAATTCCACAGGCATATCGCTTGTAGGCAGGAATCATTGAAATTATTACCACACACTACGCAGAGATAGGCGTAACTGGATCTGCAGTTAACAATGATGTCAGAGACACCGCCCAGACAACCCAGTTAGAGACATCAAGGAAAGGAGGCATTTTAATTAACCTATCCGATTGATACTAGTTCCCGGGTCGCGGAACGAAAATAACACAAAGGATAAGGTCATGAATGTGTACTTTAAACTAAGCAGAGAAATGTATCAACTTTCATAAATACACTAATACTAATCCATGATAAAACTAAAACTAATTTTAACTTAAATAAAAATACATAAGATATAAATAATTTTTTAACCAATACATGGAACTGCAAGAAGAAACTTACGTATTAAAATAAGAAAAGATGCATAAATTAACTTATATAAAATTATGGCGGACTCATTTCTACAATAAATGAGATCTTTTGAAAATGAAGAAAACCCACAAGCATAAAATATTTTTGTTTAATTAAAATCTTAACCATAGAACAAGGTAAGAGTATATTAGACAAAAAAGGAACGAATATAAGGGAATAATTAGAAATAGATTCCAACCATAGTAAATCTGCCCCAGGGCAGGTCCTTTACTGCAATCATAGCATTTTCATGTTATGCTTGCAACTTTACTAGAGAATTGTAGGTGCGGTAGCTTCCCGTTGCTTTTCACACCGGTAAGGGTTGATGATGATAAGGATGGTGACGATGGCCATATGATTTCGGGGACCGTTTGCGCCTTAAAGTTTTCCTGACATTTGTCTTACAGGTGAAGAAAAACCCCGTTAAAACCTCACCTAGAAAAACTGCCCCGACCAGGGATCGATCCCGGGCCCGCTGCGGGACAAGACAGCACGCTACTCTGAGACCACAGCGGTGGACAGAAATAGATTAAGTAAATATAAAATTGAAGTAATTCTGTTCAAAACATAACGGCGCAATATATCTAATGTATTAACAACAAGTTACCAAGGACAGATTCATATACATAGCAATTAACCCTTAAATTGTCAATACAATATTTTCTTGTGCCAGTTATTTAAATGTTCCGGACCTCAAGGAAAATAAATTCATGTTAAACTGTGTTATTATTACACATTATTGCGTAATTTGACATAAATATAAGTAATTTTTACTCGTTTGTTTTTCTATTGATCTAAAACCTAAATTAAATAAATGAAATCAATGTATCCAATAAGATACATTTTTAATTTAAGGGTTAACAAGAGAAAATGAGAAACCCCTACAAAAAAGATGGACAGGCCATTAAAAAAAATTTTGACTGAAACGGATCCTTGGGAATCAATTGTTGAAGTTGATGATCATGATGACATAGATGCAATGATAATCACATAAAACAATTACGTGTTTGAATAAAGGTTTCATGTTGATTCTTATTACTTTTGTCAAGGTCTACCTGTCTGTACTCTTTATTTTCGAGGTAAATATATTTTCCACCAAAAAAAACTTTAAAAAATATTATGCACATAATTCTGCAAATACAGAATGAAGAAAATCTACAACCGTATCGCCATGAGATTTCCACTGGAAAATGATACAATAAATGTTTATATTCGATTGTGATTCCATTATTATGCTAAAGACAAAAAAAAATAGAACAACGTGGTAACATTGAAGGATTAAGTATGATGACATACGCTGCGTCACTGAGATGGTACAGGAATATCGTTAAGTTGTAAAACGTCCATATTGTTTTTAGAACTGCAAAATCGCACTTTAAACACTCTTTTTAAAAGCGTACTTCTTGAATACATAAATGTTCATATCCTAATACTTCGAAATTAAATATCGTAGAAAATAAGTTTTAATAAAGAAAAACATTTTTGAGACTATCACGGTAAAAAGCTAGCCCTGTATAATATATTTTATACTTTCATATATTTATTTTCATTTTAGCAATTTTCTGTAAAGGCGAGTCAGGTTTCGAATATTTGCTTCTGACTTATAAGTATTCTACAATTTATTAAATAACTCATTGCATTAAACCTAGTAATGAATTGCAATAACGGTCACATAAATCTTCACTAGACCATTCCAATATTTTTATTACAAATAAGGGTCAGCGGTTATTATTTGAATCCCTCTATTTCATATTTATATTTCAATTTTTGAAAATCAATAATGGAGTTCAATATTGGTTTGATGGTCAACTGTATCCGAGACGAAGCAAGCCATCCTCCTTAATACTGACGTCTCCGTCAACTTCAACAACTTGCAACCGGAGATGGAAATGTAATTACGGCCAGGTCTTAATCAACACTGATATGTTTCGTTAGTCAGTCGATAATTTGATTACAACTCCGGCAACGCAAACAAAGTCCGTTCATATGTTGAGAACCTGCACTAAGTCTACTCTGTCAACTTCACAAAAACTTTTCCCATATTATTTGTCCGTCTACACAAATCAAAATCGGTATCATGCTAGAACTCTGATTACACTGCTCAACAAATAAAACTTATTTTCTCTGGAAAGAACAAAATTAACTGAAAGTAAGTATATTTTCCATGCTGAGTTCAATATGCTTCCAACTTTTTTATCAGGCAGAATAACATGTGGCATAAGTTTAAAGTTTTATATAATACTGGGGAAAAAAGTGATGTCTCCAGATTGAAAAGCGCTTATTTTTATTGGAAAACGAAAGCAAATGTATGTATTTTTATCGCACTTTGTCATGAGATATCTAAGAAATATCAAATTCTGCTATTTTAAATGAAAATGTATTTAGTTACTAATTTTTATTTTATATTTAGAACTAAGAAAGGTATTACTTAGTAGAACTAGCAATTAAATGATCAATTTTCATCAAAATGTAATAAAAGTATAAAACTCACGCTTTCACAGATCCTAAATTATTCGTAGATCCATGCCAGATAGCTTTCTCCTGAATTCAGAATGATTGACCTTTAGAAACAACAAATATTTCGCCGACATAACAGGATCCCAATAAACTTTATAATGATTTTACATTGTGGCTGTGTCTTAATGAAAACACTCTCCTTACTCATCATTTACAGCAACAAAATGTTCCGAAAAAATACTAAAATCCTGCGTTGAGGAAATGCATTCAGGCTAAAGACAAATGTTAAAACCCACGTTTATAACAACGTAGTAACGTGCCCACTAAAGATTTATATTGTTCACTCCGCCTATTTTCAAGAAAGATATCTAAAATTATCTAGAAAGAACGCCAGGCCGCCAGTTCCACATTTGTTAACTAAAAAGTAGTCCTTTTAAAGTTTTCTTGAAAGAGGGCGAACAATAATACCAAGTAATTTCAGGCAAATAATAGCGAATAATAATATGGCGAATGGCAAGAAATTTAATTTCTCTTACAACTAACCACATTCTCAAATTAATCTTACGAGTAATAATAGAACAATGATTTGAGGCTCAATTTCTATCTTTATCACCAAGTAATCAAGTAAAATTGAAATTTAAAAAAAAAAAGTGTTTTCCTCTGGGATTTTTGGTGTGAACTTTCCTCAAATTTAAACAAACATTTTTTGTCATGTGATTAACAATATTGACGTATCTCACTTTTACCCCTAGATTCCTGCTGAAGACAGGAACCAGAAATACCCGATCACTACACCAAATAGCAATAACAAATCACTGCCTTTCTTCAAACAGCTAAACTGGCTAATAATATAGGTTACGGAACCGGTAGGTTTAATGCCGTATTCACTCAGGCCCTCCACTGGTACCGTCCATAATCAACTGAATAGAATCTCTTTATAATCTGGTGGTTATGTTCCTTGCCTCTAGTCCCAAGGTTGGGGTTCAAACCGGTCGGAGTCGATGAATATTTGGGATAGAAAAATCCAAGGAACAAGTCCTCCGGGAGGTACTTTAAGCCGAGGATCCCGTGTCCGAACTTTCTCAGGCTCGCAAAAGAACCTGAAGCCTGAAAAAGAGGCCTATAAGCAAAATTAACAGACTTTGTAACATCCAAATAATACTTTAGTTACTTACTAACTGTCTCTTGAGATGATATGCTGACCACATTATCTCACGTCATCTATAGGGAAATAGGCGTAATAATCAGACTGGTTAAAAGTACCTAAAGAGAGGCCAGGGCCCGACTTGGACTGTAAGAGCGATAGTATTAATGCAAGATCAATCCGAATATTATCCTCTCATCTAAGAATTGGTCTATCTATTGGGTTTTAACTACGGGTTTCCCAACAAAAAGTTCGGAAACGTGTATACTATCACCCATTCGAACTGCATGACATAACCATCTCAATCTCCTATGTTCATTGACACTGATTATATTTGAAGAAAGATATAAATTTTGCAAATCCTCATTGTTAAACTCCTTTCATTCTCTTTTCTCAATTCCCATCCTTTATGCAACTAATTTGTCTTAGGATCCTCTTGTCCAGTAATTTTAGTTTGTTTCTTCCCTTGTCCGTCGCCGTGGTGTAGTCGGTAGAGCCGGCGACCCGGGTTCGATTCCCGGCAGGGTAGGGGATTTTTAATCTCCACCTTGTGTCTGGGTGTGTATCTTGTCCTTCTGTCTATATGTGAGTGTAACAGAGAGTTAACAAAAAGATAAAACAAGAAGGAAGACAGTGTAAAGGGAAAGAGGGGAGAAAAAAATCAGTCAGGGTGCTGTTTATATTAGTCCGTCGCCGTGGCTTAGTCGGTAGAATCCCTACCTTCCACTCCGGCGACCCGGGCTCGATTCCCGGCGGGGTAGGGGATTTTAAATTTCCACCTTGGGTCTGGGTGTGTGTCCTGTCTTGTGTTCGTATGTGTGAATAAGATAAAAAGGTTAACGAAGGTAAACTAAAAGGAATAACAGTGTAAACGAAAGAAAACGACAAAGAAAGAAATTTAAGAAAATGTAAGGAACCATATTTCCCACCCATAGAGTAAAAAGGCAAGATTTTTGTTTTATAAATTATAATCTAAGCAAGAGATTTCGAGTATATGCAGTACAATTGAGACATTGATTGTTCAATGATGACATCAATAGCAGTGAACATCACAACTACGTCCTTCAGAGTACGCACTACAAGTAAACAGTACAGTTGTGTCGTATGTCCGTCACTCAGCAAGTTTTATAGTTTCTTGCAGAAATATAGTGAAACTTAACTATGTAAATTAGACACATAATTAAGAGAATAGATTTTAGAATTTGATTACGTGTTTATTCCTCAAAATAACAAATTATTCATACAATTTAACTCATGCCCCAAATGGGAGTCAATGACAAATCACATTTAAATGATTTTTTATTTACAACCAATCACAGTCGTGTTTCGCCTAAAATTTACCAACTAAAGTTTATCATAATAAAGAAAGCATCTCCTTTTTAACATTCTGAATAGGTCGTAGCATTATTTTGCAGTGACTGACTCTCTAAGAAATACGGCTACCAGATTATATATATAGTGCATGAATTTCAACAGAAAGCGCATACGAGAGATAATATAAAAACATTTGTAACATTTGATTATACCAAAAAAAACACTGTTTGCACTTTCTTGAACGAATTATTTTCCAGGAAAAGACGCAGAAAAATATAATTGACATTTTTACATCATAGGACATCAGAAATGAACTTACCTATAACGTTGGTTATAAATTTCTCCACTAGGGCGCATTTTTACAACATTGCGATCTTTTGGCAATAAATAATATTATGATCTCGTTGCAGTGATGAACAAAAGAAGCAAATGAAGCGTACCAATCATTTCTCATTTGTTTTCAAACATCGCCGTTTACATTAAATATATATATATTTAAATAACTATATTTAAATAATGAATTGTGAGTAAACAGCTTAATTTTATTCGTTAAATAGTCATAATAAATGCCACTCTTGATTTCCAAATGCTCTAGATAAATTCACTTCTCACTTCGTGAGTCGTGAATTTATCGATAATTTGGAAATCACTCGTGGCATTACTTATGAAAACTGTGTGCAGTATCGTGAAATAATTTTACAGTAAAATACGTGCAATTTACTATGAGTGGACTGTTCTCGACCGTAGTTCACCTAACAGTAACTTAGCTACGCGAGTGAATATACTACGTTTCAACGTATTTTTTAATACTCCAAATCCCTTATACTGATTATAATATTTAGATTATTAGAACAAAATTGAGAAAACGGAAGACTTTGAACAGTAAACACACACACACACACACACGCATATAAAGCGTTACTGCTATTAAGTAAAAATATGCTCATTTAAATGCTTTTTTGTTATAAAAAAGAGAAATGCGCACAAACCGTGCAGATATTACATGTGAAGTGCTTAATTGTCTTTGTTCTAAGCACTGATTGATTTAAGTCGTTTTTTACAATTCAGAATATGGTACTTTTCACATTTTTGTGAACACAAAACACATATACACATGTCGTTAGGTTCATGAAATGTCTTGTTGTAGCATATCTTGTGATGGAAGCCATGGACTGCCAGTCGGGTAGTGACATGAAGCATTTCACAGTTCGATTCTGTCCATCGTCTGAAATGCATCGCACAGGTCGCATAGAATGATAATGGTATGTCCTTCTTCTTCTCTTGCATGCTTTTTTTTTATAGAAGCCGTAAGATGTTACTATGGACTCTCCCCACTGTCTCTTATGTTCTGATAATTGTATATCCATCCATAGTAATTCTGCCCGATGCAGGTCTTTCACTGCAATTATAGAATTGTCATGTTATGTTTTGCAGCTTTACTAGGGAATTATAGGTGTGGTAGGTTCCCGTTGCTTTCCACACCGATGAAGGATGACGATGATGATGACGGCCGGATGATTTTCCGGGACCGTTGGGCCCTACGCTTCCTGACATTTGTCTTACAGGCGAGGAAAAACCCAAAAAAAACCTCACCCAGGAGCCTGTCCCGACCGGGAATCGAACCCAGGCCCGCTGTGTGACAAGGCAGCACGCTACCTCGAGACCACAGCGGTGAACAATTGTATATAAGGAAAGGAAAATTAATGTTTGCACTGGGATGACTGGATAGCGTTTTCGGTAACGCACTAATGTATGGAGTTGTAAATCCCGGGTTCAAATACAAGTTCAGGCATTAACTTTTCTTTTTATGACACACACACACACACACACACACACACACATTATATATATATATATATATATAATGTGTGTGTGTAAAAATGATCCGAGATATATTAATGCTTCCACTTTTTTCATATATGCTAGTTGTTGTCTCAAGTTATTCGGTCTAGTCGCTATACTTTATAATGACGCATCACTATGAACTTTTTTTCGTGTTTACGTCTAAAACAATTATCTCGCAGGCATTCTTCCTCAAAGAACAACAAAGTAAACTAATTCACCAAACCAAAAAGCAACAGAAAATTTCACCCGAAGCAATTTGAAAAGATAATTCAATATATATATATATATATATATATATATATATATATATATACAGGGCGTAACTAAATTTCCATGACAGATCTTGAGGCCGTGTAAAGGGGACCAAGATGGTTACGTTTAGTATAGGAACTCATGTCCAGAAACGTACCGTTTTTCCGCTACATGCACGAAAAATTCCACATAAAACATTGAACTCTCTCTCATTTCGGCGCCTAAGACCCTGCACGTTCTGTTAACTTGACCGGTATGGTCTCATGAAATCCCTGATTTACGAGACCCTGTTGCATCCAGGAAGATCGACCGGCGCGGGTTTTGGCTGCGGCGGATGTTACAGCAGGACCAAAGATTTGTGATAGTGTGTACCAGAACATGATACGGTGGTACCGCATCTGTGTTGATGTGGGTGTTCGTTCTTGTGGATCCAGACAACGAGCAGTAGGCGTCAGAGATAGCAACGTGTGTTGTGGTATTTTTCGGGTAGCGGGTAAATGGTACGTTTCCGGACATGAGTTCCTGTGCTAAATGTGAACGTCTGGGTCCTCACTGCAGGTCCTTAGAGTCTGTAATGGGAATTTAGATACTAAAATAGATATATATATATATATATATATATATATATATATATATATATAGGGTGTAAATGAATTATACAGCACAAATTTAACTGCTTACATAAGGGTGTTACACAAGTAATTTGAGATAGGGAACCAATGGTCAACGAGGGAAAATGGGCGAGTTATAAGAAATCAAACTAAACGATATTTGATACAGATAAATCAACAGGAGAACATATTAGGAGAGAATATTATACTAAAATAACTTCATATCTTAGTATGAATTCCAAGATCCTGATTGCTAATAATTCATCAACGACGTTTATGAAATATTGGGTTATCAAATTCCTTAAAATGTCGTTCTGAGCACGTGATTGCACGCTACTGCACTGGTTACAGCAGAATCGGTACAATGTGAGCCTTAGTACAGAGTGAACACGCAGAATCTCTGTAGTTAACTTGTGGCTTAATGGTCAAAGTGATCGATTTAAGATTCGAACACTGATGTTTCAAATCACGGCAGGCGACTTTTTCTTATTATTATTATTATTATTATTATTATTATTATTATTATTATTATTTTCTCTTTCTTTAGTTTTTCTTCACTGTGATATGTTGACACTGAAATTTGTTTAGTATGGGCATGCGCAAAATTGCTATTCTCCTATTGATGATTATCTGATTAGAAGTTACTTTAGTATCAGTTCAGTTGCATATCATGAAAATATCATGGAACATCTTTACAGTTATGCTGAACTTGCCGATATGCATCTGATATATGCTGCAGCACAAGGTAATGGTGTAAGAGCTGCTGCCATGTACGCGGAGCGGTATCCGGATAGACGCCATCCACAACGAACAAACTTCGAATCTGTTGACAGGCGTTTGCGGGATCATGGGACGTTGAAGGTAAACAGAGTAAACGCCGGTGCAAGACGTACGCCCCGCACTGCAGATTTTGAAGAATATGTTCTTCATAGGGTGAAAGAGGAACCTTCTACTAGTACTCGTGCTATCGGGCGTGTAATGGATACGAACCATCAAAGTGTATGGGAAGTCCTGCATAAAGACTAGCTCTATCCCTTTCATCTGCAAAAAATACAGGTCTTACAGACACTGGACTTCGCTCAACGGGCCCACTTTGTAATTGGGCTTTGCTGCAGCCACCGCACTTATTTTCCTCGGTATTATTCACTAATGAGGCAGTATCTGATAGGGATGGGATGGTTCTGAACTCGAAGAACAGTCATGTATGGGATTATGAAATTCCTCATTCCATCTTACAGAGGAGCCACCAGCAGAGATTTTCTGTGAACGTATGGGTAGGTATAATTTCTGACCACATCATTGGCCCCTACAATCTTCCCCAGAAATTAAATGGTGTAATTTATGACATTTTTAGAGCACGTCCTACCCACATTACTAGAAGTTCCTCTCCACATCAGGATTAACATGTGGATTCAGCACGATGGAGCTCCTCCCTATTTCTCCCGGAATGTGCCAAATCATTTGAATGGAGTGTATCGTGGCCGTTGGATAGGAAAAGGTAGTCCAACTGTAGTGACGCCACCTCGCTCTCCAGATCACAATCCACTTGATTATTTTTCTGTGGAGACATCTGAAAACACTGTTGTATGCGACCCCTGTTGACACAGATGAACTGTTAGTTGCACGCATAATCGCAGCATGTGATGCGATCATTTAGGCACCTGCTATCTTGAACGGTGCACGAGAATATTTCGTCGCCGATGTCATCTGTGTTGTGAGAATAGAGGTCGCCAATTTGAACAATTTCTTTAATGAGTCTGCAGGTGCTTTACTTTATTTCTGGTTTACTCAAATGCATTGCTTTTATTTCCCAATAACATTGTGTATGCCTTGTGTACAAAGGAGATAAAACTGATTGCAACAACTACAGGGGCATCTCGTTACTTTCAACTTCGCAAAAACTTCTAACAAATATATTAGTAAGTAGACTTACTCCCTATATTGATGACATTCTAGGAGATCATCAATGTACATTTAGAAGAAACAGATCTACAACAGATCAGATTTTTAGTATAAGACACATTTTCGAAAAGAAATGGGAATATAATGGTACTGTACATCAACTATATGTAGACTTCAAAAAAGCATATGATTCAATTAAGAGGGAGAAGTTATATAGTAACCTGTTGGAGTTCGGAATTCCTAAAAAGTTAGTTAGACTTACATGAATGTGTCTAAATGGCACAAAGAGTAGGGTGAGTGTAGGCAAACAGTTTGCGGACACCTTTGAAATCCAGAATGGGTTGAAGCAAGGAGATGCGCTATCTCCTGTACTATGTAAATTTGTACTAGAGCATGCCATCAAATCTTTAGAGGATGAGGAAGGCCTACAATTCAATGGTATTAATAAGCTATTAGTTTATGCTGATGATGTAGTACTAATGGCCGATAGTGAGGAGATACTAAATGACAACACGCGCACACTATTGAGTATCACTAAGGAATTAGGACTGGAAGTAAATATCAATAAAACTAAATATATGTTCACACGTAAAAATCCATTATATAATGGTAATAGAAAGCTAATGACAAATGAGGGAAATTTTGAGGAAGTGGCTGAATTCAAATACCTATGAGCAATAATCACAAATAGGAATGAGATGGACAAAGAAATTAAACATAGGCTCAATTCTGGAAATGCGTGCTATTATGCATTGCAGAGACTTTTGATGTCCCAACTCCTTTCAAAAAACGTTAAACCGAAAAGATATAAAACTATTATTCTACCAGTTATATGAGTGCGAAACATGGACTCTTACTTTAATGGAGGAAATGAGATTACGAGTTTTTGAGAATAAAGTTCTTAGGAAAATTTTTGGACCAAAGAGAGACGAACAGACAGGTGAATGGAGAATACTATATATCAATGAACTACATGGTCTTTATAGGAAGCCAGATATAATAAGAACAGTTAAGTCTCGTAGACTGCGATGGGCAGGATATGTTGCGCGTATGGGAAATGAAAGACGATCATGGAAGCTTCTTGTTGGAAAGCCAGAGGGAAAACGCCCAGTTGGTAGACCAAGAATGAGGTGGGAGAACAACTTTAACTACGATTTGAGGGAAGTAGATTATACAGGGAATGATTGGAAGGCATTGGCTCAGGATAGGGATGTATGGAGAGCTTATGTCCGCGCGACCATGAACCTACGGGTTCGGTAGTGCCAGTGAGTAAGTAAATAAGTATGCCATGTGTACACACACTATACCTCTTTATGTTATTAATCACTGCACTATCATTTATCTAAGTATGTAAGTACTGTAGGCTACAGTAAATTACAAATTTTATTTGTGAAACTTATTGCACTCTACAATATGCGTATTATTATTACAACCTTTCAAACAATTGTCAGTACAATACGTACAAAGATATTTTGTAACTCATGTATAACGCCGACATTCCATTTTTGTAATTTGTAAAATAATGAATAAACAATTAAACCAGAAGTAAATCAATGCACGTAAGTAACTTACAGTATGTGATGCATAAATCTTACATTTGCGTCGGTATTAGACGGCTATAAACACTGAGCTAAAGGCGTATGCTTGTTTAAAGTTACACTCTCTGTATTATATTATTTCCATTTTAATTTTAAATAATAAGTGGCGTGCCAGCCATTTTACAAATTGAATCATAACCTGGACATTTTTATTCGTAAACAATAATTCATTATCTGAAAAATGCTAATATAATACCCCTCTGTACGTAGTTAAATTTATGCGTTATAATTCATATGCACCCTGATATATAAAATGAAGAATCTAAATTTCTTTTTAGTCCAAACTTGTACGGCAGCAAGCCCCATTCCAACTAGGGATACCCAGAAATAAAATTGTACAGTACAAGTTAGTGGATCTGGCATTACTATGTAGGCCTAATTGCAAAAACAAGAAAGAAGGAGAACATTTCATAAAAATAGGAATGTATGGCTACTTACAACATAGTCTATATTATTTAGTTCAATACATGCCATGAATCAAATAAAAACTGCATACGTCAAATACTGATGCCGTTGTCATACGGTGAGTAATCAATGTATCTATTCGCTTATGTCGCGTCGATCATCACTTGTTCCGTGTTTACACCTAGACCTCTTTGTAACTTTTGATATATTCACCATATTTTTAGGGAGTTATTCATTGTAAAATAATGCTCTGACATGTTCAGAAAATTGAAATAGTTTTAAAAACTAAAACAACACGCTTTATTAGAAAACTGATGTAAAAAATGAAAAAAAAATGAATTTCCCACATGCTTGGGATAAAATTAAAGTGGTCAACAAGAAAATCATCTCCAACACATATAGAATAAAACTACAGGTATCTACAAAAAATAATTTTATGATCAAAAGCGTAGGGTGTTTTTATGGTTTTTACATTTTATTCTTAGAGATTTTATTTTACCAATATCTGTTTATTATCTAATATATTAATTAATATAGAGCACCCCACGCTTTTGATGGTAAAATGATTTTCTTTCTGTTGATAACTCTAGTTTTATTCTATATGGGTTGGAGGTGATTTTTTTGTTGACCACTTTAATTTTACCCCAAGCGTGTTGGAAATTAAAATTATTTTTCATTTTTTAGTTCGGTTTTCTAATAAAGCGTGTTGTTTTAGTTTTTAAACTATTATTTATTTTGATATCTTGATGACCCTGGCCAGGATCTTAGAAACAAATTATGAAATTATTGTATTGTCATTGGTCCTTTACAGTATACAAAGTTTCAAGCCGATCCAATGTATCTAAGTGGGTGAAAATCGTGATGAAAAATTCCGTTACATAGATAAACAGACACTTTTTACATATCCTGATGATCCTGGCCAGGATCTTGGAAAGAAATTATGAAATTATTGTATTGTCATTGGTCCTTTACAAGTACACATAGTTTCAAGTCCATCCAATGTTTTGAAGTGGGTGAAAATCGTGTTGAAAGATTCCGTTACATAGATGGACAGATACAGGTCAAGCTAATATAAAAGCGTGTAAAATGGAGGAGCTTTCTTTATTTTGGTAATCATAATTCGATAATTATCAAGGTGAAACACGACTGTGGTTGATTGTAAAACAAAATTCATTGAAACGTGATTGGTCATTTACTCCCATTTGGGGCATGAGTTAATAGTCGTATAAAACAATCTTTCTTGGATTTTTATGTAACTAAAACCATTTATACGTTTACAAACTATCTTTATGTACAAAACTATTACATGGTTACAAATGTAGCATTTTTAACTTCATATTTTATCTCTCATCCATCATAAATGAGAGATTTGAACGAATTATGTAATTTTAAAGTATCGTTATTTTTCTCACCATCTGTTTCATCAAATACAAATTTTCTTATTT
The DNA here is from genome assembly GCA_030220185.1 of Diploptera punctata. Lineage (NCBI taxonomy): Eukaryota > Metazoa > Arthropoda > Insecta > Blattodea > Blaberidae > Diploptera > Diploptera punctata. The sequence goes on along the minus strand of JASPKZ010007750.1, from coordinate 38,300 downwards.
TCTCTGAAGTATAAAAAGATAGCACTTTAACCATTTCTGTAATATAGTTCTGTAAATTCCTCTAAGCTGTAAAGTTGTAAAGTACTTTTTTATGTACGGTATATTATAAAAAATACATGAATATCATAACAATTGCCGTTTATTGCCCAATTGAAATGACATTACTTCCTAAATTTGAAAGTATAACTTGTATATTGCAGGTCTACAGAAAAGATCCGCTCGAAGAACCCGACCATAAGAAAAACGAAACAACGGAATTCAGGATATGGGTATTAATTGTTCTGAGAGAAATTGCCGAATGTAATCATGGTTAGTTCAATGAAATCCTTCAAACTTAGTTTCAGTATTCTTAAGAGTAATTCATTACACTTCATATAATGTTGCTGGATTTAACTCGCGTTTCCGTAGTGTTTACATCATTTGCGGGGACTTTATAACACCATAACACTTAAATTTTCCCAAACCTGAAAATCTACGGGGTTAAGTCGGGAGATCGAGAGGGCTAATGAAATGGCCATCCGCGACCATTCCACCATTCATTCAAGTTTATGCTAGTGTCAAGTAAATCCTACGAGGCAAATGGGTCCGACCCTGCTATCATGGAGATACCACAAATGTAGACTTTGGCGATACATTCTCCAGTAGGATAGGTAAAAAAATATTCCACTGTACAATACAAGAAACTTTAAATCAGAAGATATTAATTTAAAATCTATACTTTTATGAACATTTTTTCTGTTTTGTTGTGTGCTTGTTTATTTGTAAATAAAAAATAACCGGCATCAAAAGTGTAAGTTAGTTTTGAACAAATTAAAAAAAAAACAAGAAAAAAAAGGCACATCAGCTGATTCTTGCCAGCACAGTAAATGCATTCGATTTGGTATTATATTGATAACGTTTCACGAAACATCGTAAAAACTTACTCATTTTCGACATATTGGAACATATAAATAAAAACTTTGAACCACTCTTACATGATTTATGTATGCTTTCTAACTAAGAATTTAATTTTGTAGAAGTTTGCACAGGAAGAGCGAGATATTAAGTCCAAGTGAGACAGATTTTCATTCCAGCACTTCTTAACTATTTTTCGTGTCCAAAATTATTGTTCTGGTTATGGATTTAGTTTTTTTTCACAAATAACCGAAACAAAATGAATGTATAGTTACTAAGGACAAAATGCAATTTTATTTCGTAAATAAGTCACCTTATATGTAACTCTAACATAGATGCTTGTTGTCAGTTACTCTTCAAATATTTCTTTCTTTCTTCAGAAATTTTTTCATAATAATCAGGACTTTAATTAGGCCAGTACTCACTGGCACGTAAAAATCTATGCCGTTATGCAGTGGTTGTTACTAAACAAAATATATTCCACTTGTATAAATAAGATTCTATGAATTTACAATGTATAAAATAATAATAATAATAATAAGAGTAATAATAATAGTAATAATAATAGTAATAATAATAGTAATAATAATAATAATAATACTATAATAAGAGTAATAATAATAGTAATAATAATAAGAGTAATAATAATAGTAATAATAATAATAATAATAGTAATAATAATAATAATAATAATAATAATGCTTTATTTAAACTGGAAGAGCATAATATTAATGTGTTTCTAATATATGTATAGTAAGCGTTGATATGTGTTACTTGATTGTTTATTGTATATGTCTGCTGCTTAGATTTCTAGACTAGAATTCAAATCAAAATATTATAAATTTTCGTTAGTTGGCGTATTTATCGCTACTTTGTTTCTTTTTGTTTTTTTTTGTATTTACGTCTTTAATAACTGCATTTGTCTTCATAATGTATGTTAGAAAATTGATGTTTTTATTGGCTTTAAAAATGTATATATTAGTTTCAATATTTATATTGAATTTTCAAAATAAATTTGAAGTTTTTATAGACATGCCGTTGATTGCATCACTTGTTTTATTATGTTATGATTTAACTAACGGCTCTATCTTCGGTGCTGGACTATTAACTTCGCAATGAGCTCCTACCAACAACTAATATCCGCGATTAACTCCTAGCAAGAATAGTCAACTTTATGATGGACTTATGTAGGAAATTTAGTCTTAGTTTACCGCTCAAAGTCATGTACTTCTCATCCTCACAACTATTTGGAGGTGTTGTTTCTTTCAGCATCCATTCACTACGGCATCTGAAACCACTCGATTTCTGTCATTTTTTCCGGTGCAAAACGCATTCCAAACTACAAATCATTACAATGGGAATCTCGAAAATTGTTCCATCTAGACTTGCAAATAAATTAGCACGGGAAACGTTTCTCGTGGAAGATCTACGCACAAAATTCCTGCTACCAGCTACTAAACAGGAAACTGCATTGAAGGAAATAAGAAAAAAGAAGAGAAAAGAAATACCAGACGATTTTTACGCAACAGATGCAATGATTAATCGAGACTGGACTGAACCAAACAACAAGATACGCAGTGCAATAATAAGACTGGCAGTGCATGGATATCACCACAAACTCTGCAAAAATTCAAACTATCATGATCCGTCAAGGGATTGCGTGTGTAAGCTCTGTGATAAACCGTGTCTAAAGATATAATGCCAGTGTCTGTTTAAAGAGGACACAATCGTTATACAGCAGAGACATAAACTAATGCACTTTTGTGAGCGCTTTTCCTATTATTATTTATTACAATAACCATATTAGAGCAGAGCTGGTTTGACAGTGGAATGAAAGCCGGGATCGTCGTAAATGTGAGTCATATATTTCTCTGTCTTGCGATATATGACATTGAACGGTAAAGTAAAGTCAAATGCCCTGTAGCAAGGACAGTTCCACTGCAATTAATAAGTCATAAGTTCTGCATTTAACATGGCATCTGAATAAAAAAAAATATGTTGAGCTACATTCACTCACATACATAATTCACTGCTACTGTTCGAATCTACTACTGCCATAAAAATTGCAGACTCTGATCACCTAATTTACAAAATTAGGTAAAATTGTACAGGAGGTAATAATTAGTGGTTGTCGTTATTAACAGTCGGCATTTATTTCCAGTCATTAATTTTGTTTGTACACGCTAAGTACAAATGTTATAACTTCCATATTTCATTATAAATAAAATTATTTTAATATAAATGAATGTGTGTCTCTCTAGGTAAGGGGAGAAGTTAAAACCTGTCATCATCATCATCTTCATGGTAGGCCGTCGGCCTGTTTCGCTCTCAGAATTCATCTTCCCATTGTCTTCCAGGACGTCCAACATCTCTATGGCCTTGAGGTTGGTACAACAGTGCTTGTTTTGTTGGCCTAGTAGAGTCCATTATTAAAATATATTCATGCCATTTTTGTTTATAGTTTTGTATTTTTTTAGTTTACATTAAAAATGTTGAGTTCTTGCCTAAATGTTTCACTATGAATGTGGTCTCTTGGAGAATATCATGCAACGTATCTGAGGAACATCATATCTGATGTTTCTAGCAATCTTCTGACTATTCATGTAATCTGTAAGTTTTAAAAGTTTGACCGTCGGCGTCGCCGTGGCGTAGTCGGTAGACTCCCTACCTTCCACTCCGGTGACCCGGTTTCGATTCCCGGCAGGTAGGGATTTTAATTCTCTACCTTGGGTCTGGGTGTGTGTCATGCCCTTGTGTTTATATGTGAGAATAAAATGAAGTTAACAAAAAAATGTAAAACGGAAAGGTAAAAACAAGAAGGAAAACAGTGTAAACGAAAAGAGGCTATATATATATATATATATATATAATTTTTTTATTTTAAAAGTTGTTTATCGAAAATGCTGTTGATTTCAGGTAATACATTTGTTAGTAAACTTGAAGCCTGTAATAGTACTAATAGTACATGATGTACATTAAGTTTTATTCATACTGTTCGTGTATACTGAAATTGTACAAGTGACTTGTCTCGGTGCCAGAGTGCCTGTATTGTTGACTTTTTTTTATTCAAGTGAGTCAAAAATGGAGTTGAATAACTAGTTTAGTGATGATATGGAAAAGATAATTGTAAAAATTTAGCTTTATTATTTTTATTATGTCCACCGCTGTGGTCTCGAGGCAGCGTGCTGCCTTGTCACGCAGCGGGCCCGGGTTCGATCTCCGGTCGGGGCAGTTTTTCTGGGTGAGGTTTTTATCGGGGTTTTTCCTCACCTGTAAGACAAATGTCAGGAAAACTTTAAGGCCCAAACGGTCCCCGAAATCATATGGCCATCATCATTATCATCATCATCCTTATCATTATCATCATCATCATCATCATCCTTCACCGGTGTGGAAAGGAACGGGAAGCTACCACACCTACACAATTCCCCAGTAAAGCTGCAAGCATAGAATGAAAATGCTACGATTGCAGTGAAAGACCTGCCTTCGGGCAGAATTACTATGGATGGATGGATTTTTATTATAGATTATTTTATTTGCTTGATATAAGCAGGCACGTTAAAAAACAGATTCAATTGTTAACTGCTAAGTTAATAAATTCAAAACACTTTTATACTATAAAAAAATTGCCAAGACGAACAAAAAAAAATGGGTACGGCGCAAAAAGTGGACATCCGAATTTCGATCTAATTTTGGTTTTAAAATGAAGCTTTGGAACACCAATGCTAAAAACAAGATAAACATTTGCGGACCATCCACAAACAAACCAGAAAAATAACATTATTTCGGCACTACCCAATGCATATTTCACTACTTTACTATAACTTTTATCCCAATTTTCAGCTAATATTGGTTTCAAAGTGAAGCTTAGGATCAGGAAAGATGACAAGACGTATACAAATTTCGGACCATCTATTAATAAATTAATAAAAAAAATGAAATTAACTTTTTTAAGCAGTATACAACACATATCCCACTAGTTTACTATATAAGATATTCAAATTTCGAAGTGATTTAGCTTTTAAATTGAAGTTTTGTATCACCAAAAATGAAAACGCGAAAAACTTTCCGAAACATAAATTTAAAAAATAATAAATTAACAATTATCGAAACACTACAGATTGCTCATCCCGTACATTACACCGAATTCCTTGCTACCGTAGAGATGCTACACGGCTGAAAAATTGGACATTGGAATTTCGATGTAATTTCAGTTTTAAAAAGAAACTTAGGAACACCAAAGATGAAAACACGAAAAAAAATTGCGGATCATCCAGAAACAAACAACTGAAATAATATTTTTTCAAAGCACTATTTTCTACATTGTCTGAATGATGTAGCCATTCTGGTTGTGACGTGAGTTCCGATATTCAGAGTTAGTCCAATACGGAAATATGGTTAGATGTTTTCTTTTCAGTGGAGAACTGAAATAGAAGAAACATTGTATTTTATTTTAATTCCAAAGATATAGTTTTGAAAATGACATGTCAAAAAAGTTTAAGTTTAATAAAATTCACACCTACACACTGATGAATCTTAACATAAAAATCGTTTAACTGAATCGATTGCCGACAATGACCGATCATCTTACGCATTTATTAATTTATCGAAAATTAACTGCGCCAAAATTAATCCAAACAAAAAATACGGTTATTTCTAACATATTCTTCTCATTTTAATATTCTCATCTAACCTAACATTAAATTACAATCCATCGTAAATTAATCTGGCATACACTTACTTTTCGTCATCTAACCTTACAAAATCAGTTAATACTACATTACACTCTAGCGTAAACTAATATGGTGTATACTAACTTTTTTATTTAATCTGACAAAATCAGTTACATATTATCATTACACTGTAACGTAAACTAATCACGCGTTCACTAACTTCCCATATCTAACCTAACAAAATCAGATACATCTGGCATACTTTTCGTCATCTAACATAACAAAATCAGTTAAATACTATATTACACTCTACCGTAAACCAAACTGGTGTATACTAACTTTTTCTCATCTAACCTGACAAAATAAGTTACATATTACATTACACTGTACCGTAAAGTAATCTGGCATTCACTAACTTTCGCACATCTAACCTAACAAAATCAGATACATTTTATATATTTACGATAACGTTCTTTGATATGCGATATGATGTTGCTACAGGCGTACTAGGCGGTCTTGCCGTACGTATCCATCCACATGAATTCCTCGACATGTTCTGGAAGGACGGCCGAATTCATTACTCACACGTTTCTGCAGAATCGCTTCATTTTCGACCAGTAACCCTCTACCGCATTTGTATAAACTCCAGTCTGGGGATCAGCGAATTTCCGGTGATGGTTTATTGTTTTATGTACAAATGGGGAGACTCCTCCCAGTGTCGACAAACGTGAATATCCTCTCCACTCGTCTGTCCAAATTTCAGACCCAGGTTTTACATGATGAATGATTTCCTTTATCAATGTTCTCGCGCTTCGGTTTTCGACATGTACAACAATTCCTCTTTTTTGTTGAAGATCGTAAATGCCGAAAACCCATTTCGGTGGAACAATTCTTCCCGCGCCATATTTCCTTTTAGTTATAACGCTTTCGTCAATTTGGACTATGCATCCTGGACCACCAAACTGATAATCGGAAGTTGGAAGCTGCAGTAGCTTCCAGGAATAAATGTTTCTCAAGTATCTCTTGGCTGTATCACTGTATTTTTTGATAAGCCAGTGATACTTGAGGTTATACGTATTCCTGAGCTGCTGGACCACAATCACAAAAGCATACAAAAAAATTACAAGTGACAAATGTATTCCTTCTAAAATGTACATTCCACTATTGTTTTGGTATTTTGCAACTATTACATTTAAACACGTATACCAAAAATTAATTTGACTTTCTAACTAATGTGCCGGTTCGCTCAGTGTAGAATATGATCACTCAGGATTTTTTATATTATACACATATTATTTCAGTTTATTGGACAAATTTGTGTGTACAATTGTATTTACAATGTTTGATATTTAAATAACTCGGAGTGGAGTTGATGAATTACTTCCGCCCACGTGTTTTTAATATCACCTTCGCGAACGGTTACTGAAGAACTTGACTATTGCTGAACGTAGGAGCGTGAGAGATTTTTCACACGCGTCCTCGCCTTATAAGGGCGATGACTCCTCCCATAAGTTGCCACCCCCACTCCGAGTGTATATGTTATTCATTATAGCTTAGAAGGTAGGTACCATTCGTTTGGGTTTCTATGTTGGTAATAGACTAGTGTGCACGTTTATGCGCCTTCCAGTTATTACTATTAATGGTACGTTTTAGTACTCACGAGTCTATTACTTCTTGCCACACTAAAGAGCAATATCGCCGACAATTTCGTTGATAGCAATTTTTCTTCTAGGTATCAAGCCAGTATCTTGAAGAATCCGCAAACGTTCTTCGTTTATGCCTGAAAAGGCGTCGAAAACATCTTTCATTTTGCTTATTTCCATTTTTTTAATTTAAATAAATTAAATTTCCAGGCGAATTTTTTCAAATGTTATTTAAATTTAATTCAGACCTATCTCCAGTGACATTTTGTAGCTAATGTCACAGCAAGTGTCACAGAGCGTTCTATTAATTTTTGCTTATGCATTCATCCGCAAAAGAAAACATCGCTAAGCATTATATTATAGCAACCATAGAGAACCAAAACAGCAGTTCTGTGGTAGCAGCGAATTCGACATAATGTACGGGATGAGCAATGTGTAGTGCTTCAATAAAAGTTGTTTTACAACGTTTTTCGTGTTTTCATCTTTGGTGATCCCAAAAAAAAAATTAAAACCAACATTATACGGAAATTTGGGTTTCTCGTGTAGTAAATGAGTGAGACGTGTTGTGTAGTGCATAATAGAAGGTAATTTTAAAAAAATGCTATTTTAATCATTTATTAATTGATGGTCCGAATTTGTGTACGTCTTGTCTTCTTTCCTGATCCTAAGCTTCATTTTAAAAACAAAATTAGATCGAATTGGGATAACTCTTATAGTAAAGTACTGAAATGTGTATTGGGCAGTGCCTATAAATGTTATTTTTCTGGTTTGTTTGTGGATGGTCCGCAAATGTTTTTCCTGTTTTTATCATTGGTGTTCCTAAGCTTCATTTTAAAACCAAAATTAGATCTAAATTCGGATGTCCACTTTTTGCGATATAACCCAAAAAAAATAACGCTAAGCAAGATAAAGTTCCAGTTCATCACGAAATATTAAATTCAAAATTAGAACCACATGAAATTCGTGTAATGGCAGAATAAGTCTCAGGTAAACAACTGTCGAATCAAACTGTACGCGAGTCTTATGGATGTTTGGTTATCATGGTCGAATATAAAAAAAAATATATAAATAATAAGCATCTTGTCAGTATAAAGAAGAGAATGGCCAGATTTCAATTTTGTATAATATAACAAAACAAAAGCGAAAGTTTTGGAATCAGTCATGTGGTCTGTTAAGACTCAAATTAAAATGTTTGTTTCTGATAAAGTTTGGCGAAAAGAAAATGAAGCCGACGAAAATTAAAACACTATCCCAACCATTAAGCATGGAGGTGATTACAAAATTATTTTGAATCTGCATGTCAGCATACGGAGTGTGGAATAATCAAAATATTGACGGCTGTTTGGACAATGGGTTTATCTCGGCATTCTGAGGCAAAATTTGAAACGAACATAGTGCAACTAAAAATTGTAATATCGAACACCTTCATACTTTAGCAAGATCGAGACCCAAAATATACAGCTGAAATTAATAGAAAATTGGTCATCTGGAATGTGCCTAAACGGCTTCACCCATCAGCTCAAAAATCCCGATTCAAGTCCCATTGAGCACCTGTAGTCCATTCTCAAAACAAGAGTCTATAGAAGAAAGTTTCGTCAATAGAAGAATTGAAATGTATAGTTTCTAAAAGGAATAGAGTGTAATTAAGTAAAAAAAACTTGCCAAAACTTGGTCAATTCAATGTACAATATGTATGCAAAGCAGTTTTAAAAGCAAAAGTCTATGCAACCGCGTACTGGACTATTGAGATTGTCTGTAAATTGACATTTATTTTTTGTCTTATAATTTGTATTTATATTTCTGCACAAACAAGAATTACAATTTCCCTTCAAATTAATGCGAATAACACTTATCAAAAGCTAATATTTTTTTAAAAATATTTCTCTATGTGTCCACCGCTGTGGTCTCGAGGTAACGTGTTGCCTTGTCACGCAGCGGGCCCGGATTCGATCCCCGGTCGGGGCAGTTTTTCTAGGTTAAGTTTTATTCGGGGTTCTACCTCACCTGTAAGACAAATGTCAGGAAAACTTTAAGGCCCAAACGGTCCCCGAAATCATCATTATCATCATCCTTCACCGGTGTGGAAAGCAACGGGAAGCTACCACACCTACAATTCCCTAGTAAAGCTGCAAGCATAGCATGAAAATGCTATGATTGCAGTGAAGGACCTGCCTTCGGGCAGAATTACTATGGATGGATGGATTACTCTGTTTAATATTTATGTAAGTGTTATTATACAGTAGACGTAAAAATAAACATTTTTTCACATTTCTTTTTCAATCCCTATAAAGGCTATGCGTAGAAACAAGACTGTTACTGAGTGTAGGTCATCATTGTAGTCTTACTGCATATAATTCCCTGTGTAAAGCTAAAACTTTGATGATTCTGGATATTCGTAATTCATGATTAATTTGTAAGTGTTCTTCATCCATTATTTCGCTCATCAAATACAATAAATAATATAATTATCCCTTATTCTTCTCCAGTAATAGATCTTGCACTACATCTAAACGCAAATTTTACCTGGCAAACACAAGTGAAACACATATGTAAAAAGACTTTCTCTATCTTACATTATCTTAGATGTTTAAAGAATTTTCTTCCAGTTTCGTTAAAACAAATCCTTGTGCAGAATCTGTGTTGCCACACTTCGATTATTGTGACATTATATCTAATGATCTAAACCATCACTTGTCGCAGAGGCTCTGCAGCGTGTTATCATAATGTTTGCGTTCGATTCATTTTCAAATATCCGCCGTTATGACCATATTTCCGAACACTTCAATAACCTCTCTTGGCTCCGTCTTACTGACAGACGTAAATTGCACTCTCTTTCACTAATTTTCAAGCTTCTGAATTCCTACATCCTGAAGTACATACACATTCCAGATTTGAGAAGTTATCCTCTCTACCACAATATTGACCGTTAGATCACAAGATAAGTCTGCTAACAATTCCCTCTTCATAGCACTTCCTCTCCTATTCTACTTCCTTCACATAAGCCTCTGCCCGCTCCTGTAATTTCCTTCCTAACGATATCAGGGGTTTGCCGCTCACCACATTGTTAACTCTTACAAGTTCACGCTCTTAACATGTACCTTCTTGTCTAATAATCGGTTACAGATTATGATTCTCTATTTATTTTAAATTTATACTAGGACGTATGTTCTTAAAATATTCGTTTTCAACTCATTATATATATTCTTGTCAAATGTGTACTTATATTACATTCGTTAATCTTAGAGTAAATCAAAATACATTATAAACATTATGGTATTTTTTATGTGATATATATAAAATGTACCCGTCTTATGGTATATTGTTATTGGGATGTAAGACTAATTTTTGGTGTACTTTAGTTGTAAACCGGGTTGTAGGATGTCAGTACAAGGCTTTAAGGTCTTAACTCTGCCAGGTAAAATAAAGCTATTATTGTTATTATTATTATTATTATTATTATTATTATTATTATTATTATTATTATTATTATTATTATTATTATTACTAGATACAACACTTGGGGATTCTAGCCTACCATGCCACCAGCATAAATTTAAAAAAGTAAAAAACACGTTTAATTAGGCCTACTTCATTATTTGAAAAATTACCTGACACACATATATATATATATATATATATATATATATATATATATAGATATATATATATATTGAATTTCCCCCCCAAACGAATCACAGGGTTGCCTTAAAATGAAGTGAGAAGTTGAGCAAAAGCTAACCTATGATACCATGTTTACAATGTAAAATTAATTTTATTCATTGCTCAATCAAAGTGGTCAACGTTTCACAAGAACATACTAGATAATTATCAAATATATTGCAGAATTCACAGCCGAATATCAATCTTAATTGAAAGACCTTTTAAAAGTGGCAAAATAGAAAAAAAATTACTAAGTTCTTTAAGTCCTTACCTAAACCTTACAGTAATAATTAAGAGAAATTGTTCAAAATCTCTCATTAATTAATTTTATTTTGATAAAAGAACATACTAACAAACAAGAAACGTGATCACATAAATCAACATATAAATCACACACAAAAAAAAAAGATGCGCACTTTAATTAAACACGCTAAAAATGATTTGCGCCGATCACATTTACTCAGTCGCAACGAATGTTTGTAGAATTTAATATCTAAAAAGTAACCTAACTATATTAAATTACTCTAACCTGTAAAATTAATAAATATGTAGTGTAAGATACTGCATAAACACGGTAAAATATGGATATAACTGTTTGTTATTGACAGAGCTCTGTTATCGAAACAAGATGTTATCGACAGAAACGCACCGAAACCAGAGATATTAGTGCGGTCGTGACAAGAAGTAGTTCCAATTTTTACACGCTTTATATTAGCTTGACCTGTATCTATCTATCTATCTATATAATGGAATCTTTCAATGCGATTTTCACCCACTTAGAAACATTGGATCGACTTGAAATTTTGTATACGTGTAGAGGACCCGTGACAATACAATAATTTCATATTTTGTTTCTAAAATCCTGGCCAGAATTATCCGAAAATCAAAAAAATGAAAACTGGTATAATAGGTTGCGGACTTGTCGACTTTTTAGTCAATCGTTGTAAGAGCTCAGTTGGTAGAGCAGTGAACTCTTAGTGGTATATAATTTCAGTAATCCATACGTCGCTGGTTGAAATCCGGCTGGGAGGGTTTTTTTATAGAAGAGTATTACTTTTAGCTCATACTACAATATTATCGAATTTAAAGATATTTACATTTATATCTTATTCTGTAAAATATTAAAACTAAAAAATAAAAAATAAATAATAGTTTCAAAAAAACTAAAAGAACACGCTTTATTAGAAAACTGAAAAATGAAAAATAATTTTAATTTCCAATACGCTTGGGATGAAATTAAAGTGGTCAACAAAAAAATCATCTCCAACACATACAGAATGAAACTAGAGTTATCAACAAAAAGAAAATAATTTTACCATCAAAAGTGTGGGGTGCTTTTTGTGATGTTTACATTTTCTTCTTAGAGAGCTTACTTTTACCAATATCTGTTTATTATCAAATATATTAATTGATATAGAGCACCCCACGCTTTTGATGGTAAAATTATTTTCTTTTTGTTGATAACTCTAGTTTTATTCTATGTGTTGGAGATGATTTTTTTGTTGACCACTTTAATTTTATCCCAAGCGTATTGGAAATTAAAATTATTTTTCATTTTTTAGTTTTCTAATAAAGCGTGTTCTTTTAGTTTTTTTTAAACTATTATTTATTTTCTTATTAACGAGAAAAATGAGTTGCTACAGAATATTTTCCCACGAGTAGTTGAAACGTGCGGTAAAAATGCGACTATATTGGGTAAACTAGTTGACTATAGCGGCAACGTCTGTTATCATGTTGGCAATGATGACGCCAGCAGTCACTTGTTCTCGAACGAATACTCAAAGTAGGCATGATGGTGGCAGAGTGGGCTAGAATAGACCAACCCTCTGTTACGTGAATGACAAGTCCTACAAATTACACGTCTTAGGAGATAAACAATATTCTACTTTGCAATAATAAACAAATCTACGTGTCACTAGTTATCTACAATTCTTCAAGAATTCCATTACCCCAGATCAAAAAGGTATATCAATACTTATTATATTACGATAATGTTTATTCTTTCTATGCTATTTTTTGACGTGTTTTATCATGAAAGTTCTAAAAGCTAATAAGCAAATCTAAATCGATTTTCACTGTAATATCATAATTGGCTAATCAATATTTTCACCATAATTTATAAAAAATTGTTATAGGCTATATTGTTTGAATCAAATACTGTTTGCGTATACATTAGTTAATCTATGTTTTTAAGTTGTAAGTAACTATACCTAATTTATGCTTATCTTCATTGTTGCATTTATCATAAGAAATGCCACGAGTGATTTTCAATTTATCTAGAGAATTTGGAAATCAAGAGTGGCATTTGTTAGGACTGTTTAACGATTACAATTAAGCCATTTACTCACAAATCATTATTTAAATATAGTTATTTTAAAATATTTATATATTTAATGTAAACGGCAATGTTTGAAAACAGATGAGAAACGATTGGTACGCTTAATTTATTTTGTTCATCATTGCAACCAGATCATACTATTTATTGCCGAAGGATCGCAATATTGTAAGAGTGCACCCTAGTGGAGTAATTTATAACCAACACTATAGGTATTAATTAATTTCTGATATCCTATGATGTAAATATGTCAATTATATTTTTCTGCAACGTCATTTCCTGGAAAATAATTCGTTTAAGAAAGTGCAAACAGTGGTTTCTTTTTTTTGTGGTATAATCAATTACTACAAATGGTTTATATTATATCCCGCATGCGCTATCTATTGACATTCATGCACTATATATACAATCTGGTAGCCGTATATCTTACAGAGACAGTCACTGCAAAATAATGCTATGACCTATTCAGAATGTCAAAAAGGAGGAGTTTTCTTTAATATATACATATATATATATATATATATATATATATATATATATATATATATAATATATTAATAATACTTTCGTTGATAAATTCGAGGCGAAACACGACTGTGATTGGTTGTAAATCAAAAATCATTGAAATGTGATTGGTCATTGGATCCCATTTGGGGCACGAGTTAAATAGTCGAACTAAATTCTTATTTATTATAGTCCTTTGGCAGTTATAATTATAACTATTGGAATACCGGCTACATTTCCTGATACGGCATAACGACACTTTTCAAGCGCATTGGCTCAGTGTTTGGATATTGCTGTTAATCTACTTTTTTAACTTATTTCCATCTTGGATTACCAACCTCTTCTAAGAGCCATAATGTACCGAATTCTAGAAAATGAAACGCACGCCTTGTAAGCCTACACTACATCCAGAGAATCATCTAACCTTCATAAAATAAACATAATGCTACCTGGTCACCTTTAATATTCTTTTTTATTCAAACGTTATAATATTCTTTACTTCAGCTGCAGCGTAACATTATGTTGTCGGTGGTCTGGATTTGTTTGTGTTTATCGCGTATTGTCTTTTTGCGTGTTAGCTGGGATTTATAATCCCACCCCTTTGTGAAATTATATATATATATATATATATATATATTAAGAAAAATAAATTCTTGGATGGGATTTCAACCCGGACTTCTGGATTGATATTCCAGTACGCTTACAATTACGCTACCAAGGAAATCTAGTACAAATATGTGTCCTTCTTTATATATATTCTCTATTACGAGAGGTAGCGGGGAACTGTCTCCACTGTCATCTAGTAGCTCCTATAAAAAGGAAGCAAATTAAAGATATGTGTACTTTATAGCAGTGACACTTCTTTATTTCGATGCAGTCGCTTAAGAAACAATACCGCGTAACTGACACTTTTGGTGCAAATGACATTTTTATATTTTTGGCATCGCTGAGGAAGCGCCCTCACGTTAAAATATAGCTTATGTTGAAATTTTGTACCGTGACCTCGCAAAACATACAAACACAATACAGCGTATCTGATATCAAATAAAATTTTACTGAAATACCGCGTAACTACTTAAGTCTACAATACCGCGTAACTGATATGAATGACAAGTTTTTGTAATACCGCGTATCTCTGGTATACTCTCCATTGTACTTCAATCTACTTCACTCATCTAACATGTAATATTAATATAGAAACTCTATGCTGGTTTATATTAGTGGTTCTTATTACTGTAATAAAAACCTGGCGGCTATATTTAGAATTTAACTAACTGCTTTTGATTGACATGTCCATATTATAATTACCTTCGGATATCCAATGACACATAAACTGACGAACTTCCCTAAGAATTTTATCACTATGTTTGGAACTTGCCCTTGCAAGTACGATTTTTTCCTTTGCGGACACAGCCACTAATTCTTTTCAAAAAGGAGAATCTGATGTAGATGACCCAAGTTATGAAAATGATTCTTCAAATGTATCATCTTCAGGAAAAGAAACCGTAAGTGAAGAAACAGATGAAGGTGAATTCTTTGGTGACTTAAATGAATCTAGAAGAAGATAGAAGAAATCTGTAAAGATAGAATAGAAAAAAAACATAAATATCAAAAGTTGAGAATGGAAGGAAAACCCTATGTGGGATATAGAAAAACTAAAGAAGGCAATATTCAGCAAGATGTTCTCAGAGAAGAAAGAAAATACAAGGTAATATACAAATAAAAAACGTGTGAATATAGAAATTAAGAGAATGCAACATGATTAATGAAGAAGAAAAGAAAACTATATTTCGAGAATTCTAGGATACATTTTGTGGTGGGATCAACGGAGGGCTTATATTATAGGATTTATAGATAGTATTTCCAGGAAGCGACCTAGTTCTGGAGAATCAAGACGCAAGGGGACTTTGGTTTATCATCTACAAGAGAATGATACGAGAAAAAATATATGCAAAAAAGTGTTTTTGAACACTTTAGTATTAGATACTGAAAGAAGAAAATTCAGACAAAGGAATATTACCGAGTACAGATAATAGGCATCCCGACACAAAGAATGAAAAAAGAGATAAACATTTTGTTAGGGAATTTCTAGAATCTCTCCCATAATTGCCGCCGCACCATTATAGAAAGATATCTACCAAACTCTTATCTGTAACAACGCATAAAATATGTAAGTCAGCTGTATGATCTCTATAAAGAACGATGTTAAGAGGAGAACAAGGGATCAATAAGTTGACAAACATTTGACAGTATTCTCTTAGACATGAATATAGGACTATTTAGGCCCAAAAAAGGATGAATACGTCTTATGCGTCGGCTATAGAACAGGCAATATAAATGAAGAGGAGTGTTTCCATGAAAGAAAAAGCTCGGGAAGAAAAGACGAAAGAAAAGAAAGAAGCCGACTGTAGAGTGTATACGATGGACTTACAGGCTGTGAAGGTAGCTCCTTTTCTGTAGGCTAGTGCATTATATTATAAAATTAAATTGGCTGTCCATAATTTTACCATGCACGAATTGGCTAATCATGATGCTACCTGTTACTGGTTTGATGAAAGTGAGGCAGTGCTGGAGGCATCAATATTTTCTTCTTTTATCAACGACACATTGGAACAAGTGGCGAAGGAAAGTTATGTGCCCATAATCTCTATATATTTACGTGGATGTACGTACCAAAATCGGAACGTAGTCAAATGATTTGCTGAAGTTTGCAACGAATACAGGAATTACTGTTTTCCAGAAGATTTTGGAAAAGAGTCACACTCAAATGGAGTGTGACACAGTGCACAGTGTGATTGAATTTAAAGTAAAATCTCGAGAAATAACTCTTCCTAGTCAATATGCCACTGTGACAAGGAAAATGCCTTATCCATACAATATTCTTTATCTTAATCATATTTTCTTCACAGATTGTAGTTATAAAAGGCTCTGGATGTAAAATTCAGTCCGTGCAGGACAAAAACTAAACGACCCCACTGTGACTGATTTAAGTGTAATGAAATATGACCCAAAATATGTCATCTTTTATAAACTGGATTTCACTAAAGAATTCAAGGAGTTGCGCCTCAAGATAGTGAAAGAGAGAGAATTTCCCAGGTTCCTCTTGGAAAGGCTGGAGATAAACAAGACGAAGTGAGAACATCTACAGCAACTTAAAAAGGTTTTGCCACAATTGCCATCAATTCTATGACAACATTCCTTGTAAGACATGAAGAAATATTGTAATTTACCTGCAAACAATGTTTTGTAATAATTCTTGATTTTATTCTTAATTATTATAACCATCCATAGTAATTCTGCCCGAGGGCATGTATTTCACTGCAATCATAGCATTTTCATGCTATGCTTTGCAGCTTTACTAGGGAATTACAGGTGTGATAGCTTTCACGTTGCTTTCCACACCGATGAAGGATGATGGTGATGATAGGGATGATGATGATGATGATGGCCGGATGATTTTCGGGGACCATTCAGTCCAAAACTTCCTGAAAATTGTCTTGCAGCTGAGAAAAAAACCTGAAAAAACCTCACCCAGGAGCCTGTCCCGACCGGGAATCGAACCCATGACCGCTGCGTGACAAGAGAGCACGCTACCTCGAGATGACAGCGGTGGACAATTATTATATAATGTATGAATTATTTTAGTATATATAGTACACTGCTCAAAACAATTAGAGGAACACTATGAAATATGCAAATATTTTTTCATTGGATAAAGGTACAAACATGAAATTAATAAAGTACATTATTTGTGGTTATTTATTTATTTATTTATTTATTTATTTAATTTATTTATTTATTTATTTATTTATTTATTGCTCATGTCAGTAAAAATAAATGAATAACGCTGACAATTGACTTTTCAAATAAATCCGCTATGTAAGCAATTCAATCTTGTGCTTATTTTTCAAAGTTAAACACTCGTTATATAGAGTTAGTATCGTGTAAGGCCTCCACGACATTCGATGACACTTTGGCACCTTCGTGGCATGCTCCCAAAAAAATTCTGGATTTCCTCTTGCGGGATATTCTCTCATTCCTCCTTCAGAGCATTTCCAAGTTGCTGCAGAGTTTGTGGAGCTTGATGTCGGTTCCTGACCTTCCTGTCTAGAAGATCCCACAAGTGTTCATCAGGGTTGAGGTCTGGGCTGACCGCTGACCACTCCATTACCTCAATTTCATTCCTCCTCAGGAAATCCCTGGTGACAGCCGCAGAATGTGCCCTGGCATTATCCTGCATAAACAGAAATCCAGGGCCTACTCCAATGGCAGCAGGTACTACATGCTCTTCCAGAACGTGCTCGATATGCCGGACAGCATTCAGTCGCTGGGGAACAAGTACAAGGTCCGTACGATTGTTGTACATAACTCCGGCCCACACCATTATGGAACCTCCTCCGAATCTATCAATTTCCTGTACAGCCTCTGAAGAAAATATTTCTCCTGGCCGTCCCCACACCCTCATTCGACCATCACAACGTGTAAGACGATACCTGGATTCGTCCGAGAAGAGCACAGACTCCCACTGGTTCAGGTTCCAATCACCATGGTTTTCAGCATACGTACGTCTTGCTGCCTTATGCCCATGTGTTAAGCGTGGTTTTTTAAAGTACCTTTTTGGACGAATATTCTCTTTCCTTAATCTGTTCCTAATGGTTTGGTCTGAAACCCGGATTCCGGAAGCCATATGAAGGTCATTCTGCAGGTCTTTTGCAGTTCTTGTACGCTGTCGAAGAGCAGAAAGAACAACGTATGTCATCCTGGGGGGTTGTTTTAAATTTGCGGCCCTGGCCACGTCTTCTACAATACTGACCTGTCTCTCTGTGCCTGTTGCGTAACATGAACACCACGGAAGGAGAAACCCCAACCTCTCTTGCCACTTGTCGCAGAGATTGACCTTGTCGTAAACGTTGTAGAGCATGATACACTTCAAACTCATTTAAATGCCTCATTTTGTCAGAGACTTCAATAAACAAGGCAATAATCAACATTCGTCACTATAGCAACATCAGGAAGATTATCAATTAGAAGTGGCCAGTGCCTTCCAAAATTAAAAAAAATTCTCTATATTTGTTATTTGAGGTACTTTCTCTGTATTTAGGCCATGGATCTTTAAAATTTGTATTCAGTGAAAAAATTAATAATTCAATTTACATATTGTCCAACTTTCAGCATCACAGCTTTAAAAAACAATTACTTATTCAATTTATTACAAGTGTTCCTCTAATTGTTTTGAGCAGTGTATAATAAATTAGTTTGATCATGAATTATATTATTTAATTAATTTTCAAACTATAAATAATTAATTTTGGTAAGTTTCTTCTTAAATAATTTTTTTTTAATTCCGCTTAACTGGCATATTCCTAAAATAAATGATAGTTCATTGCCGCGTAACTAACACCAATATGTCTAATAAAGAAAAACAGCTACATTGTTGCCAACACATAAATCAGTAAGATATTTTCTTCATATTCTTGCAAATGGTTTCAATCTAGGAGCACTAAGAAGAAAAATAAACAGTTTTTTGCTTCTCCTATAAAATTTGCATTTTGGTAGTTATGCGGTATTGTTTCTTAAGCGACGATATGGGAATTAATTTATATAGGTTGCCATGTTTATACAGTTTGTCAATCTTGCAATATATAAAAGCAACTTCTTTTTTATCCCACAATTTATTTGCCTGACATGGGAATTTTTTTAAGTTTTCAATAACGCAATTCGTAATAACAGTTTCATGTCCGCTACTTACTTGAGATTGGAGTTAACCTCTTGAGTTTGATCAAGTATATTGAAATGATTGAGAGATTTGTACTATTGGCAGAAATAAATTTGTAGAGATTGACATCCGAAATGAGAAAAATGGCTTTCCAATGTTTTATTTGGTGGTCCACTGTCTCCGTAAGGCCGGGTCTACACGTAACGTTTTGTCGTCAGTCTTGCATGATCAAATAAGACGGACACAAACATCGTGCGGCTACACTACTCAAGCTTGTACTCAGTTTTTTGGGTCTTGCTTGTACATAAAGCTACAGCCCATCAGTTTTTGCGAGTTGTCAAACCTCATTCAGTTCATGCAAAACGTCCAATTTGCCGCACACACGCAACGTTTTATTTGACACACTTGGCATAATCATGCAAGACTGAAGACAAAACGTTATATGTAGACCAGACCTTAGTTCAGTAAGCAGTGCTGTCGAAAACATTGCAAAATATTTACTGACTGAGCCGTAAGCACAGCATAAGAAAAGTTAGTGGTTTATAACCTTCATATTAGATGGAGAAAAAATCTTTCAAAATATTGTAGAAGGAATCAAAAAAATATTTCTATGAAAAACCGAATAATTACAAACTAAATTTATTATACATTTTTCTTTAGCCATTTCTCCTCTAATGTCAAAACATTTTTTGGGAACTTAGATCTACATCTCTTGCACTTCGTATATATTTTGTATTTACTAAACGCTTCAAAAAAATGGAAAGAAAAATGCATTTCAACAATGACTTAATTTGATTAGCCTAACATCAATACATGACAGTAATATGAGAGTTACCGCTAAATGTAGAATTAATTTAACTAAAAAGTATTCTCACAGAGTAGTGAACATTTAATATAATTCGTGTACAATACTCGAAAAAATAGTGGAACACGTGTTTAAACCAAAACCAGAACACAAATATTGTAACAATTAAATTTTTTAGTGTCAGGTGTTTTGATTTCAAGTGTTGTTTAAAACCAGATTGAAGATCTTCGGGGTTTTATTAATTTTTCTCTGAGCACGTTAGCGAATTTCTAAGACTTGTCTCTGAATCTAATACAGAGCAATGAGACATCTGAATGAAACATCAGTTGCACGAGCAATTTCAATGATTGAAGATGGCTGTTCCATTCGTATTTCGTCATCCATAGGCTGTGGAAGCGATATAGAGAGATACGTGGTTACAAAAGGCGGTCCTGGCAAGGCCATAAGATAGATACTACAGAGGTACAGGATAGACTTCTTGTCTTATTAGCTTTGTGAAGGCTAACATCTACAGCCGTAGATCTACAAAATGATTTAGGAACAACAACTGTGGCGGTAATTTCTGTTCAGACTTAAGAAATAGACAGAGAAATGCATGGTTGAGGAATCCCCTTTAAAGCTCCTCGTTTAACACGCCAGCACAAAGAAGCCCGGCTGTGATTTGCTGAGAATCATGTCAACTAGCAGCTCCGCCAATGGAAGTGTGTTGTGTTCACGGACGAATCAAGATTTCGTTTAACGGGTTATGGTCGTACACGTGTATAGAGACGTCCTGGTGAACGTTTTGATCCAGCCACAATTATTGAACGTTTCAGATTTGGAGGTGATTAGGTTATGGTTTGGGTTTGGGTTGGGGTTGATATTGAGCCTCGGACAGAGCTTCTCGTTGTCCCAAGCACATGATGCTGATGTTCGCATTAATTGCATTATCCTTCAACATGTCGTACCCTTTGCTTATGGTATGTTCCCTTATTTTCTTTTAATGCATGATTATGCTAGAAGTCACACAGCTCAGGCTACCAGAGATGTTACGCAAGAATGCCAAATTCGGGTGACGGACTGGCATGCATGCAGTCCTCAATCCGATTGAGCATTTGTGGGATAAGCTGGAAAAACTTGTTCATGTGCTTCTTGCTGTTATACATAACCTCGAAGAACTTCCAAATTCACTCGCCGAGAAATGTGAAAAAAATATCATAGGCTTCTGCGAAGCATGACTCGTGGTGTAATGCAGTCATTGAAGCTCACGGAGAACACACTAAATACTGAGTGTCAAAATAACCATGGAAACATTGATAAAAATATAATAAAAATAACATTTCCATATTGTTTTCTGTTACGAATGATAATTTGTTAAAGGGTATCGTTAAATAAATTAGTAACATCTTAACTCCATTAAATTAATTCGAATGACCTATCAGAGAGTACAAAGAACGTAGGAATTATTAAAGAAACTCAGATATTCTAAAAGAACAGCTGAATAACTTCTCACCGGCCAGTACGGCAATTTTTAAATTGTACGATATTTATAACTAGGACTGAAAAAGTATCAGTATCAGAATAGTAACTAATTTCTATACATATTGTTTAAAAAATGCGTGTCTTTGTCGAGCGTCTCCACTGCCTGCTCGGAGTGGAGAGTGTGTATGTTCGACTCTCCTAGTAATAGACCTGTTCACGCGACGTGTTGTTGTATCAGAATGTAGAAACAAAAATTGTGCAAATGTGAGTCCATTCCTACATAAAGCGGACTGTACTAGAAGCCTGTTCCGAGTGAGCGTGTTACCGTGAAGTTTGTAAACATAGCGGTCTAAGTATGATGCATCCTAGCCTATAACCAATACTTTTTTCAGCCCTAGTTACAATGCACTGGCAGTTCTAACTTTCCAACTAAATCTCCATCTGTTATTAAATAATTGCATGTGTTATTAGTAAAGATGGTATAAAGTACATGCATTTTAAGTAGAATTGATTACCTTACAGATGTAACAAATGAAGTTGCATAAGATTTAAAATCATTTCTAGTTGCAAAAATAAAAAAGAGGTGTAGTGTATGCATGGAAATTCTTGACAGTGAGCATAAGACATTTGTCATTTTCATTACACTATGGAATGAACGTAGTTAGTATGACAACATTCCACACAGCTAATTATAACAGCAATAAGCGCCACATCAGGGTAACAAATATTATTACACCACGCAAAGGGGTAATGATAGCCTAGTATACAAAGCAATGCTTTCTAGACAAACGACTCATCGAGAAAGGTACGCTTTAAAATTTTCCACAATACATAAATTCAGCCACACTCGGCCGGAATCGATCCAGCGACCTCCAAACTGGATACACTCAAATATCTGTACTACGGAGAAAGAAAAATACAAAATAATAAGTATTTATGTACTACTACTTTATTTAAAATAATAATAGTAATTTTTTTTTGATTGCGGATGAGCCCATGTAGGACTACGAAAAGTACTTAGAGGCGTTTCCTTTGAGCCCAAATTTATTTCATTCTTTTGCTATGAGCTTGTTTTCTATCAGCTGTCCAAGTTGTTCCAGTTTTTTTCTTCGGTTTGTCCTCTTGGTCAACTTGCCACTTATTCACCTTAATTCTAAATATATCTCTCTTTGGGATATCTTCTTTAGTAATTTCTGCCAATTTTAAGTCCTTTTTGACTTCATCAATCCACTTCATAGTATCCACTGGAGCTTTACTTCTGTTTTCGTAGAATTCCATTATCTGTTTTGTAAGCCTATTTGAGTTCATTCGTTTAATATGGCCATACAATTTTAACCTTCGTTTTTCTAATGTCACTATGAATGTCTGTATATATTTTTATTTCCTTTTTACTTCTGAGTCTAAATACTTCACCTATGACTTGTGGACCTAAAACTTTTCTTATAACTTTGCATTCTTTTTTCACTATATTTTCGATATATTTTTTTCTGTTCAAAATTAATGTTTCTGCTCCATACAGGCACTCTGGCTTAATTACAGTGTTATAGTGTCGTAATTTGGTATGTAAAGATATGCATTTTTATTATAAGTATTGTGAGTAAGCAGTTATTATCATTATTATTATTATTATTATTATTGTTATTGTTATTATTATTATTATTATTATTATTGTTATTGTTATTATTATTGATATTATTATTATTATTATTATTATTATTGATATTATTTTTATGAGCTGTGATCTCGAGTTAACGTTGTTGCCTCGGATGCAGTGGTCCTGTGCTTAATACCAAGTACTGACAAGTCTTCTGTATGAGGATTTTAGAAAGACAAAAAATAGGTTTAATTTAAGGCCCAAACACACTCCAGACGTAATTTGACTTTCGAAGTTACCCATGTATGTATAATTGAATGTTGTACATTGTCTTAAATGTTCGTATTGTCTCGAATGGGTCTCCGACATTGGTCTGATTACTCATTCTTGTAGGCCCTCCATGTCAATGTGTGTTAAAGGTATCAGTGTGAACCAGTAATTCTCTCCCGACAGATATGTTTCTTTATTAGGATTATTCCACAATATAGTGTTTCTCCTTCAACCCAAAGTGATTTGTCGCCAGAGGTTCCTGTCTAAAGCATCTTCTTCCCTCAAATCTCTAGCTTCCATACTTCTCCTCATCCATCAAGCCAACGTTCTCTGGGCCTGCCTCTTCCCTCCCGATATATATTGTCTAGAAAATTTATATTATTTTGTTCATCTGAAAATTATTTTGTTGTGTGCCGCATTACATGCAATACGCCAATTATTAACCAAAATAAAAACTTATAAATGTATGATATTTAGATAACTATACCACAAAAAATGTGGAACTTTAACAACTGTGAAAGAAGAATTAGTTATTTCCCTGAAACATATCCTGGACATACAGTATTACATAGGTTTTCTGGAAGTAAGGAAATCAATCTTAGGGTGGTATGTTGGTTCTCAACTAAACAAGGTGACGAGAACACAAGCTATTAGTAAGTGCTTCTTTAAAAATTCCGACTTACCTGTCATTAAATTATCAGCTCACTTTAGTTATATGCTTCAACCCAGCAGTTGCATACCTTTTTCGTTAATTAAGTATTATTTATTTATTTAAGAAGTGCCTAATGCAGATAAATCTATTTACTTTTTTACACCTTTGTAACATTAACCTGGGTATACTTTTTTTAACATTCATTAATTGACTATATGTCCGTCGCAGTGGCGTAGTCGGTACAGTCCCTACCTTCCACTCCGGCGACCCGGGTTCGATTCACGGCGGGGTAGAGGATTTCAAATCTCCACCTTGGGTCTGGGTGTGTGTCCTGTACCACCACTAATGCTGAACTGAGTGCATATTTCCTATAAAAAAATAATTGACTATATGGCTCACGGAACACAAATGCTCAATGCTGAATTCACTGACTAACCTCAACCAATTAAATCCAATTAATATTTCCATCTAGATTTGTAGGGTCCATCCGAACATTATCCTCCCATTTAAGCCAATGCTTTTCCCCCAATGTTTTCCAGTGCAAATTTTGAAAGAATTCCTACTGTCACCCACTCCAGCTATGTGATTTAACAAACTATATTTTACATTGAAGCTGTTGGTCTCACGCTCAACCCCCCCCCCTCAAGCTGGAGGATCACTCGTCGGCGGTTTTTCACGGCTACTTATTTAATATATTCGCAACTACCTTCTATAGCCCAAGGCAGTATCCTCTACGCGTAAATGTGAAATCACACCATGCTGTTGTGATCGAAACCTAAATTATTTTATTACATAAGTTTTATATTATCGGCTGTAATATGTAAATTGATGTCAGGTTTTTCTCTTAATTGTATTAAGTTATGTATGATAGGTATGAGAGAAACAACCTCCCAAGTAAAGTAAATAAATACAAAACTCGCCTAGACTTGCCAACTTTCATGAACATACGGCTAAGAGGTAGCAAAGTACACAACCAACTCATCTGAAATTAGACAAATAAAGCAAATTAATGTGTAGTATGTGTTACATTACACTGGAGGATAGACCTATATGCCTATACAATATATTTGTTCACTGTTTAGAAATGTCAAATATTTTACATTGAGTTACATTTATTTTATAGAATTGTTATAATAAACTATCAGGTTGAGAAAACCAACTATAACGACAGGGGAACCGACACGCTGACCACATGTCACAACTGTAATTAACATGTGGATGTGGGACCAGCAGTCGACTGGTAGGTCGAAGGCTATATAGGCCTATCTCGACATGGAGTAAAATAATAAACTGAAAGTAAAATCGTGTTACATTTTCTGTGCTATCATTCAAGTGAAATATTGCAAACCAATCGTCACTTATCTAATATATAAAAATGAATGTTTGTTTGTATGTTTGTTTGTTTGTTCGTACTTTATGCGCGGCCATACCATTGATCCGATTGTGATGGGGCTTTTTTGCTTTTTCAAAATGTTCAGGAGATTCCCGGGATGAACATAGGCTATAAGAGAATAGTGATACTCAACTCCTACACCCTTAAAAGTCACCCTTTGTAGTGGAAAACGATAACAATTTTTTAACGCTTAAATTGCTTACGCTGCCTAAATCATAATAATTGCACAAAATTAATTTACACAGAATTGAGTATCCCAAAAAACTCTACAAAAAAGTCCACGACACCATATGTTTATCTTTTACAGATAATTCACAATAGATATTTTTGTCTTTCATTGATGCCAAGAAGATCAGGATAAGTAGATTCCCGGACAAGCGTACACAGCCGTACCGTTCATCCGATTGTGATGAGATTTTTTCAAAATGTTCAGGATTTTTCCGGGAAAGTTATAGGCTATAAGATATTTTTAATGCTGAAGCCCTTAAAAATCACCCTTTATAGCGAAAAAGTAAAATGGGTGGCTTTTTGTACTTTTAAATGGCATATGCCTAAAACATAACAAATACACCAAATTAATGTACACCCTTCGTCAAAAAAAATTGAGTCATCTCTTGAACGCACATTTTTCTAAGACATACTCGGCACAGCGCTGGGTTCAAACTAGGAAACTACTCATACCTAATTGTGCATTCCCTGAGCTACTGTGTTATGTGGCATGAACTGAAGACTCTTCTACGTGTGCCGATAGCTCAGCGGTAAAGCACGCGGTCACTGTTTCTGTTAATGAAGATCGCAGGTTCGCGTCTTCAATTACGCAGTTTTTTTCGTGATATTTGTATACGTTTTATGAATTAAATACATTTTATTTCGACATTTGAATTAATCTATACTTTTTAAGTTCATAATTTTTTTATACCGTTGAGGTTATAACAATGTTAAATTATATATGTTTACACGCTTGATATTAGCTTGACCTGTATCTGTTTTTGTAACGAACCTGTATCTACGTAACGGAATCTTTGAACACGATTTTCATCCACTTAAAAACATTGGATCGACTTGAAACTTTGTATACTTGTAAAGGACCCATGACAATACAATAATTTCATAATTTGTTTCTAAAATCCTGGCCAGAATCATCGGAAAATCAAAAAAATAAAAACCGGTGTAATAGGTTGCGGACTTATCGACTTTTTAGTCAATCGTTGTAAGAGCTCAGTTAGTAGAGCGGTGGACTGTAGTGGTATATAATTTCAGCAATCAATAGGTCGCTAGTTCAAATCCGGGCCGGAGGTTTTTTAGAAAAGTATTAAGCAATTAAATTTTCATGGGATTCCGGTTTATGACAATCAATTAAACTAAAAATTAAAAAAATAAATAATAGTTTAAAAAACTGAAACAACACGCTTTATTAGAAAACCGAACTAAAAAATAAAAAAATAATTTTAATTTCCAACACGCTTGGGGAAAAAAATAAAGTGGTCAACAAAAAAATTATCTCTAACACATCTAGAATAAAACTAGAGTTATCTACAAAAAAAATAATTTTACCATCAAAAGCGTTGGGCGATTTTTATGGTTTTTACGTTTTCTTCTTAGAGACTTTGCTTTTACCAATATCTGTTTATTATCAAATATAAGTATTAATTGATATAGAGCACCCCACGCTTTTCATATTAAAATTATTGTTTCTGTAGATAACTCTAGTTTTATTCTAGATGTGTTGGAGATTAATTTTTTGTTGCCCACTTTAATTTTGTCCCAAGCGTTCTGGAAAATAAAATTATTTTCCTATTTGTTAGTTCGGTTTTCTAACAAAGCGTGTTGTTTTTGTTTCTTTAAACTACTATTTATTTTTACCTTGTATACTACCGTCTTCCTCAACTATCTAAAATTTTCGTTGATTTCACTCTAGGCCTTTCGATGCATGCTTCATCTTCTGGAGTTGTTGTAGTGGTATTGAATTAACTGTATGTCTAATAGAGGGTTTTGCTTATTAGGCACATTTTCGTTGAGAATGTTTGTATTCTTGGCCTTCTTGATAATTTCGATTTCTTGTAAAATGTTAATTTTGTGTCTGTTGTTTTCTCTGTGTATAATTTACATTGTATTATCGATATTGTTGAAAATGTGGCCGCTTTCTGAAATGTGTTTAACGAAATTTTATTTCATTGTTAAAGGAGAAGGCAAATCAAATTTCGCTGATCACCAGGTTGAATCCAATCGAAAATGTATGGGTTAAGATGAAAATAGATTGGCCTGCAGATGCACGAAAAACGAAAGATGGCTTATGGGCACAATTTCAAGACGCCTGGGATGCTCTAGCCGATTGTCCACGTGTCTGTAGAATTTTTTTTCATAAATGCCCCGCAAATTGAGGGCGGCATTAGATTCTGAGGATTCATACACCCGATATTGATTTTGTTTTTGTTAATTTTTTTCATTTTAGAAGATATTATTTCCTTCCTTCATTTAATTATTAGAAGGTTTTCATTTATGTGTTTTGTGTATGCATTAAAGCCATAAAACTCAAATATAAAATTAAATATGAAACTATATTAGAGACGAAATACTATCCTAACATTCAGTAAAAAAAAAAACTAGAAAGGGAATCGAACCCGTTAGGTTACGAACGCAGATGTTGTGTGCTAAACCGCTCGACCACGGAAACACACAAAGGCAATCTCTCTCTTATCTTACTTGAGTGTGCACTACGTTAACTAGCAAACACCACAGTAAAATTACTGAAAACGTGTTAATGTGAATAAGGCTTCTACGAGTGCTCACGAAGTTCCCTAATCGGTTGATAGAATCAAGAGATGACTATCTTTTTTCTGTCTAAGGGTGTACACAGAATTGAATATCTCAAAAAACTCTACAAAAAATCCCACAACAACATATGTTCATCTTTTATGGATATCTTACAATAACCATTTTTGTCTTCCATTGATGCCAAGAAGATCGGGGTAAATAGATTCCCGGGCAAGCATTGCAGCAGCACGTATATCCCGAAATAACGAATTTTGTCTTTCAGCTCATTTATGCCAAATACATCGGGATACGTAGATTCCCGGGCGATGCCGGGTAATCAGTACGTGGTATCTAAAAATAATAACTATATACATTTATAATTAATTTTCCTTTTACTTATTCAACTAAACGTAAAAAAACATTATTTATTTAGGCGTAGCAGCGCTCACCGGGAATTAGCTAGTTTGTAATAAAATTTAATGACACGCAATTTCTAACTGATCTAAATATTCGTCCATAGACCAAGAAACCAGGAGCTTTTCTTCACGTGAATAATGAATGTATGAAAATATAAAAATAAGTAATTTTTATTATTTTGTGTTATTATATTATTATACTTATATATCCATCTGCAGAAAGAGATGGCTACAAAATATATCCCGAATGTCACCAACTTGGATCCCTAATGAAATTTTTCGGTATCTCCCAGGAGGACAACGACGATCTGGATGTCCACAAAATCGACTTTTAGACTCTGTCTAGTTGAGACTGGAACAGCGCAACATTGGCCTAAATTCATGAATGGTGTACGATGATTGTATGTGTGTGTGTATATATATATATATATATATATATATATATATATATATATATTTGTTCCTCATTAATTTGTAATTTCTTATTTTATACTTTTTGTATAGGCCTAGAAGACAAGAAGACATGTATGATATATATATATATATGTCCACCGCTGTGGTCTCGAGGTAGCGTGCTGCCTTGTCACGCAGCGGGCCCGGGTTCGATCCCCGGTCGGGGCAGTTTTTCTGGGTGAGGTTTTTATCGGGGTTTTTCCTCACCTGTAAGACAAATCTCAGGAAACCTTAAGGCCCAAACGGTCCCCGAAATTATTTGGCCATCATCATCATCATATCCTTATCATTATCATCATCATCCTTCACCGATGTGGAAAGCAACGGGAAGCTACCACACCTACAATTCCCTAGTAAAGCTGCAAGCATATCATGAAAATGCTATTATTGCAATGAAGGACCTGCCTTCAGGCAGAATTACTAAGGATGGAGATATATATATATATATTAGGATTGGAGGAAGATCAATGGATGGACAGAGAGTAATGGCGTTCGGTTCCGGAAGACGGCGCAGCTGCTATGATACCGGATGATGTTGATGATGATGATGATGATATATACACATATATTAATTGAATTTCTGTCCTGAAGCGAAACAGGCCAATGGCCTAATCCATGGCTGCAATTGTTGATATATACATATTAATGAAGAATAATTTAGATCTTTATTCAAAGAGGGTGGGGCAGAGTGCCCTGAGATCTCGACCTGAAATAACTTTTGCGCTATACCAGTATATTATAGAAGAATAGAATAAAAGTCTACTCTACGGTGTTATGTAAGCTGATAATCGGCACACCATGTACTTCATGCATGATTTATACTAGCACTTTTGGTTTGACATCGTAGACGCAATGAAGGACTATGATCACTCCCACCTCACTCTTGGTCTACCAACTGAGCGTTTTCCCTCTGGTTTCTCTAAACGAATATTCCATGCCCTCTTCCATTCCCCATTTGTGCCACATGTCTTACCTATCGAAGTCTACGAGACTTAACTCTTCTTATTATACTTGGTTTCCTATAAATATCAAGTAGCTCGCTCTTAAGTAGTTTCTCCATTCGCCTGTATGTTCATTTCTATTTTGACCAAAATTTTTCTTACAGACTTTATTGTCAAATACTTGTAATTTTTTACTCCTCTCTTAAAGTAAGAGTCCAGTTTCACATCCATATAATATAACTGGGAGAATAAGAGTTTTATATATTTTCTGTTTGTGTTTTTTTAGAGAAGTTGGGACAAGTCCCTGTAATACATAATAGCGGGCATTTCCAGAATTGAGCCTATGATTATATTCTTTGTACTACTCATTCCTATTTGTGATTATTGTTCCTACGTATTTGAATTCAGTCGCTTCTTCAATATTTCCCTCACTTGTCATTAACAGTCGATTTCCTTTATATAATGTATTTCTATGTGTTAACATGCATTTAGCCCTAGAACCACAACGTGGGTTCAGGGGTAACCCGACGAATACTAATTTCATTCTCCTGCACTGAAATGGCTATGGTAAAAGAAAGCTGTCGTTTCTTTTTCGAGAACCTTTCAATGCTTGATTAGTTCTTAAAAGGACCGGTTTGTATTATTTTGCCCCCCTATTTTATATCAGCAGAATTTAATAAGCTTTTGGGTCACATGTGACCCCCCGTTGTGGTTAGTGTATAATAATTTATAATGTTAGCTTTTTGTAAGAGAGTGATCTGCAAGGAAAATTAAACAGTTATGGTGGAGTATAAATGTCGATTGCCTGAAAAAGAAGCTGTATGTAGTAGTAGTAAGTAGTAGTAGTAGTAGAGTAGTATGACGTTAATTTAGACAAAAAGTAAGATATTTACAATATTATTTACAAAGGGGGTCGCAAAAACGGGAAAAAAGCACCAAACACCACCACAGAAAAAGACCCCAAGCACCACCCCCCCCCCCAACACGGGCAGTAATCACCGTACGTGCTGTGTTGACAGTCCGTTAACATAAAGTAATGGTTGGTACTAGTGTAAAGAAAAATAAACAACAACAAAAAAGCAATAACATTACAATTACATAAAGAAAACACAATAATATTACAATTAAATAATAACACAATAGCATTATACACTAAAAAAACATTAACATTACAATTACATAAAGAAAACAATAATATTACAATTAAATAATAACACAATAGCATTATACACTAATTAATTTATATACAATTGTTAAGAATTAATGGTACTGCATTTTGATAACATATATTTATTCATGAATGAGTGTTGTCCTTATTTTCCGCGTTTTGTCCAGAAATTTACCGAGGTTTAACCAATTTTCTGGATTTACCAATAACTCGTCGCATGCCAATCTTTCCCGATTTGAATTTAGAAATCTTTCCGGTAATAACTGACGTCTCCAATATTCTAAATCATTACATTTTCCTAATATATGTATATCATCTTCAAAGTTCCCGCACATTGGACATGTTCGCATATCATGATCGTCGCTAATAAGCTGTATGTATGTTGGGTGCAGATAAATAGTAGAGTAGTGGGGAATTTTCAGATCTTGAAAAGTTAGTGAGTGAAGATGAGAATGATACTGAGGCAGAGGAGGCCAAGAAGACGGATTTGATGGGGGCTCTGAGGTTAGGCCTATATTAAATACTAGTAAGAAAGTCATTAATGGCTAAAATGAAAGTAAATGGTTAACTAAATCATTCCATGCTAAGACAAGCAGGAAGCTTCAGAAAAATATAGTGAATCAATTTTCTTGGTCGAAAGGTGTAGATAGGGACACAGAAAAAAAACGACAACGAAGAAAGATATTTGATTTTCATTCTTCCCTGATTCTAGTGTGGAGAAAATTGCAGCTCACACAAATGAAGAAATAGAGAGGCAAAAAAAACTCGTTTCAAGTCTCATCGTCATTACCTAATACTAACTAACAAGGCTGAAATGCCTGCATTGATTGGTTTGTTATATTTTGTTGATTCTCTTCTATAATGGAACGAAGGGAAGAGTTGATCAGTTTGATTTGCTTTCTCATTCAATGGCTGCAGCTAGTAAAACTAGATGGTCCTTACAATTATTCTATGGGATCTTGGAAGCAGTAACAATGCATATGTAATATTTAGATGCAATTCTAAACATAGAAAATTGATCAAGCGTTCAAACTCTCTAAAATAAATATTGTCCTAGAAATATGTGAAAAATATATGAGGCTCAGAATAATAAACAGAGACTGCCAACGAAATTGAGGAGCATCATTCTCTAAATACTCGGTTGTGAACTGGAGAAAACTCAAATCACGGCACCTGCTGGACGATGTGCTTTCTGTCCTCGAACCAAGGACCGGAAAGGTGTAGCATGTTGCTATTTCTACTCAAGACGTCTGTATTCAGGACACAGAAATAGTGTTTGTGTAATTTGAAAGCAGTAAGACATGAATTACATGAAGAACAAAAGTGTGTAATATCAAAAGTGAGAAAAATCATAGTTTTTTAATAAAAAAACTGAGTTGAAAATAATGTTTGATATTAACATTTTTATTTTCGTTCTACGACGTAATGGACTAATTAATACATGTGTAATTTATTAATTGCCACATAAATAATGCAAAAAAATAAGCACAAAACTACAAAAATTGAATACAAAATGTTTAATATCGAAACAAATGAAAAAACACGTTTTTAATTACAGTGCCCTATAAATCATATCGTTTCACATTGAGTTTGATTTTTCTTCTTTTTAAACTTATTGTATGCAGATATAAGTTATTGGATTATGTTAAGTTAAATAAAAATAATTCAATGTCTTAAAATAATTATTTAATATAGGGTCATGGGTGACCCCATGTGTTGGTTTTCGCTCCAAGATGTGCACGTTCTGGTTCTAGGGTTAGTTTTATTGATGTTTTCTTGCAGTCCCAATTTTTTACAAATGGAAATGTCAGTCATTGCATACTGAAACCTAATATTTCTTCCAGAGAAGCGTTGTGATATACAAAAAAGTATCTGCCGCTTTTAACTGGAGTACACTAAAATCTAGCGACAAATATCTCATTTAAACTACAGGGGAGTAATACAACGTATGTATTGGCAGACTGGAAAACCCTCACTACCCGGCGTCCGCACCGCGTCCCTCTCACTTCACTCTGTGCTTAACTCATGCAGGGGTGTATATCTGTTCCGTACAGTAGGCTGGCATTGATGGATTCTGGCTTCGATTTCTGTTCATTGTAGTTTAAAACGGTATATATATTATTTATTTATTTATTTATTTATTTATTTATTTATTTATTTATTTATTTATTTATTTATTTATTTATTTTGGACAAGGCCTAGGTACATCACAACGCTTCTCTGGGAGACATTTCAAGGTAGGTTTCGGCATGCAATGGTTGATATTTCCCATGTTAGTGTTACTGAATAGAGTGTGTGTGTTGGCCCATAGTGTCCCCTCGCTGTCGCGTAATAATACTGCATCATCAGCATAAACTAATAGCATATTAATACCATTGAATTGTAGGCGTTATTCGTCCTTTAAAGATTTAATGGAATGCTCTAGTACAAAATTGAATATTTGAGAAGATAGTGCGTCTCCTTGTTTAAACGTATTTTGAATTTCAAAAATATCCGAAAACGGTTTGCCTTCACGCGCCCTACTCGTTGTGCCTTTTATAAACATTCGAGTAGGCATAATTGTAACTTTTTAGGAATTCCAAACTCCAGCAGAATACTATATAAATTTTCCCACTTCATTAAATCGTATGTCTTTTTAAAGTCTACACTTATTTGATTTACAGTGCTATTAGAGTCCCATTTATTTTCTAAATTCTGTTTTATATTAGAATATGATCTATTCAAGGCTTGTTTCTTCTAAACCCATATGGACAATCTCTTATTATGTCATCAATATATGGAGTACGTCTGGATTCTAATACTTTTGTTAGAATTCTGTGTGAAGTTGAAAGTAATGAGATGCCCATGTAGTTGTTGCAATCAGTTTTATCTTGTTTCTTAAAGGGTTATACATCTTAACACGATAATTTATTCACTTTATGCTTTATCGTTTAATTTTCCCCACTTCGTTTCGTGCTTTATTACACCCTTCGAAAAGGGACACTAAAACATCGGACGCCCTATAGCTATAGAGAATAAATGTAAAATTCAAGCAGCCTCAATGACATTAAAAATTAATTGTACCTAGTAACCCCAATTCCAAAACGTCTCTGTGGTGTAGTGGGTAGCATAAAAGGGGTCAAGGATTCGACTCCCGGATACACCTAGGAACATGATGATCTTGATGAAGATTTTCGGTCTGTAGGCCGTGGTCGTGAAGCTACAGCCCGAAAATCTTCATCAAGATCATCATAGCAACTCCGGCCGTGAAAGTCTACGTGAATACACCTAGGAACACTTTTTTGGGGGGAGGTAGAATTCTACTTGCACAAATGAGTGGCTACTTAATATGGGAAGTAGCTAAATCCTGTAAATAAAATTGAAAATAGGAATCAGATAATGTGTTATCCTATACTAGCTTCTTGTAGTTATAACAAATAATTCAGTAGACGCACGTGGATTCCTCAGAACTGTCGTACTTAGATTTACTTTATTCAACACTAATAAGAAGTGATGAGGTACATTTTGAAGCTAATTTTAAGTAAATCAATTCTGTAAATGTTTACTAAAATGTATTTTCTATTTGTCAAAATTAGTTGTAAATAAATGCATATTGAAACAGCTAGTTGCCGATCGCAAGTCCCAGAGTCACTCGAATCGATGAATAGAGATCGCCAGCGCATCCAATTCATCTTATCCTAGTTGAAATTCCAGTCTTTAAGTCAGTACTTGGCTTCATGAATTTGTTCCGATGCCACTAACTCAGACCGTAGCTTATGTTACAGAAGATCCAGCAGGCGATGCTCAAGTACAAAACTGTTTTAGTAAAGAATGCGCTGAGTCGAGAAAATACTGAGTGTTGCTAATGAACTTTAAATAACTCACCGACATCATCGAATCCATAGCTTCATGGCCGCGTGGAAGTAAGCTCTTCATACATCCCTAACCTGAGCTATGGGTTTCCAATCACCACTATATAATTTATATCCTCAAATCTTGGTTAATACTTTTCCCAACTCATACATGGCCTATTTACTGGGCGCTTTCACTTCTGTTTCCGTACAAGGAATCTCCATATCCCTCTTCCATTCTCCATTCGTGCCACATGTCCTGCCCATCGCAGTCTACGAGACTTAATTGTTCTTATTACATCTTATTTCCCATAAAGATTTTGTCACTCACTGTTTTAGTAGTCTTCTTCAATTACCTGTCTGTTATTCTCTCTTTGGTCCAAAAGCTTTCCTAAGAACTTTATATACAAATACTGGCAACCTTTTTTCCTCCCTTGAAGAAAAATCTCATCTTTCGCATCTTTGTAATATAAATGGAAGAATAACAGTTTTATATATTTTCATTACGTCCACCGCTGTGGTTTCGAGGTAGCGTGCTACCTTGTCACGCAGCGGGCCCGGGGTTGATCCCAGGTCGGGGCGGGTTTTCTGGGAGAGGTTTTTATCGAGGTATTTCCTCACCTGTAAGACAAATGTCAGGAAAAATGTAAGGCCCAAATGGTCCCCGAAATCATATGGCCATCACTATCCTTATCATCATCATCCTTCACCGGTGTGGAAGGCAACGGAAAACTACCGCACCTAAAATTCCCTAGTGAAGCTGCAAAGCATAGCATGAAAATGCTATGATTGCAGTGAAAGACCTGCCCTCGGGCAGAATTACTATGGATGGATGGATATTTTCAGTTTAAGAATTTTTGAGGGGATACGAGATACAGGAGTCCCTGTAATTCGTAGTAGCATATATTTTCAAAATTGATTATATGTTTAATTTGTTTCTGCGTCTCATTCCTATTTGTAATTACTGTTCCTAGCTTTAGCCACTTCAAATTTTCCTCAACTATTATTAATTATCCATTTACCATTTCCATTATAGAATTTATTTCTGTGTGTGGCCAAATATTTCGTATTACCGATGTTTACTTCCAGACCCAAATTTTTAGTGTTGCTCAGTAGAATGTGAATTTTGGCCCTTCGTACCTCCACGCTATCACCTAATAATACTGCATCATCAGTTATACAAGCAGCTTTTCAACACCATTGACTTTATGGATCCTTTTTTTTTTTTTTTTGCCGCAATTCTTCATTTCTCAAGTTTTTAATTTAAATTATTCGGAGTCATCTTCAGTGTTTGCTTCTCTCATCAGCGATAACATTTATATGATTTTCATCTTCGCCAGATGATGACTCGAAGTGTAGTCTATCCATCTAACTTATCTTAATGTCGGTGGAGCTACTGTGCCAGGTTTTATGTACTAATACACAGTATATCAGTTTTCACGTTTCATCGTCCGGAGGAGTCCAGATGATTTTTTTAATATCCTTATGTAGGAATGGTGTTGTACTCTTAAGTATAAAATTCTTTGATGTGGCAAAGATGGTAATCTAACTCCATTGTCATCAGTATTTTCATGAAGACTGAATTTGCGTATTGGCCTGAATATATCTTCTCGTAGGACTTTTACAATAAAATCTCCTACTCTAATTTTCATACGATATTGTGAAAGCTTATCAAATACGTACTCTAATTCTCCATAGAAGTTGTCCTTGATCTTGTTATCCATATCTTCTGTGGGACCATGTACAGCCTTTGAAAAATACGATGGCGCAACTCTTGATGATGGAAAGTTAGAGTTTTGATGAGCGATTCACGCCAGTACGTTGTTACATTTTCCGACTCGTTTGAGTATAAAGCGGACGGCGTAAGTCTCTCTTCATGCAGCATTCATATCGGTTGCTTCAGTAGAGCAGTCTGTAAGATGCTCTTTTTCCGACGGCGCGGGCCCACGTTCGATTCCAATCAGGTACATATTTTTATTATTCTTCTTATTATTATTATTATTATTATCATTATTATTATTATTTAATATCGTCGTTAATTTTCATAATGCCTACATGTTACCAGGCTTCGTTATATAAGTAAATTTGTATATATATATATATATATATATATATATATATATATATATCCCGTTCGGGACAGGATCATGGGTGTGATTTTTTCGGGGTTTTTCCTCACCTATAAGATAAATAGCAGGAAGCTTAGGGCGCAACGGTCCCCGAAAATAATCCAGCCATCATCATCATCCTTATCATTATCATCATCATTCTTCACCGGTGTGGTAGAAAGGGAAAGCTACCACACCTATAGTTCCCTA
Source organism: Diploptera punctata (assembly GCA_030220185.1). Taxonomy (NCBI): domain Eukaryota; kingdom Metazoa; phylum Arthropoda; class Insecta; order Blattodea; family Blaberidae; genus Diploptera; species Diploptera punctata. The sequence continues at coordinate 820 of JASPKZ010007750.1, read as the reverse complement.
ATAAAGCTGCAAAGCATAGCATAAACATGCTATGATTGCAGTGAAAGACCTGCCCCCGGGCAGAATTACTATGGAATGGAATATATGGAAATAAATAAATTAAAGAAAAGAGCTCACACACACACACACACACACACATATATATATATATATATATATATATATGAATAACTATTATAACGTCTCATTCCTTTGTTTACAAAACGCATGACATAATAAAATTATTTATTACCATTACTAATACAAAATGAGTCTGATTAATTTAAATTAAGTTAATGTCTATTGTCATTATACAAGTAAGGTCCTGAAGTACTGCACCGCTTGATACAGACAATTTCTATGAGAGATGATTGTGGTCTAGTGTAGGGAGCTTGTGTTTCCCGTGCATGAGGTCGCGTGTTCGATCCTGCTGTCATGCGCTCTCTCTCTTTTCTCCCTCCTTCTCTCTCTCCCTTTCTCTCTCTCCCTTTCTCTCTCTCCCTTTCTCTCTCTCCCTTTCTCTCTCTCCCTTTCTCTCTCTCCCTTTCTCTCTCTCCCTTTCTCTCTCTCCCTTTTCCTCTCTCTCCCTTTCTCTCTCTCCCTTTCTCTCTCTCCCTTTCTCTCTCTCCCTTTCTCCTCTCCTCCCTTCTCTCTCTTTCTTCTCTCCTCTCCCTTTCTCTCTAATTCCTCCTCTCTCTCTCCCTTTCTCTCTCTCCCTTTCCTCTCCTCTCCCTTCTCTCTCTCTCTTTCTTTCTCTCCCTTTCTTTCTCTCTCTCTCTCTCTCTCTCTCTCTCTCTTCTCGCTCTCTCTCCATCTCTCTCTTGCTCCCTCCATCATCCAT